>QMFL01000022.1:0-17254 GCA_011392555.1 Penicillium rolfsii | reverse complement strand
TTTCCCCCCTTTGTGGATCGAGGGGGGGGGGGGATCGATTTGACTGGGAGGGCCCTAAATGGGATGCAAGCTTCCTCCCAGTGAGTGGCCGTGGAAGACCAACTCTATTCAAGGGTTTGCTACCATATGTGATCCATGATAGGGTGTAAGGTGCATGAAGTTCTATTCGTATGCTGTAGAACTAAGGATATAATCTATGGACTGTTGAGTGGTCACTTGAACGTGGCCGAAAGTGGCAGAACGGAGGAGACCGCCTGCCATCTGCAGCCCATGGCCTTGGCCGAACAGGGGCTTTAGGAAAAGGCCCCAGGATCTCAGTCGACTTTTACCTCTATAGTTAGAAAGGCTATATTATCTATCGCCTTTATCTATAACGTCAACTAGCGTAATAGGCTAAAGCCTCTAAATACTACTAGCTAACGCTAAGCTACTTATATTTAGTAATATAATATTATAGCTCTAGCTAGTAGCTCCTATACTAGTTATAGCTCTTAGAAGGGCCTATTTATATCCTATTATATCTTAATTATTAACTACGACTTAGCCTTTAAAGGCGCCTATAGGAACTATTTATTTAATTCTAGTAGAACGAACTATAGCTTACGTTTTAGGACGCTTCTTAAATAGGTAGGAAAGCCCTTAGCTAATATAAATCCTAATTACCTAGTATTTAAGGATCCTTCTATAAGTTAATTATTGTTATACTTCTACGCGCTTTTAGTAGCTAATACTTATAAAATTTTTAGGCTCTAATTCCTATTAAGCGCTATATATATACTTTAGAGGAGGCTATTACTCTAGCGCCTCCTACTACTATAGCTATATCTACTATTACTACTCTAGTAGCTCCTTCTACTCTTCCTATACTAGTAGCTACTCCTATTACTACTCTAGTTCCTCCTCCTACTCTAGTAGTAGCGCTAATTACTCTACCTATCCTTCTAGCGCTTATAGCTACTCCTATTACTACCTATCTAGTAACTACTCCTACTACTATAGTACTAGTAGAAGCTCTAGCTATTCCTACTACGCCTACTCCTATAGCGCGTAGGGCTACTATTACTACCTAAAAGCTAGTAGCTGCTCCTACTACTACGCTACTAGGTATAGAGCCTATAAAAGTTACTACTACTAGATCCTAGTAGAACGCCTAGTTAACCTCTCTTCTTAGAGATCCTAACGTTTAGAATCCTACTAATACTTCTATAGCTCTTATAGCCTTCTATACCCTTCTAGATATAATTAATTATCTTAAAAGTAACTAGAAGGTACTAGGTAAGTATCTTATAGTAAAAGAGGTAATTAAGCCTAAGGATATCCCTATAAATAGAAAAAAGGAGGATAATAGTAAGGATAGTAGAACTCCCTATTTCTTAAAGTTTACCTAGAGCTCCTAGCCTTTATCTTTTTATAGAATTCTTATTAATCTATCTATTAAATTCTACCTTTCGTCCCCTTCTATAGGTCTATAATCTAAATTATAATAGCTATAGGGCTATTAAAAAGGATCCTTTTATAAGTATTAGCGTTCTAAGGCCTACTTTAGACTAATTATAGAGATTCTTCTAAATCCTTCTATTTACTATTCTTTTTAGAAGATAGTATTAGGAGCTCCTTCTAGTCTCTTATTAGCTTTTATAAGCGTTTATTTCTTAATACTAATTACTTCTAGTAATATTTAAGAGTATTTCCTATAATACTACTATCGACTTTATTTATAGTACTACTATCCTCTTCTACCTACTCTAGGTATATACTATTAGTCTAAAACGCCTCCTATTTATTATAAGTAAATATAGATAGTTTATAGTAAGTTAGAGAAGAGTTATCCTATTTAAGGACTTTTATAATCTCTTTAGGCTTTTTTAACTATAGGCCTTTCCTATAGAGCACGCTTTAAGTAGCCTAGGATATCTATAATATATATAGGTCCTTTATATTAGCTTTAATAAGCTAAGATCTATTTATTAAATAGTAGAGAACGTAGCTATTTAGCTCTACTAGCGTATAAGTACTAAGTAGGTAAGCTTTAATAACCTTAAAAGATCTAAACTACTTACTCTTATATTTCTATAGTAATTTATTTTAGACTAAAACCTAGGTATCCTTCTTAAAGCTTATCTTAGTAACTAAACTATTATATATATAATTTATCCTAATAGTACGTATAAGTAATAGTTCGTTTACTTTCTTATAGGTATTACTAAGGTTTTAGAGCTCTCTAACCCTTTCTAAAAAAGGTAGAGTATCCTTTAATAAATCGTTACTTAGTAGTTATAGGTAAACTCTATATATAAGGAAGAATAGACTAAAGCTAGTTATAGTATATTCGCGGATCTAAGTAGTAACGACTACTTATATTAGATAAAGATCCTATACTTTTATTAGCTTTCCTATTAGGAATTTCGTTAATATATAACTTAGTAGTCTATTTAGGTTTTCTATCTTTCTATTTATTTAGGGATAGTAAGGTATAGTAGTTCTATATCTTATCTTTAGAAGGTTTAGATAGTAGGCAACTACTCCTAAAAGGAGGTTTAGACTATTATCTAAAATCACTTCTATAGGCGCTCTATAATTTATAAAGATTTACTTATATAGGAATTTACCTAAAGCTTCCTTAGTAGCCTTAGGGATAGCTTTCGCGACTAGCTAGCTAGTAGCGTAGTTAATTGCTATAATAATCTATCTATTACTATTAGGGATTATTAGTAGGATACTAATTAGATCGATTCTCTAGCGCTAAAATAGACGGATCCTAGTAGTTACTATATACTAAGATACTTCTCTTTCTAGAGACTGCTTTAAATCCTATAAAACTTAATAATTTAGGCACGAATATACTATATTTTTAATATCCTTTCGTATCTATAGCTACTACGCCTATAGGCAGATAACTCTATTTAGGCCGGGCTAACCTAAGTAGCTAAATTCTAAATATATATAGTTTACTAGGTCTCTATAGAAGTGAGATCCTAGGGCCTTTTCCTAAAGCCCCTGTTCGGCCAAGGCCATGGGCTGCAGATAGCAGGCGGTCTCCTCCGTTCTGCTACTTTCAGCCATGTTCACGTGACCACTTAACAGTCTATAGATTATATCCTTAGTTCTATAGTATACGAATAGAACTTTATACACCTTATACCCTATTATAGATTATATATAGTAGCAAACCCTTAAATAGAGTTAGTCTTCCACGGCTACTTACTAGGAGGAAGCTTGTATCCTATTTAGGGCCCTCCTAGTTAAATCGATCCCCCCCCCCCTTAATCTATAAAGAGGTGAAATAAAGCTAAAAGCTCCTATCCGGGAACTTTTAAGATGACCTATAAGATCCTACGGCTTTAATAGTTAGGGAAAAGTTTTCGACGGCTAGAAGTAGGAGGCGGGTTTAACCCTAAATCCTTAGTAGAAGCTTACTTCCGCGATTAGAGCTAATCGGTAAAGGAAAAACCAATTTAAACGATTACTAGTCTAAACTATTACTAAATAGGGCAGAACGCTTATAGGAGCCCTATTAGGAAACGTTAGTATCTAGATATATCCTTCTAATTAGTATTAGAAGTAAAACTATAAGATATAAAAGTATTTACTCTCTTAAGAAAACTACTCTAAAGTAACTAGTTTATAAGCTTTTAATAGTATCTACTATAAACGATATTATTAATACCCCTACTAAGCTACTATAGGGTCCTACTTACTAGGATCCTCCTATATAGCTACCTCCCTAACGCCTAATTTCGCTAGCGACTAAGGACGCACTAAGCCTTTTACCTCTAGATATTATAGTAGAAGTACGCGTAGGAATTATTAAAGCGAATAATCCTATACTATATATCCTAATAGCGAAATTAACCGCGAGAGCTATCGCTAAATAGAATTAGTAGGCGGCTTAGCGTTAAATATAAGCTACTACTACCTAAAGTAAGTAGTTACTAACGGAGCTATCTATCCTAGATACTTCTCTACCTATAGTAACACTAAATACCTCTAATTTAATCCTAAATACTACTCTAGCGGGCTAGATTGCTCTTAAAAGGGCTCTCTTAAAGAAGGTCCTAAAAATCTGTAAGTATTTAGGGACTTTTAGAGACGATACTATATAGAAGTATCTACTTAACTATAAACATTTCTTCTACAAAACGGAATAGCTTACTAAAGCTATCCTAGATAATAAGCTAAAGGTTATTTACGCGTAGGATATACTAGTAGGAAAGGCTATAAAAGCTTAGTAAGTACGCTAATAGCGTATTTCGTCTACTTATAGAGACGAAATTTCTATTTAGAAGTAGTATAGGGAATAGATCCTTTACGAATTTTTAGAGTATTTAGGGCCTAAAAAGCGCTAGGATAGGTTTATAGAACTAAAGTTAGGTGTAAAATAACCCTTTACTAAGTACGCTATAGACCTCTAGTAGGCTATAGCTAATACTAACTAGGATATTTTAGAGGGTATCCTTATTTAATACCTCTAAAAGGGAGTAAAGGTTAAACTATAGAAAAAGTAGGCTAAGGACAGCTTATAACTAAAGGCTTTAAGGGATATCGTCGAACGTTTTATTTAGTATAAATAGGAATTAACGATTACTAACTACTATAGATAGAAGGCTTAGGATACTAATAGAGACGTTAAAATAGCTATAAACGCTATATAGTCTATATAGGGTCCTCTAAACCTCCTATTAACGCGTAGATCTAGCCTTTCTAGAGGCTAAGGAAACAGTTATAGCTATAGCTTTAGAAACTAGTCTACGAATAGACGTAGTACTTATTATAATTATAGTAGAAGGGGCTATTTCTCTACTAAATACCTTAGTCTATTAAAGTAAGGGAATAGTAGTAATAGAAAGCTAAAAAACGCCTATAGCTAGACGAATTAGATACGCTCGTTAGCTATACGAAAGCTATATTATAGATATAAATACTTCCTAGTCTAGACCTTCTAGATCCTTTATAGAACGTATTAAAGGAAAAGGAGGCTATTCTCTACTCTATAGGAAGCATTTTACTATTCTACTAGGTTAATATTAGGCCTCTATAGAAAAAAGTATCCGTCTGCGTACTCTTAGATTACGGCGCTTTATATATATTTATCTTAATAGCTACTCTTAGGAAATTTAGAACTTATCTTCTTACGCTTAGGAAGACTACGCTACTTTACGTCTAAATACCTAATAGATATACGCTTTTTACGGATATAAATCTTAGGATTCTAATTAGTATTAGATCCTAGTAAGGCTAAATCTAATATAGGTACTAGATCTTATAGAATTTAAATTTGTTCTTAGAAGGGATTTCCTTAGCGCGAGGAACCCCTATATTAATTAGACTATATTAGTAATAATACTATAGGATTATAAAGGCTTATACTAGATTAAAGCTATTACTCCCTTTAGAGACAACGAATTAGTAGAAGCTTAAATTAACCTTATAAGCAGCTACTAATACTAATATACCCTATAAAAGGAGTCTATAGATGCTATCCTAATAGTTGTTTAATATAAGGAAACGCGTTCTATACTAGAGTATTTAGATCCTAGAATACGCGAGATCCTATAGATATTCCTAAAGGTCCTAAGGGACGAACTTCTAGATACTTTACCTCTAGAAAGGGCTATTACGTACCTAATTAATATAGAGGAAGCCTAGCTAGTAAATATTAATTTATATCCTCTATTAGATAAGAAGATATAAGAGTAGCTAAAGTAGGTAGATCTACTCTTTAAGAAGGGTCTTATTTAGCTATCTTCTAGTCTATAGGGCTTCTTAGTAATCTTTATTAAGAAAGCTAATAGAAAGTAGCGGATATACGTTAATTATTATATATTAAACTAGCTTATAATTAAAAATAGTTATCTATTACCTTATATCTAGGAGCTTTTAGATTAGATTAGACGTATAAGGGTCTTCTTAAAGATGAATCTTATATCTAGTTTCTAGTAGATCTAAGTAGCTAAGGAAGTAATACTAAAGATTACTTTTAATACTATTTAGGATAAATATAAATAGCTTACTATACTATTTAGTCTTTATAATACTCTAGTAACCTTCTAGATAGTAATAAATAAGGCCTTCTACCTATATTTAGGTAAATTCGTAGTAGTTTACTTTAATAATATCCTTATTTTCTCTAATTTATAGAAGGAATATTATAACTACCTCTAAAAAGTCCTAGAAGTGCTTAAATAGGAATAGCTAATCGCCTAACCTAATAAGTATATCTTTTCGACTATAGAACTAGACTTTTATAGATATATTCTTAGTAATAGGTCTATTTAGCTAATACTAGCTAAGATTAAAATTATTTAAGATTAGCTAAGGCCTAAGAACGTCTATAAAGTTTACTAATTTATTAGGCTAGTAACTTACTACTACTAGTTTATTAAAGGCTTCGCGGAGATATACGTTCCGCTCTATAAGCTCCTAAAGGAGATAGATATAGACCTCTATAAGCAAAAATTTCGCCCTATCTACTAGATAGTAGCCTATAAAAGCGCTTTTAAGAATATTAAGGACTTAATAATAAGCTCTCTAGTCCTTATATAGCCTAACTACTTAAAACCTTTTATTATTAAGATAGACGCCTCTAAATAGGCTATTAGAATAGTTCTACTCTAACTAGGACTAGATAGGCAGCTATATCTAGTAGTATTCGATAGTAGAAAATTAACTAGAGCTAAACTAAATTATCTAGTCTATAAGAAAGAGCTTTTAGCTATAAAAGAGGCCTTATAGCTCTAGGATTACTATATCGAGAATAGTACCTAAACTATAGTTATTACTAACTATATAAGTTTATAATATCTATAGACTACTATAACCTATAGTAAGCGTTTAGCTTACTAGGTTAATAAGTTTTAAGAGTATAATCTAAAGATTTAGTATTAGAAGGGATTAAATATAGTAGTCCTAGATATATTAAGTAGAAGGCCTAATTTTATAGAGGATAGCTCTACTAATATATCCTAATCCTAGCTAATTTAGGACGTTACTCTTACTACGACTTAGGTAGAATTATTAACTATTAATAAAGTCCCTAAAAACGAATAGTTAGAAGCAACTATACGATTCCTTAATACTAGAGAATTACCCTCTTATAAAGCTATTACTAAGGCTATCTAGAGGTATACTACTTACCTAAGCTTTTATAGCTATCTAGATAAGAATATAGTAGTCTAATAACTCATTTTTACCTATAGAGACGGGCTTATTATACTATATTTAGAACCTACCTTCTATAGAGACCTAGTAAACTATATATATTTAGAGTTTAGCTACTTAGGTTAGCTTAGCCTAAATAGAGTTATCTGCCTATAGGCGTAGTAGCTATAGATATAAAAGGATATTAAAAATACGATATATTCGTGCCTAAATTATTAAGTTTTGTAGGATTTAAAGCAGTCTCTAGAAAGGGAAGTACCTTAGTATATAGTAACTACTAGGATCTATCTATTTTAGCGCTAGGGAATTAATCTAATTAGCGTCCTACTAACGACCCCTAATAGTAATAGATAGATTATTATAGTAATTAACTATACTACTAGCTAGCTAGTCGCGAAAGCTATCCCTAAGGCTACTAAGCAAGCTTTAGGCGAATTCCTATATAAGTAAATCTTTATAAATTATAGAGCGCCTATAGAAGTGATTTTAGATAATAGTCTAAACCTTCTTTTAGGAGTAGTTGCCTACTATCTAAACCTTCTAAAAACGAGATATAGAACTACTATACCTTACTATCCCTAAATAAATAGAAAGGTAGAAAACCTAAATAGACTACTAGGTTATATATTAATAAAATTCCTAATAGGAAAGCTAATAAAAGTATAGGATCTTTATCTAATATAAGTAGTTATCGCTACTTAGATCCGCGAATATATAGTAACTAGCTTTAGTCTATTCTTCTTTATATATAGAGTTTACCTATAACTACTAGGTAACGATTTATTAAAGAATACTCTACCTTTTTTAGAAAGAGTCGGAGAGCTCTAAAACCTTAGTAATACTTATAAGAAAGTAAATAAACTATTGCTTATATATACTATTAGGATAAATCGTATATATAATAGTTTAGTTATAAAGATAAGCTTTAAAAAGGATATCTAGGTTTTAGTCTAAAATAAATTACTATAGAAGTATAAAAGTAAGTAGTTTAGACCTTTTAAGGTTATTAAAGCTTATCTACTTAGTACTTATATACTAATAGAGCTAAATAGCTATATTCTCTACTATTTAATAAATAGATCTTAGCTTATTAAAGCTAATATAAAGGACCTATATATATTATAGACGTTCTAGGCTACTTAAAGCGCGCTCTATAGGAAAGGCCTATAGTTAAAAAGGCCTAAAGAGATTATAAAAGTCCTTAAATAGGACAACTCTTCTCTAACCTACTATAAACTATCTATATTTACTTACAATAAATAGGAGGCGTTTTAGGCTAATAGTATACATCTAGAGTAGATAGAGGAGAGTAGTAGTACTATAAATAAAGTTAATAGTAGTATTATAGGGAACACTCTTAAATATTGCTAGAATTAACTAGTATTAAGAAATAAAAGCTTATAAAAGCTAATAAGAGACTAGGAGGAGCTCTTAACGCTATCTTCTAAAGAGAATAGCGAGTATAAGGATTTAGAAGAACCTCTACGATTAGTCTAAAGTAGGTCTTAGAACGCTAATACTTATAAAAGGATCCTTTTTAATAGCCCTATAGCTATTATAATTTAGGTTATAGACCTATAGAAGAGGACGAAAGGTAGAATTTAATAGATAGATTAATAGGAATTCTATAAAAGATTAAGGCTAGGGGCTCTAGGTAAACTTTAAGAAATAGGGAGCTCTACTATTCTTACTATTATCCTCCTTTTCCCTATTTATAGGGATATCCTTAGGCTTAATTATCCCTTTTACTATAAGATACTTACCTAGTACCTTCTAGTTACTTTTAAGATAATTAATTATATCTAGAAGGGTATAGAAGGCTATAAGAGCTATAGAAGTATTAGTAGGATTCTAAACGTTAGGATCCCTAAGGGGAGAGATTAACTAGGCGTTCTACTAGGATCTAGTAGTAGTAACCTTTATAGGATCTATACCTAGTAGCGCGGTAGTAGGAGCAACTACTAGCTTTTAGGTAGCTATAATAGCTCTACACGCTATAGGTATAGGCGTAGTAGAAGTAGCTAGAGCTTCTACTAGTACTATAGTAGTAGGAGTAGTTGCTAGATAGGCAGTAATAAGAGTAGCTATAGGCGCTAGAAGGATAAGTAGAGTAATTAGCGCTACTACTAGAGTAGGAGGAGGAACTAGAGTAGTAATAGGGGCGGCTGCTAGTATAGGAAGAGTAGAAGGAGCTACTAGAGTAGTAATAGCGAGTATAGCTATAGTAGTAGGAGACGCTAGAGTAATAGCCTCCTCTAAAGCGCGCGTATAGCGCTTAATAGAGGTTAGAGCCTAAAAATTTTATAAGTATTAGCTACTAAAAGCGCGTAGAAGTACGACGACGATTAACTTATAGAAGGATCCTTAAATACTAGGTAATTAGGATTTATATTAGCTAAAGGCTTTCCTACCTATTTAGGAAGCGTCCTAAAATATAAGCTATAGTTCGTTCCGCTAGAATTAAACGAATAGTTCCTATAGGCGCCTTTAAAGGCTAAATCGCGGTTAATAATTAAGACGCGATAGGATATAAATAAGCCCTTCTAAGAGCTATAACTAGTATAGGAGCTACTAGCTAGAGCTATAATACTATATTACTAAATATAAGCAGCCTAGCGTTAGCTAGAAGTATTTAAGGGCTTTAACCTATTACGCTAGTCGATATTATAGATAGGGGCGATAGATAATATAGCCCTTTTAACTATAGAGATAAATACTAACTATAGTAGGTTCTTACGCGTATTAAGACCTATTAAGGCTATAAAAAGTTAGCGAAAGCTTAAGAAAAACGCGTTTTCTTTTACTAAAAGTGTTTAGAATAGGCCTTTTAGGTAGTAGAAGCGTTAAAAGGCGTACTATAAGCGTCTATAGCTCTACTACTAGCTGCTCTCCTAGTAGCTAGAGCCTTCGTTACGGCTTTTAGGGCCTTTAGGGCACTATTAGTAGTAGGAGCGTTATCCGCGGCCTTCTACTTTCGTACGCAAGGACTAAGACTAGGCGTAATAAGAGTAGTAGTACTAGGGCGAGTAGGAGCGGTAGGAGTAGGCGTAGGGCTAATAGGGACGGTAGGGCTAGGTAGAGGAGTAGGAGGAGTAGTAGGAAGGGCGATAGGAGCGGTTATAGGAGCTATAGGAACGTTAGGAATAGGCTAAAATAGGGAATTCTAAAAGGAAGAGGGGGTAATAGGACTATTCTTGCTATTAGTAGGATTATCTTTATTAGCTTTATCGTTAATAGGATTGTTATTGTTGCTAGTAGCGATATAACGCTTAGTACTACTATTATTACTAGGTCTAAATAGTACTAAATATAATATTTTAGCGCTAGGGATAAGAGGAGGGCGCGCTTAAGGGCTTACTTCTACTAATAGAAGTACTATTATAGGCGTAGGATTATTCGAAGAAGTGCCCTTTTTAGACCTGGCACTCACCCGCCCCGCGGGTCCAAGATCAGGAACCTCCACCCGCACCTCAGAGGGTCAGGGTCCGACCCCGCCGATCCTGACCCTGACCCTGACCCTCTAAGGGTCCCTTGAGGGTCACCTGTATCGATCCTTATCGACCCTTAAATGTATAATTTCTCCGCGCCTTTCCTATTTCGGATATATAAATTTGCTGATTCAGCTTCTTAAAATACTGTTATTTACAGCTATTCTAGTATACCTCTAAATTCTTCTTGTCTTTTACTATAAAGGCTTTAGAAATATAAAGAAATTGAATTATAAGTTGATACTTCGTATATCGTCACCTTAGGTTTCTTAGTATCGACTAGAAATATCTTATAAAAGGTTAGTTTTAATAGATATTGTGGAATACTTGTAGTATAGTTGTTAAAATATATTTCTAAAGTAGACTAATAGTGGTGTACTTGTACGATGAGAAATATATCTTTTTATTTTTAATGCTAAATAAGTATTAAATATAAAGTTATCTTAGGCAATTAACTAAGTAGAGTCTTGTTTTATTTTCTGCTAATTTAGCTTATCTCTAATTACTTTAGGTCTTATACGAAAGAAAGTTGAAAATTAGATTGTTGGACTTTAACGTTTTCTATTAGAAAAAAAAAGATAACATAACTTAAGGGTCGATAAGGGTGACCCTCACCGACCCTTAGGGTAACCCTTATCGATCCTTAGGGCGACCCTCTTTATCCGTATATACCCTCTATACTAGCTAATCGGATAAGATAACCTTAGTATGAGTAGGTAAGAAGATGATCTATTAACTTCGCGTCCTCTCGCGACTAGGGTAAACTGATTTCCCCTATACAATAGCTTTTTTTTATTTACTTTTCGTAAGTCCTCTTCCTTAGCGACTATATAAACTACCTATAAAGTATATCTTAACTCTCGGATAGATATCCCTCCTTAATAGCTTAGGGGGTTAGACTAGAAGATCTCTTATACCTTATCCCGGACGACACTATTTTCTTAAGTTTATTTCTATCTAGTTAACCTTTATTTAATATAATACTTAATAATTCCTCTATTCCTTAACTGCTAGCACTCTAGGCACTAGAAAACCTTTAGCAGATTAAACCTAACCGGAATAACGAATATCTATCGTACGAAGCGAATATAAGTAAGGAATTCGTGGAGTGGTGGCTTTAAACTGACTATAGGAGGAAAAGGCGAATTAATTAGGATAGAAGGCATTATGTAACCTGCTAGAAAGGCTTCGATTAAGTGGCTAATACGAAAGATAGAAAGCTAGGCGTGATATGCAAACGATGCCGTACGGTTCTTGAACATCCAGCGTCAGTATATTCTAGTACCTTATCGATAAACAAATACCTTAAAGGGCTATAATATAAGCAAGGAATAGTTAAGCTAAGCATCTAGAAACTACTCGTATAAGCTATATGTATAACTAAGATATCTCTCTACGCGGAACTAACTAATAGATAATCTACTAGGGTTAGAGGGCGCCTGCCTAAGTATTCACGTAGAGTACTTAGGAATAGAAGCTTCTGAATCTAGTTATAGTATCGCATTTACCTTTCCTATTCCTTAAGCATTAAGAGTTCTATAATCTTATCTCGTACGCACGACTAGCCCCTACGACACCGACTATTCCTTCTAGGAAGGTAATCCGTACGAGGCTTCGTGAATTTGTTACTAAAAACCAAACAACTACTCTCTAAAGCCTACTACTAGACGTAAAGCTATCCCTAGCACTTAACTACTAGACGTCGCTATTCCAGTAAGTATTTATAGCGATAATAGTATATTTCCTTAATTAGAACTAGGACTACTACGAAGTCCTTCTTAGGTTTAAGCCGCTTTCCGGTATATATTTAGGGGTTAACCTAAGTGAAATTGTCGTACGGACTCTATAACAGCATCGAATCCTCGATCGAGTGCTTACGATTACGATAGATAATACGTCTAATAATACTATACTTATAGCTATCGTTAACGATATAATATAGGCTCTGAAGCTTAATAATAAGTCCGTAATTATCTAAGTCCCTTATATTGTATATATGATTCAACTTAGTCTGAATGATCTGCTTAGGAAGATAAAGGCTTTACTAAAGAACGACACCGCGGAGCTCGAGTAGAACGAGGATCGCGTACGAGCCCTACGTGCTTAATAGTAGAAGCGAGAGATTGCCGACACACTAAATAAGGTTAGTTCTCTTACTTTCTAGTTATACGATGATTATACTTATATCTATATTTTTAAGGTTCGTAGTCTTGCTATATATATTAACGTAAGCCCTTAACGCCGCGACGCTTTCTATAATCTTTAACCTAATGAGCTAAAGCTCGTGCCTATCTAGGACGTACGAACGCGATAGAATTTAACGTATCTTATACTTCGCTAGGCTAAGAGACTCTAAGCGACGTTTGATATATTCTGCTTATAGTACGATTAGCCTTATTTTGTACTAAACACTAAGGAGTAGCAACAAATCGATTATCTACTGTTTATCCTATAGCCCTTCTTTAAATATATAACCGTCGTTTATACGACTAAGGATATAAGTATTCACTTAGTCTTTAGTTTCTATAATAAGCTTTTTAATTATCTTGAAAATTCAATCCGTTAACTTCGACGAAAGAAGGTGCCTTAGAAGTAGTTGATGCTTTCCTCGCTTAAGGCTGCGTAAGAGAAGCTATTAAAATACTACGCTATAATAGATAGAATAGAAGGGGACCTCTACGTAATTAGTACGATCCTAGCGCTAGTAAACAAACTCTAGTTCTTCTTAACTAAGGACTAGGAGTCCGATGATCTAGAGAAGGACTATAAAAGGATCTATTATAGTAGTCTTAAGTCTCTCTTTACCTTGTACGAGGAGAAACGTCTGGAAGAAAGGCTACGATCGGACGTAATATTATTAATAACGATAATAATAGACGCTGATCTACTATTTAAAAGCTTGTATATATTACTGCCTCTATAATAGAACGAGCTTACGAGGTACCTTAAAAGTTGTACGTGCTCTCTTCTCTTCTTACTATATAACACTAACTCTTTCTTTTAGCGACTGTACGAGGCTCCTTTTAGGTCTTTTAGAAAGACTATGAATACGAGTTTCCTATACTTATAAGCCTTGCTCGGGATATTATGTCGATCCTAGTAACTAGGGCAGGAGTGGAGCGTCTCTTTAACTCTGCTTAGGATATCTGCTATTATCGACGAGGGTCTTTAAAGCTAAAGACTATCCGGGATATTATACTTTAGATATATACGATAAGATTTAACCTCTAAGAGTAGAAACGGCTTATGCTATAGGAGTATCTCTTATACTAAGAGATTGTAGCTATAATAGAGGCTAATAAAACACGGGACGAATCCTTTAATCCGATTAGTAATACCGAGGAAGAGATAGAGGATATAGTATATAAGGCAGAGGGTATACAGCCCCTAAACGCACAATTCCTTCTACGGTCTCGTACGATAATACTTAACCTTAAAGATAGAGAGGCTATAGATTATAATAAGCGTGATAAGTATAATAACGACGACGACCTAAACCCTCCTTTGCCTAATACCTAGCAGCGTGTATCTAGTAGAAAGCGTAAGCGCTCGAAGTTACTTAAGGGCTATGTACTTAGATCTTTATAATTACTACACTGTTTAATTCTATATATCCTATATTGTTATTCGTACGATAAAGAATATAATTTCTTATGATTTCACCTTTTGATCCTTAATTTTTTACTCTTCTGCTGTATTGAAAGTTATAAATAAATACACAGAAATCCTCTCTAAATCTATATAATTTATGTATTATAAGCAAGTCACGTTTTCTACCTGTTTGTCTTGTTTAGGGATCCTGAGGTTCACCCGCGGGTGACCCTCTTAAGGGTCGGACGTCTAGGTGAACGACCCTTAGGATCGATAACTTAGTCGCTTACCCACCCGCGGGGCGGGTCGGGTGGAGGGTCCGGAGGGTCACCCGCGGGTGAGGGCCAGGTCTAGCCCTTTTTAGGACTTTTATATTATAACTAAGTTATAACTATTATAATATATTAGATTAGAAGCTCTAGTAAGGTTTTAGAAGGCTATTTCTTACCTATTTTAGGAGGAAAGTAAGGTGAAAGTGAGGGAGAGCAAGAATTTAGAGGATTGCGAGATAGTAAAAGAGAAGAAAAGTTTTCGAGAGGGAAAAGACGCGTCTATTTATATCGCGATATATATACTAGGCCTTTATTTACCTAATTTAGCTATTTCCTTTATATACTAGTCGCGCTTAATAACGATTATAGCCGGCTATAACTACTTCCTTCTATATTTAGAAATCCTTTAATTTCCGCTATTCTTTTATAGAGAGCTATAAGTTTTAGGCTTTCGTGCCCTTTTTTATTCGTGTATCTAATTATCCTATTTCTAATTATAGACGAATAATACTATCCGCAAGCTTATTTATATAGAGGCACGATCTTAGGTTAAGATCGAATTTAGTAGGGGAGGATAAGATCCTAAGGCCTTTTCCTAAAGCCCCTATTTAGCTAAGGCTATAGGCTGTAGATGGTAGGCGGTCTCCTCTATTCTGCTACTTTCAGCCACGTTCACGTGACTACTTAATAGTCCATAGATTATATCCTTAGTTCTATAGCATACGAATAGAACTTCATGCACCTTATACCTTATTATGGATCACAGAAGGTAGGTTCTAAATATAGTATAATAAGCCTATCTCTATAAGTAAAAACGAGTTATTAGACTACTATATTCTTATCTAGATAGCTATAAAAGCTTAGGTAAGTAGTATACCTCTAGACGGCTTTAGTAATAGCTTTACGAGAGGGTAATTCTCCTATATTAAGGAATTATATAGTCGCTTCTAACTATTTGTTTTTAGGAACTTTATTAATAGTTAATAATTCTACCTAAGTCGCGGTAAGAGTAACGTCCTAAATTAGCTAGGATTAGGACACGTTAGTAGGGCTATTCTCTATAAAATTAGGCCTTCTACTTAATATATCTAGGACTACTACGTTTAATCCCTTCTAATACTAAATCTTTAGATTATACTCTTAAAACTTATTAATTTAGTAAGCTAAACGCTTACTATAGATTATAGTAGTCTATAGATATTATAAACTTATATAGTTAGTAATAACTATAGTTTAGATACTATTCTTAATATAGCAATCCTAGAGATATAAGGCCTCTTTTATAGCTAAAAGCTCTTTCTTATAGACTAGATAATTTAGTTTAGCTTTAGTTAATTTCCTACTATTAAATACTACTAGATATAGCTACCTATCTAGCCCTAGTTAGAGTAGAACTATTCTAATAGCTTATTTAGAGGCGTCTATCTTAATAATAAAAGGTTTTAAGTAGTTAGGCTATATAAGGACTAAAGAGCTTATTATTAAGTCCTTAATATTCTTAAAAGCGCTTTTATAGGCTACTATCTAGTAGATAGGACGAAATTTTTGCTTATAGAGATCTATATCCGTCTCCTTTAGGAGCTTATAGAGTAGAACGTATATCTTTATAAAGCCCTTAATAAACTAGTAGTAGTAGATTACTAGCTTAACAAATTAGTAAACTTTATAGACGTTCTTAGGCCTTAGCTAATCTTAAATAATTTTAACCTTAGCTAGTATTAGCTAAATAGACCTATTACTAAAAATATATCTATAAAAGTCTAGTTCTATAGTTAAAAAGATATACTTATTAGATTAGGCGATTAACTATTCCTATTTAAGCACTTCTAGGATCTTTTAGAGGTAGTTTGTTACGGACCTCAAAGAGGCGCGGGGGCCGCAGCTATTTAAGGGGCAACCGGGAACTAATCATTCTACGGACGCTAGTACCTAGCGTCCTCACGTGCGTTTCAGTATACTCAGGCACGCCCTGAAGGCCCTAAGGGAAACGTTATAAGAAGGAGCTAAAACCGGCCTGCGGCTAACTATTACAACTAATACCTACTTACACGATAAGACGGTTAGTACGATATAGGAAATAACCACCTCCGCACGTAACTCTATAGTATATAGTTAGGTATACTAATAGGACTAAGGGAACGATTAGTCTAGTATACTAACTACTATTCCTAACTATAGACTATAGCTAAAGGACTAGATATATAAGGACACTCTTTACCGTTATATATTTAGTTCTTCGCGATTAATTTATATATTGTTACTTAGTTACTACCTTTAGCACTATACTTCACTATTCACCTTTAAGACAACCCAACCTATAAGTAGGGGATTTACTTCGTGGTAACACTATGTGATCCATGATAGGGTGTAAGGTGCATGAAGTTCTATTCGTATGCTGTAGAACTAAGGATATAATCTATGGACTGTTGAGTGGTCACTTGAACGTGGCCGAAAGTGGCAGAACGGAGGAGACCGCCTGCCATCTGCAGCCCATGGCCTTGGCCGAACAGGGGCTTTAGGAAAAGGCCCCAGGATCTCATCCTCCCCCACCAAATTCGATCTCGACCCGAGATCGTGCCTCCGCATGAATGAGCTTGCGGATGGCATCATTCGTCCATAATTAGAAACAGGGTGATTAGATACACGAATGAAAAAGGGCACGAAAGCCTGAAACTTATGGCTCTCCATAAAAGAATGGCGGAAATCAAAGGATTTCCAAACATAGAAGGAAGTGGTTGTGGCCGG
>QMFL01000018.1:1541337-1860156 GCA_011392555.1 Penicillium rolfsii | reverse complement strand
CTTCCTCCCAGTGAGTGGCCGTGGAAGACCAACTCTATTCAAGGGTTTGCTACCATATGTGATCCATGATAGGGTGTAAGGTGCATGAAGTTCTATTCGTATGCTGTAGAACTAAGGATATAATCTATGGACTGTTGAGTGGTCACGTGAACGTGGCCGAAAGTGGCAGAACGGAGGAGACCGCCTGCCATCTGCAGCCCATGGCCTTGGCCGAACAGGGGCTTTAGGAAAAGGCCCCAGGATCTCAAAACACTATATTTATTCTAATCAATATTGTTTATAGGATTAGACTTTAGTATATAGTACGGGTAACCTCCGAGGTCCAAAAAGTTCCACATAGGTTTTAGTCCTTATTTAGTCTTAATCTCGGCTTATTTAGGTGAAGAAAAGTGGTTTAGAAAGGTAAAGTCTGTTTAAAGAACGCAGTCTTACAAATTGCTAGCACCTACGACCACCCCTAGGTATTAGTGTTATATAGAATATGCATTCGAGTTAATAAGGGGCAAGATATATTTTGTCCACTTAGGTCTAAGACGCGTTAGAGTATTATGCAGCTATAAATCTGCGTATAGGATTATCTAGTACTATACACCACAAGAAACATGCAACCTATTCATAATTTAAGAGCCAAGATTAAATAATTCGCTATTTAACAATTTAATAGATTCTATTAGATCTAGCAGTGCCTGTTGTGGTTCCTAATATCAGAAAGCGCGACCGCAAATTAACACTAATAGGTCCGAATTAGCAAAGGCTCAATTCGTATCTCCTATATTTATTTGCGAAGTGTGAGCTGCTAAATACTCCAGTCGACCACCTCAACCATATAACAGTCGCTGTATAGAAATATACTTTTAATGTTGCGAGAGCGGTTGTTAAGTCGACGGTGCTATAGTGAATAAAAAGCCTAGTTAGGGGACTAACTATTATCAATTATTGGATTGACCGTCACCGTTAATTATATATATGAAATACAATGCTTAACAGCTAAGTACGACCTTATAAAAGCGATCCTAACAAGCCGGTCTTAGCCTACCTGCTGTCGAAAAGCGCGAAATACACACTTAGCAAATAATAAAGTAATTTATGCAGGCGGGGTCTTATACCTAACGGACAAATATTTGCGGCGCTAGGGATAAGCTGATAAGCCTAGTTCACCGCCTAGTGATTCAACGTTTCACCACTTCCGTTTATCAACGTAGCGTCCTCACCGTCAACACCATCCTCACCGTTAATACCATCCTTAACGTCAACACTATCCTCACCGTCAACACCATCCTCACCGTCAACACCATCCTCACCGTTAACACCATCCTTACCGTCAACACCGTCAACTCCGTCAACTCCGTCAACTCCATCCATACCGTCCACACATTAACAAGCATCTAAATATAGGTGAATTACAAGGAGACATCGCCGTGAACAAATGCTTCTAATACTAACGGGTCGCCTGTAATCCTATTGTCTCTATTCGATAAGACAATACCGTATATAGGCTCGTGCTTCTTGTGCGATTTAAGGATTTCCACGTAGTGCTATCCTTAGATTAGAATTTCAATAACAGAGCTTACAAGATCTATCTCTATATTAGGACAAGTTAGAATCGAGAATTTATCTTCATTGCAATGCTATTGACTTCCCCTATAGTTCGGGCTATATAGTCCGGCCTATATAATATACCTAGAGATAAGTCGTGTAGGTCTTAGCTTCTTTAAGCGCCGCAGCGGCTTTTGAATACTAGTCCCTAGCACTACGGAGAGGTGCCTGCATGTCGCTAGAGGATTATAGTGTAGACCCTAGCCCTAGGTCTTACCCGATCGAGCACGCTTTTATAAATATAGGGCTTATTATCTGTGAGGGAGGATGTTGGTAAAGCAGAGCTCAAGCTGCGAGGATTTTGTCATCACAGACCCTAGACTGCGGAGTTTACTTCGTGACGCAGCGCCCCCCTACGAAGCACACTTGGTCTCGCAGAGCTTATCCTGCGAAGCATACTTAGTCTCGTAGAGCTTATCCTGCGAAGCACAGTTGTTAACGCAGAGCTTATCCTGCGAAGCACAGTTGATCTCGCAGAGCTTATCCTGCGAAGTATAGTTGGTCTCGCAGAGCTTATCCTGCGAAGCACACTTGTTAACGCAGAGCTTATCCTGCGAAGCGTAGGCTGTCCTGTAAAAGAGCGCAATTCTTACTTCACTAGGCTCATACCAGCGAAAGCCAAGACTTAGAAGCCAAGGTCTGCAGGCAGACAACACGACCATGCTATCTAGGGGGATGAGGATGGAGCGTCCTTTTATGCCTTTTCGCCCCCGGCCGCTCATAGCTGCTAGGTATGCAAAATCGATGGAAGACAATGATTTACTACGGTGTAAACATTACATTTTGCTGCTAGTGGAGCTGATTTAACAGCCGTTGAAGGATGTGTTTAGAGTATGCGGCTAATCCCACCAAGCGCCCCACTTCGAAACGTGGCGTGTATGAATCTAGACTGGGCCATCCTTGGAACTATCTCTTGGCGGTTGCAACTCCGATGTTTACGGTGAACCACCTTCAACGGTCGTTGAAAAGCGCGTTCAACCGAGCGTTGAGCAACATTGGTTGCGTTTAAACTGGCAAGAGGAAGATCCTCCCGGCTACGTGGCCGGCGAAGACGACTATACAGCTCCTTACGGTCTAATTGTGGGTTTGGCGTCCTCTCCTTTTCATGACTATTATCAGTATATGCTACTTGTCTTAGTGCATCTTGGCTGACTGACTGGCTTGTGAAAAGGTCAAATTTTCAAACAGTCTACCAGGCTAGGTCTTCGTCCCTGACACTAAGGAACGCGGGGACAGCACAATGCCGAAGATACCGAGGCGACATCGAAGACGAGAATTGCCTAGTGGAAAATGCGTCAAGAGGATGTCGCGGCCGGGCTAGGACATGACTTTGTATCAGACATCTCCGCTCGCCCGCGTGCGTTCACGACCGAAAACCACAAGGTGAGTACGAACATAGCGGCTTCTTTAACCTAGACTCTCTCTAATACACTTCGTATAGAATGCTTAGATGTTTCGTCCGTTCCCTGCAAGAAAAACCCGTGTCCGGTGAGAATACAACTTCGGATGATGCCAACGTCTTTTAACCATTGATCAGAAGTACTCTACGCATTATATTCTCTCGTCGGGATACCAGCGGGCCGGGTTCCGTTTCCGGCACAGCATAGGATTCTTCAGTCCATCCAGCGGCATCTCGAGTATCATGCATTTTGGTATGTCGAGCGGTATTTCCTCTCGGAATCGGTACAAAATGGGTGGACATGCCCTAAGGCTTTGGAACTACACAAGCTATTTCGATTTCTTAATCGACATCGACGCGCATAGCTGTCTGCGATATCCAAGATCGACAATCGCTTCTGCGGATGACTCGAGCAGCCATCGGTTTTGTTCAATGTATGAATGGCTCCTCTCATACCCAAAGTCTCTGGCGTCTCAGGAAATACCTACGAGTCGCGCTTCTAAGGCCATCTCGATGGTCTGTTATTCTATGGCGACAGGCAAAGGTCCAGTCGTGCCTAGTAGAGAATGGGCTCAGTCATTCGTCGCACCCTTCCATTATATTGCTAGAACCCCTCCAAGGAACCCTTCTCCTTATAGAGAACGACTTCTCCCACGAGGTACGATAATTTTTAGAGGAAGAATTTGAATAAGAAGCGGCAACAAATCTAGGTATAGCCGAGTTCTAGGTCGTTAAGCGCTGCTATCAAGTCGGACCCGGGCAGTTATTGCTATTATATCATTATAGACAGGTCCACGTATATCTTGAGAAGACTTAATGTAAAATCCTAAGATTATAGCTGTATTTAGTACTTTAATTTCCAAGACCGGCGTACTCTAATACGCATCCGAGAAAAGCAGTTAGCTTAAGAAATACAAATACTAGAGTTCGTCGGATTATTATACTCTGTGCTTACAATACTGCTATAAGTAATATATCTTCAATTTTTATTAGCGAGAAGGGAAGGGGTTCGAAATGCTCTAATATCCAGCGTGTACATTTAGGCTAGTACTATAGAGGTTATCCCACTCGGCCCTAACAAAGCTAGAATAATAGGTTGGTTATAGGCAATAGATAATAATCTCGCTGGCGAAGAAGCATGGATTTGTTCTTGGCTGTTAGTACCGAAGATAGCGCTCTAGAGTCGACCGAGCTTCTTACTAAATAAGACGATACCGCTTATATTCGATACGCATCCCAACCCAACCCTAAAATATTTACACTAATCCAATTACCTTGCTATCACCTGATTTGGCTTACTTAAAAGAGAAGGGCAAAGGAGCTCCACACTCCCTACTCTTCCTGGGCTAGAAAAGCAGGCATACTAATACGTAATCGTAATCTTAGGGGGTGAAAGGCAAAATAAATCGTCGAAAATATGTACTGCGCATAATGTCATTTAGCCCTTAAAAGGCGTAAAGAGAACCGGGAAACCTACGGTAGCCTCCACTTTTAATGTATTCTATTCGCAAAGTCTTAGAAGAGCCTTCACTAGGGACATAGCAAGTTAAAATTCCTAGGTCGTAGATACCTAACTCCTATTCATTTTCTAGAAAGCACCTAGGCTTATTCTAAGAACTTAGGCCCGCCGTTCTTAATAATCAAGTGAATCAATAGCAGGACACCTAGAATATAAAATAGAAATCAAGAAAGCTCTATTATAGGGTGTATGACGATGCTTCTCCGGACCGGATCTTATTGCTTTCTAGAAGTGATTTGCTAATAGACTAAAGATAGCGATACACTATAGTAAGCCATCCATCGAGGTCCGGACTGATTAATAGTCCTCGTGAATCAGAAATTGCTATAATAGATCTTTAAACTCTACTTTCTGCAGATCCGAAGTACTAAGCCGTCGAAGCGCTAAGAAGGCAGCACCTATTTACAAAGAAAGGATTTTGTAAACGTTAACGTTTAACGCATCACAATAATTAACCATCACGACTTAACGGTGAGACCCTCTTAGTATTCGGAAAAGTTCTCTAGGTACGATCTATAGTATACAAGGCGATCTGTAAAGAGCGATCCGCAGAGTAGTACTACCGCAATAGCTAAAAGATCGGTTCACGTGCGTTTCCTAGTAGTATAGCGGCCCTAGTTTGTTAATTAGATGGAGTGAATAGAAAATTTAATTCTATAGGCCTTGTTAGACTAAAGAACTGCTGTTTATTCATTTTTCTATTCAGTGCCTCCTAGAATTGTCGCGGCGCCTACATTATCTTATTTAGGACGGGAGTTCTTAAGGGCCTAGATATATTTAGTCTCTATTAAGTGATATACGGCATAGTGTTAATAGTATAGTGTAACAGTCGGGGTAGTATTGGATAATTAGACTCGGATACAGTATAGTATTTGTGTGTTTCTTCTAAAACTCCCTATATTCCTCTAGATGTATACGGTTTCTAGGTGCAATAAGCACTTGGCGAAAATACCTACGAGTGTCCTACTTCGTAGCGGAGCGCGGTCAATCCAGACCTTAGCTGTTCGAATCCTTACGTTGTTCCTAATCCAAAGTTATTTCTAAGGTATTGTTATTTATTGTAGAGAAGTGCATTCGATAGGTTATAATAACGCAACTATTGCTAGAAGTTACAGGGGAGCAGCAACTTCGGTTATAAGGGTTGCGCCCGTCTATTATTAGAGACTACCCTAGAAACACTAGCAATTTATTAACAATCATTTTTCACTTTTAGTATTTACGTAATAAGTAGATAAATAAGTTTACTAGAGAGTATGCTTTGCGAAGAAGCTTACTGTTATACTTTAGAATAAAAGGGAAGATTTTTATTGCGTCAAAAATTTCGTTAGGGCCTATTTACCTATCTAAGTTCGTCTTAGAAAGTAACTCGCTTCCCTCTACCTCGCTTAGATAGGAGGGGCTATAGAGAGATAACTATTTATTTAAGATCTTCCATCTCGCCCTTCAGAATTTCGATTTTACTAAATATATCTCGTTTAAGTCGTCGCTTTAAAGCTTTGCTTTCCCACTCTCTATCTCGTTTTATCTGCTTCGCTCTTTCGGATAAAGCTTAGAAGGGACCTTACTTCACTTACTCTAAAGGTCTAGCAAGATTAATTAGAATTAAGGAACAGAAATATATAGACGTTCGCCTTTTTACTAACTAGTGGTTCGTATGTCTTATAGACTAGTATAGTCTATCTAGTAAAGAATCGACTAGTTCTATTTCTCGATCGGATTAGTGTATAGCCTTACTATCGTTATAGCTTTCAGGCTCTAATTGTATTAATCCGGAAGACTTAGATTAGCATTCGGCTGTATCTTTATAACGAGCGCGTTTTTTTGCTCTAGGTTTATCCTCGAGAGCTTTAGCTAGCTTAGCGGTAAAATGACCTAGCCGAAAGGTTAGGGTCTTAGTAATGCGATTTGCTATTCTAAATAAAACTAAGTGAATAAGATAGGTAAGGCTAATTATTTATAAGCTTTCGTAGACGTTAAGCTGATAATAGATATTTATAAAAGAAAATGCGTAGATCGGAGGCTAGGGATTTTGTGTACTAGTTTTGCGGAACATTTAAAGACCTATAGAACAATGTTTTCACAGCAGAAAAGGGAAATTCGATAAGGGTGGGTGCATCTTAGTAACAAAGGCGAACCACGGGTGTAATCGAGGTATGACTAGGTCCGTTGATTCTCTTCAACACTATTTTAATACCCGTTTAAATATTTCAACGTTAGTTTAACTATTTCAACACCTAAGAAGAACCAGCGATTATTACAGGTCATCTACACAAGAGATAGGTTATATAGAGACGTAGCCTAGTTGACCCGCCCGATTTTTATTCTAGGAATATTAGGACTTAGCCCTACGCTCTAATATAGCAGTCGTCTATAGGATAAGCTATAAAATTACGAGAGACCCTAGCAATTAGGAGCAGTGATAACAGAATCTTCGCAGCTGGAGGTCTTATTACTAATATTACCAACATTAACCCTTACGGACGATAACACCTAGGTCTATATAAGCGTGCTCGGTTAGGTAGGCCTAGATTCGACGTCTTTACAACGATCCTATACGGATAAGATAGTGTCTGCTCTCTGCTAAGGCCCGACCTTACTGTAGATCCCTTAAGGCGGCTACACGATATAAGCACTCTAATAAGTTCTAAGACATCGAAATCAGGACGCAATTAGCAAAATCGCCACACGGCCTATCGATACGTTACGACTAACTTAATGTGATATCGTAGGCAATTTTATATTCTAGACGGCACCGGCCGTAATAGGCTGCCTATTAGTAGTAGTGTTTAGCTGCTTGTGTGCACCGGGAATAAGACAGGTATACCCTAAGGTCGCTAGAGTAGCATCTAATATCGACGCGGACTAGGGCTAGTAATTGATAGGTAGCTGTCCTTCTAGGCTACTAGAGTCACACCCTAAAACAAGGATCAATTAACACTTCTAGTTCGTACCTGCTTCCTCTCGGGCCTTCGGATAGATTCGTCGGATAGGTCACGGCATCGATAATACAAATTATAGCGCTCCTTAGTGTAGCTAGCCGGCTCGGCTAACTACCTATCGGGATTTAATATCGGTACGGGGATGCAAAAGAACTATAGTCTCCTAGCGACGAGACATCGGCTGTCTCTTATCTATTTGTTTCGGAGACTATATAAAGCAGGTGGACTAGAGTGATCCTGCGACGTAAATAGTGCCGGGGATTAGCTTATCCGAGCGGTGTGGAAGACGGCTGAAGTATAATATTAGGCCTGTTCTCCTATAAGAGCTTACTTAATATAGCCGAAGCGACGAGGCTCTAGATGTCCTGCTCTGCTTACTAAGAATAAGAGTAAATCCTAACCTAGCATGTAAAGACTCGGAGATACACGTAGCTTAAGTAACGGGACGTACGGATACTACGGATAGAACTCAGCAGAAAGGGGTAGATCGTTAACTAGTGTAGTTAGTGTCGTCGCGCTACAGACGAGCACCTAAACCCGGTCGCAGTGTCGATCAGCTCGTCTGGCCGGTACTATGGATTTGGCCGGTTGTAGCTTATAAACCGAATATAAACGCAAGGCTTCCTGGATATAGGCCACTGTTAGGCGGATAGAGTATTAGGGAGACTAGATATTAGAAGAAATAACTAGGGATATTATATGCCTCTATATATGCAATTTTAGCATAGAATGTGCTAGGTTCCATATCAATAATCATACCGCTTATCTTCTGGTAACAGTGGTTACCTAGTACCTTCCTGTCAGATCATCAGATACTGCAGGACGCAGAGCGAACCACTTTCCTAATGGTCTACTAGAAAGATTTTCCACACTCGCATACAACCATGGCGATAATCAATCAGACGGCACTCTATAAAAGAGTCGATCTGCAATCTGGTACAATATATCGATGTGTGCGACAGACCGCTAAAGACGCACATTCGGTGTGTCTGACGAGCGAACTGCTGGCGGCAGCCATAGGGCACCACGTCGTTGGGGAGGGCTATACCAAGGGGTCAGCGTTGTTCCTTGGATGATTAATGACCACCTACCTGCTTTCTCATGGAGAAGCGCTGTCTCAGCGTTTGCGCAATTGTCATCAGAAAGCACAACATGGTAGTCTGGGCCGCTCGGGCCGAGCATGCGAAATGCTTCCACCGCATGACAGCAGAAGAACGGGGCGTTCGGGTCGGCGAGGTTGTTCGGAGACCACGGCCGGTAGAACGACCGGTGGTGCGTACAAGCAGAGTCCAACCATCAGCAATGTATATTAAGCATATCTAGACCTGGCACTTATCCGCCCCGCGGGTCCAAGATCAGGAACCTCCACCCGCACCTTAGAGGGTCAGGGTCCGACCCTGCCGACCCTGACCCTGACCCTGACCCTCTAAGGGTCCCTTGAGGGTCACCCGCATCGACCCTTATCGACCCTTAAATGTATAATTTCTCCGCGCCTTTCCTATTTCGGATGTATAAATTTGCTGATTCAGCTTCTTAAAATACTGTTATTTACAGCTGTTCTGGTATACCTCTAAATTCTTCTTGTCTTTTACTATAAAGGCTTTAGAAATATAAAGAAATTGAATTGTAAGTTGATACTTCGTACATCGTTACCTTAGGTTTCTTAGTATCGACTAGAAATATCTTGTAAAAGGTTAGTTTTAATAGATATTGTGGAATACTCGTAGTATAGTTGTTAAAATATATTTCTGAAGTAGACTAATAGTGGTGCACTTGTACGATGAGAAATACATCTTTTTATTTTTAATACTAAACAAGCATTAAATATAAAGTTATCTTAGGTAATTAAATAAGTAGAGTCTTGTTTTATTTTCTGCTAATTTAGCTTATCTCTAATTACTTTAGGTCTTGTACGAAAGAAAGTTGAAAATTAGATTGTTGGACTTCAACGTTTTCTATTAGAAAAAAAAAGATAACATAACTTGAGGGTCGATAAGGGTGACCCTCACCGACCCTTAGGGTGACCCTTATCGACCCTTAGGGCGACCCTCTTTACCCGCATATACCCTCTATACTAGCTAATCGGACAAGATAACCTTAGTATGAGTAGGTAAGAAGATAATCTATTAACTTCGCGTCCTCTCGCGACTAGGGTAAACTGATTTCCCCCGTACGATAGCTTTTTTTTATTTACTTTTCGTAAGTCCTCTTCCTTAGCGACTATACAAACTACCTATAAAGTATGTCTTAACTCTCGGATAGATATCCCTCCTTAATAGCCGAGGGGGTTGGACTAGAAGATCTCTTATATCTTGTCCCGGACGACACTATTTTCTTAAGTTCATTTCTATCTAGTCAACCTTTATTTAATATAACACTTGATAATTCCTCTGTTCCTCGACCGCTAGCACCCTAGGTACCAGAAAACCTTCGGCGGATTAAACCTAACCGGAATAACGAATATCTATCGTACGAAGCGAATATGAGTAAGGAATTCGTGGAGTGGTAGCTTTAAACTGACTATAGGAGGAAAAGGCGAATTAATTAGGATAGAAGGCATTATGTAATCTGCTGGGAAGGCTTCGATCAAGTGGCTAATACGAAAGATGGAAAGCTAGGCGTGATGTGCAAACGATGCTGTACGGTTCTTGAACATCTAGCGTTAGTATATTCTGGTATCTTATCGATGAACAAACACCTTAAAGGGCTATAATGCAAGCGAGGAACAGTTAAGCTAAGCATCTAGAAACTACTTGTATAAGCTGTATGTATGACTAAGATATCTCTCTACGCGGAACTAACTAATAGATAATCTACTAGGGTTAGAGGGCGCCTGCCTAAGTATTTACGTAGAGTACTTGGGAACAGAAGCTTCTGAATCTAGTTACAGTATCGCATTTACCTTTCCTATTCCTTGAGTATTAAGAGTTCTATGATCTTATCTTGTACGCACAACTAGCCCCTACGATACCGACTATTCCTTCTAGGAAGGTAATCTGTACGAGGCTTCGTGAATTTGTCACTGAAAACTAAACAACTACTCTCCGAAGCCTACCACTAGACGCAAAGCTATCCCTAGCACTTGACTGCTGGACGTCGCTATTCTAGTAAGTATTTATAGCGATAACAGCATATTTCCTTGATCGGAACTGGGACTACCGCGAAGTCCTTCTTGGGTTTGAGCCGCTTTCTGGTATATATTTAGGGGTTAACCTAAGTAAAATTGTCGTACGGACTCTACAACAGTATTAAATCCTCGATCGAGTGCTTGCGATTACGATAGATAATGTGTCTAATAATACTACACTTATAGCTGTCGTCAACGATATAATATAGGCTCTGAAGCTTAATAATAAGTCCGTAATTATCTAAGTCCCTTATATTACATATATGATTCAACTTAGTCTGAATGATCTGCTTGGGAAGATGAAGGCTTTACTAAAGAACGACACCGCGGAGCTCGAGTAGAACGAGGATCGCGTACGAGCCCTACGTGCTCGATAGTAGAAGCGAGAGATTGCCGATATACTAAACAAGGTTAGTTCTCTTACTTTCTAGTTATACGATGATCATACTTATATCTATATTTTTAAGGTTCGTAGTCTTGCTGTGTATATTAACGTAAGCCCTCAACGCCGCGACGCTTTCTACAATCTTTAACCCGACGAGCTAAAGCTCGTGCCTATCTAGGACGTACGAACGCGATGGAATTCAACGTATCTTATGCTTCGCCGGGCTAAGAGACTCTAAGCGACGTTTGATATATTCTGCTCGCAGTACGATCAGCCTTATTTTACACTAAATACCGAGGAGTGGCGACAAATCGATTATCTACTGTTCATCCTATAGCCCTTCTTTAAATACACAACCGTTGTTTGTACGACTAAGGATATAAGTATTCACTTAGTCTTTAGTTTCTATAATAAGCTTTTTGATTATCTTAAAAATTCAATCTGTCAACTCCGACGAAAGAAGGTGCCTTAGAAGCAGTTAATACTTTCCTCGCTTAAGGCTGCGTAAGAGAAGCTATTAAAATACTACGCTATGATAGATAGAATGGAAGGGGACCTCTACGCAATTGGTACGATCCTAGCGCTAGCAAACAAACTCTAGTTCTTCTTAACTAAGGACTAGGAGTCCGATGATCTAGAGAAGGACTATAAAAGGATCTATTATGGCAGTCTTAAGTCTCTCTTTACCTCGTATAAGGAGAAACGTCCGGAAGAAAGGCTACGATCGGACGCAATATTGTTAATGACGACAATGATAGACGCTGATCTACTATTTGAAAGCTCGTATGCATTACTGCCTCCGTAATAGAACGAGCTTACGAGGTACCTTAAAAGTTGTATGTGCTCTCTTCTCTTCTTACTATATGACACTAACTCTTTCTTTCAGCGACCGTACGAGGCTCCCCTTAGGTCTTTTGGAAAGACTATAAACACGAGTTTCCTGTACTTGTAAGCCTTGCCCGGGATATTATGTCGATCCTAGCAACTAGGGTAGGAGTGGAGCGTCTCTTTAACTCTGTTTGGGATATCTGCTATTATCGACGAGGGTCTTTAAAGCTAAAGACTATCCGGGATATTATGCTTTGGATGTGTACGATAAGATTTGACCTCTAAGAGCAGAAACGGCTTATGCTATAGGAGTATCTCTTACACTAAGAGATTGTAGCTATGACAGAGGCTAATGAAATACGGGACGAATCCTTTAATCCGATCAGTGATACCGAGGAAGAGACAGAGGATATAGTATATAAGGCGGAGGGTATACAGCCCCTAAACGTATAATTCCTTCTACGGTCTCGTACGACAACACTTGACCTTAAAGATAGAGAGGCTATAGATCATAATAAGCGTGATGAGCATGATGACGACGACGACCTAAACCCTCCTTTGCCTGATATCTAGTAGCGTGTATCTAGTAGAAAGCGTAAGCGCTCGAAGTTACTTGAGGGCTATGTACTTGGATCTTTATAATTACTACACTGTTTGATTCTATATATCCTATGTTGTTATTCGTACGATAAAGAATATAATTTCTTATGATTTCACCTTTTGATCCTTAATTTTTTACTCTTCTGCTGTATTGAAAGTTATAAATGAATACACGGAAATCCTCTCTAAATCTACATAATTTATGCATTATAAGCAAGTCACGTTTTCTACCTGTTTGTCTTGTTTGGGGACCCTGAGGTTCACCCGCGGGTGACCCTCTTGAGGGTCGGACGTCTAGGTGAACGACCCTCAGGGTCGATAACTTAGTCGCTTACCCACCCGCGGGGCGGGTCGGGTGGAGGGTCCGGAGGGTCACCCGCGGGTGAGGGCCAGGTCTACCTATAGGGTTGCTCGTTAGAACAAGGAGAGACAAATGCTACCGGGCCGTGACTCCGTTTCTCTCTAGCTATTAGGAAGGACAGTTCGATACGTTACGGTATTAATACTGCGCACCGATAGTGTTCCGTGGTGTATCTTATCGGCTGAACCAGCTACTCTATCTAGGTTAAATATCGGGGCGGGGATGTAATATCTAGAACTGTATAGTTATACTTGTAGCGACGAGGTATCTTATATATATTGTTTATTTTGTCTAGGCGATGATGAAGACTAGGCGGATAAGAGCGTAATCCTACGTTGCAAAGGGTGTCGGGGATTAGCTTATCTAGGCTACGTAGAGGAGTGGCTAGAGAAGCGCGAGGTAGCATCTAACGTGTCCTGCTGTACCTAGTAAGTCTCGATTAGCCTCCCTAGTTACTTTAAATGCTTATACGCCGTAGCCGAAGGGACGATGCTCTAGATGCCCTGCTCCGCCCGTTGAGGACGATCACGACAAATCCCGACCTAGATGCTAAAAACGCGAGAGTCTATGCATCTCTGGTGGCGGAGACGAATACTATCGAAAACCCTCGGCGGGCCGGTTCGGCCCGTCTCCCGGCGCGGTTAGGGTCATCGCGCCGCAGATTAACAATATCTGGCGCGGGATGTAGTGTCCGTCGGTTAGTCCGTCTAGCTAACCCGACTCCTTCGCTTCGCTAGTCGTCGCGTCTAAACCGATTATAACCATAAGGTGGTGCATATATTAGTGGCGGGTAGATAAACGAGTGTGCGAGGCAAGGAGTTAATATTTATTCGGCTGTTTCTGCACATGCCTAGACAGTTGTTAGATGACAATCTATTCGGGTCACCGCTACGAATCAACTTGCGCTGTATATATACGAGAAGACTAGTACTATGTACCCTTAATAATTCATCAAACGTTGGTGATATAGATACGGAGGCGGGGAGATCTAGGGGTTCGATAGTAAATAGTAAGACGGGCGTGTAATAGCTTTGAATAAGACGAATTAGAGTCAACTCGGACGCCTGCGGAACACGTAGAATGTTAGTATATTATACTTAAACGGAATACAATAGAATTACCGTCTGTCCTCCTTGCGCCTTCCTATCAAAGCCTTATATACCGCAGAGAGTGCAGACATTGTCCGAATGTTACTAAAGAGTAGTTTTGATATTCTTATACGGCCCTAGACAGATTTAATCGGATGGAACTCCGTAGAATGCCCGGTCCTCTCGTTCAACGTAATCACATTATAATATGTCGATGTCTGAGATAGACTGGTTAAAGAGGCAGATTGGGTGTGTCTGACGATCGAATCGCTGACGACGGCAACGATACACCGCTTCGGTGTAGAGGGCTAGATGGCAAGTCCTTTATTTCCTTGTATAGCCGATGACTACTGACCTGCTTTCTCGTGGAGAAGCGCCGCCTCGACACTAGCGCAATTGCCTTTACGCAGCACAACATGATAGTCTGGGCCGGCAGTGCCGAGCGTGGGAAATACTTCCGTCTCATTCTCTTCCCCGCCGACTAGAATACCCCGGGGGGATAGCTTCAAGTTGACACTGTGAGGCAGGTATCGCAGTCGCCGTCTAGTTTAACGCATAAGTTTTATCTCTGCTAGCCGAGACGTCGGATGTGCTTTAAACACGGAGGCAATCGATTGAACTAGGAGCTCCTCTACCACATAACAACAGAAAAATGGGGCGTATATATCGGCGAGGCTGCTCGGAGACCAGGACCGACAGAACGACTAGTAGGGCGTGGAAGAGTATTTCAACCACCGGCGACGAATCTTCAACGTGGATCGTCTCTTATCATAGTATACATCAGCCTTGCCGGTCAAACATTTCACGTAGACCACCTTAATGTGATCTATGGATAGAGCAAAACAGGCCCGTAAAGCTCGATCGACTGTTCTCGCAAATGTCGTGGCCGGGACGGTATAGGGTCTCACATACTTAAACAGTTCTTGCTGCTCCTCCTCGGCGGCTCGGATTGGGCAATTCGTACGCAGCGCGTTCCAAAGCGTCTCTAGCAGGTGTGTTAGGAGCTTGCCGAGGCTGTTCTAGAACGTATTCACTGTCTGTATCAGTCATCCTAATAAGAAACAGTCTGTGCCTTAAGATCCACCAGGTCATTGCTCTTCTCGCTGTTAAAGAACTGCTTGTCTGCTGATTCACGCAGTAGGTATTGCTAGATCTGACGGACCGTCGATGACTCTATAAGAGGGCTTACAATCTCAGCGTCGGCGGCGAGGGCATAGCTCCGTAGAACATCCATAGACAGAGGTAAGATGGTCTCTTCCTAAGTGCGTAGAGCCTCCTCCTAGATCTGCTGTACTTAGCGAGCTGCTTCCCGACAGGATGCCAATCTGTGTCGATCGCGGCAGGTGGGTTGTATTAGGAAAGTTGTACGCAATAAGAAAGGCTCCTCCTACGTTGAAGTTGGTTAATGTGACCCCATTATAACAAAGGTTACCCTGAAGCTAAGATCGAGAATCAAGTCGCTGTGTGCTATGGAAATAATAAAGGAAGCGTAGGTGAGTCCGCGGTTATCAATCACTCTCTCCTGAAGCTATCTTAAAAACGCGTCAGGCGCGGCCGGTCGGCCTGGCTTAGGCCGTCGCGGCCCGATCCCCACCATCCATCCCTCTCTATCGGGAACATAGCTTAGCTATGTCTCGGGCAGGGTCGGCCACTGGACCAACTTGGGTTTCTGAGATGGCATCATAGTAGAGGGAATTGCCGTAGAGCCTGTGTGCATGTCAAGTCTCTAATTATCGCCGCTCACGGCGATACTTACCTGGTGGCCGTCTCGAGAGAGGACCAACGCCGCCAGCCTAAGACCCTCGCCGTGACATACTACAAGAAGGTCGTGGGTGTCCTTGGTGGTGAAGCCTAGACCAAGGACATCAATAGGGGGTTGCGTGCATGCATTTGCTATAGGTATTGGAGCGGCCTTCTTTTCGTATTAGATGAAACCCAACGCGCATCGACCCTCGCTGTTGGCTGGCCCGTTAGCGAGACTCTAGTCGGGAACAATAATCGAGAGATAGTCACTGTGGCCTTCTAATAATAGCGAGAAGCTCTGACGCTCAAAATCGAATCTTTCTATGATAGCGTCTTTCCTGCGTAAATCAGCGCGTGTCCAGTAGAGAAGATCGGCACGTACCAGCTCTGATATACTTCTCGAAACCTATCCACCGCTATCCAGTTTTTGACATAGCCGGGGGAGATGCCGAGAGACACCACACGTCGGGAGATTAGGCATATAGCGAGCGTACCCTTCTGACTCCGGAATCGTGTCAGCTGCTTATTTGCCCGGGCTATAAGTCTATTATCCTCCTATAGGTTGGCGTCGGAATGGTGCATTCTCCTTACATGTTAGATGTAAGAAACAGATATAAGTTAATATTAAATAGAGAACTAACTCGAATCCAGTGAGGGTATTTATAATTTAGCTTCTATACCGAACTTATAGCTCTCCTTTGAAACGTTGAGCAACGGTGATTAATTGCTATTATACAGAGGCAACAATCTAAGCGGTGAGAAGGAAACTTGACTCGCTTACTTTAGATTCGCGGATCGAGTTTAGTATAATGATTGGGATCGTCTAGTGAATGCTGCTAGATTGTTGCTTATAGACTTAATGCTTAACGTTGAGCGAGAAGCTCGCTCTACCCAAGCAGAGCATAAGGGCATAGTTGATAGAGATATCCGACTAGCGCTTTCCTAGTGTCTGCTGAAAGGTTAATTTAACGTTTTTATATACTACTATTTTTTTTTAGCAGGCACGTTGATACCTTAACTACTAGTAGTTGCACTAAACCTACAGAAAAAGCCGTCACAATATCGAACTCCACTCTCGGAAAGCAAAGTTCCTTAACGTCGACCCGCGGGCCTAACAGGCAGGTAATTCCTTAAGGACTTCACACAGTTTAACCTGCTCGCGGTATGCAAAGAGGATACCCTTAATGCCAATCTCCCCTCGCTAAGCACAAGGCACAAAGCAGATATATTTGCTACTGATGCATAGGCCTAAAATACGCCTTCGGCCGTTCTAGGAACTACTATACGACTTAATTTCTATAGGATTTATAGAGCCTTACAATATAAGAGCTATCCTAAGTAAAACTGAATGTATATTAGACCTAGAAACCGTGTGTACCTAGGGGAATAAAGAGGTGTTAAGGAAAAACGCAAGAATGATATATCTAAGTGTATTTGTGCAATTTCAGACCGACCGTAGCACTGTACTATTAACAATTTCCCGGTCCTATTCACTAGACACTGGTAGTAATGTGACTGTTTAGGCTCCGAGACCTATAAGTTGTTTTTGTGCATCCTCTAAATCAAAATTTAGATTCCTAGCCTGTGTTAGAGCATATTGATAAGCTCTACTAAGATTGCGGTTGCAATTGAAATTTCCTCTTATGCGTCTACAACTTACCTTCCCCTAGGCTAGGTCATGAGTACTATTCTTTTCTATAGTCCATTCAGCCTAAAGTACTACAAGACGGGCGAGCCTCCGTATCAGAACTTCTCTCTCGCGATTCTAAGCTCGATTCCTACAGGAAATGCCTAGATTAATGTTGCCTATAAGGCGCTAGTCGGGGTGAGTAAATCGAGGCACCTATAGTATGTTTCAGATTGCTGAAATATAAAGCATAAGCCGGGCTTTTTCTATACCTAGAGACTTTTAATCGTACAGGCACGTTCGCAGCCCTTTAAGCCTCTAAAGGCCTGAACCGCCTATCTATTGACTGAGCTACTGTATGAGTGGAGGCTTAGGGAATACGATCAAGGTCACCGATGGGCCTAAATGAAGATAATAAAGGCAAGATATAACCTCTACGGGCTCGGAGGGTTAAAAGCATACTAGGGCTTAGCAGTGATATAGTATAATAATGATCCAATAAGTTTTCTAAATGCAAGTGAGGTCTATGTGACTTTATCCGCTTCCGGGGAGTAAATCTCGTTGGTTATGCAAAAGGCTACGTTGGTTTTTGGACAAAGTATTTTCAATATATGGAAGCAAGATTTCTCTAACATTATAATCTCTTATTAAATAACACCGGGTAAGCATCCGCCTTCTGTATGGCTCTGCAAGGGTTAATTCTAGATTAGGTCCTTAGCCGGCGTCGAATTTTGCAAGGCTATTTGTATAGCACACAGATGAAGTGGTTATGCTATATCCACTCTTGCTTAGGGTCTGCTTGCTTGAAGTCAAAATCCCGGAGTAATGTAGCGGCAAGCTTAGATATTTCAAATTAGGCGAAGTTTCGCCCGGGACATACGTTGTACCCCGCCCCCCACTATATTTTTAAATCGGTCAATACCAACAAAGAAGATAGAAAAGAAGTGTTCTATACTAATTAATCATAAGGAGAATACGTACGTGGATCAAGAACGCGTTCGTATCTCTAGACTTCTTCTAGAACCAACGATCTAGGTTAAAACTATCACAATCCTTACTAAATAGGTCAGGATTGCGGTGGATAACCTAGGGATTAACACTAAGAATAGTCTATATTTAAAGTCAACTTAAATCTATTGCTAAAGAAAAGTTCTCGGGGGGGATTTTACTCCTTCTATAAAGAATCTACCAGCAATAGTAATACCACTAGGTAGAGCGACTCGTAGAAGACCGAGGCCGACGGCTATATAGAACCGATATGTCTCCTTTATCTAAGCAAGGTATAAGTATCCAAGCTTTAAAAGAGATTGAAGTATTTAACGTACATAAGCCTAGAGGAAAGGTAGTTTCTATACTTTAGAATACTATACGGTGGGCGAGAGCTGCCCGCGAGCCTTAGCTATATTAAGCTCATCCTACAGCCTAGCTATATATTAAGGATGACGAATCAATAAGTAGAATAACGCCTGTATTATTACGCTAATAGTATCTCCACTAGCGCTAAGCGTCCTAACCGCGGTAGAAAAGACCTCGGTCTCTTCTATACGATTAGGGTATTTTGCACGAGTATCCAGCCATTTCTGCATTATATTATTTCGTTTTGCGGGGTTTTGCTTTCGCGCATTAATAGCGTTAATGTATATCTTAAAAATATAAGAAGACGGCTGTATCCCTAATCGGCTAAGAAGCGGATTCCCTAGCGTTAGGTTATAGAACTATATATAGTAGCCTATTACTACGATATAAGGCGCTAGTAGTCTCTAGTTTGCAATAGCGTCCCTAATATCCTTACCTTCTTTAAGAAAGCTAAACGATTTAGAAAAAATAACCTTACCTACCGCGTTAAAAGCGAAGAAAGTGAACTATTAATCCAACTCTACTAGTCGGTTAGACTTACAGAAGTCGTCTAGGCGGGCAGTCAACAGCCGGAGTACTACATTAAAATATAGCTTATACTAAATAATATTAGTAAGAGTATAGCCGGACGAGATGTTTCTCTATTTTCTGATATGTTGTTAGGGGTCTAATTCCGACATTTAGTTGACATACTAATAGTCCGGCAGACTTATAATTGCATACTATAGGCCCTATAGCATAATTTAATACGGTGCTTAGGCGCGCAAATAAAAAGTTCACAATACCTTTACAATTTAGGCATAAAGCAGTTACCGGACTGCATCGGGATAAGAAACACTAACTTTATTTAGCGCAATTCGAACAAAGTACCCTTTTGAAGTAGATACCGTTAAGGATTCGTATATCCTAGCGCAGCGTTCAGTCGGATAGATCACATAGGCTTACCGTGTTTTTAATGTAACCTAATTGTTTCCGCTTCTGTATAGCCCCTTAAAATTTACAAAACCTACTAGAGATTCGAGAACGAAGCCAACAGTAGGCCGGGGATATCCCGGATTAAGGTCTAGTATCGTCGAATGGCCGCGCGGGCGACAACTAAGCTGACAAGAGCTAACGCCTAGACACCCTAGTTATTAACAAACACCATGAGGCCAGATACCGTACTGTACGAGAAGACGAGTATATCCCGCTAAAGTGCTATAGCGAACCGATTCTATCAACTTAGAGAAGAACAGGGAACATATTTGGAGTTCGGTAGCGGGCGGGGTTCTCTCCGAGCAGTCGACAGCTGGCTACTACGCTAAGAGATAGATAATAGCAACCTATTAGAAGATTACAAAACAACCGGAGCGTGCGTAATAGTCCAGCGCTTAGGCCCTAAAAACCTACTAACCACGGGACCGCTAACCAGCGAACTTCCCCTTACACAAAATTATTAAACAACGCACGCACTCTATCCACTAGATAGTAGAAAAATAGTCGTAGAGTCTAGCGTATTGTTTTTTATCACTTTTCTCGAAACATTTTCTCTGCAAGTTACTAAGCCTATACAATACTCTTATAGCTTGTTGCAAATTTTTAGGTTCGTGTGATAGTAGAAAAACAATTTACTGTACTACGCCGTATAGCTGCTAAAACCGACCACCTGCATATTGTTCCTACTGTAACTAAACAAGCTATTAGCCAACAGTCGGGGGTAGAACCCTCGCTCCTATATACGTAGCTAGAGAGAGAGAGATCACGACCGCAGGGAGAGTTTTCTACCTCACAAACAGTTCTAATTCCGCGCACCTTATCTAGAATTCGCTTAATCCCGAACTTTTAGTACTTATCGTATATCTTCCACAAAGAAAGGCGTGCAGTTCAACCTAAATCGCCCACGGCTTTAAAGCAACCCTAAAAGCAGTAGATTTATCAGGGCCGCGAAAGTTGTGTCTCTTAAAATAACATTAGCTCCCGATCCTCGCTAGTTGCTTTCTTGCCTTTCGAAAAGACTAACCTACGACAATAACTTAATCTATCGTTAGGTAGGCAACGGCTAGGGTAGGAGAAATCTTTCGGCCGCTCCTAGCGCAACGTATATACGCTAGTGACGATCTGTTAGCGTAGTCTTAAGGGTTTATTAACCTACGACGGGTCTTGTGTATCTATTATAGGCGACTTCGTAATCACACTAGATCTAAAGCTATATTTGCCGAAATCTAAGGAATGCGACCCCGAAGACTGGAAATCCGAGACTACCTCTATCGCCTCGTCCTTGTATAAAGGATTTATAGAAAATAGCCGACGATACCAAACACTGAGAAATGCTGAATATTTTAGTCCCTCGGACGAAAAATAGTTTAAGACGTATGAACTTAGACATCTCGCTTACCTTCTTATGAACGCCGACGCCTAAAACCCGCTGTTCCTAGCGCTAATCCGGTCACTAAAGCATATACTCGATATCGGGACAGGGCAAGGATCGTGGGCTATTGATGTGGCCGATATGTTCCCTAACGCTGTTGTCCGGGGTGTTGATCTATTTCCCCCGCTAGTCAGCTGGATCCCACCAAATTGCATCTTTGAAGTTAATAATATATTACAACTATAGACCTAGCGCAATAAGTTTAACCTTATTCATCTACGCCACAGTATTAGTGTATTTACGGTAGAAGAATAGGGCTCCCTCTACGAACAATATTATGAAAATCTTAAACCTAGCGGCTAGTTTAAGCAGATTAAAATAGATATTCGTTGCGAATATAACGACGACAGCATCCCGGCCGATAGTGTCCTATTTACTTAGGGCCCTCAATTTTTTGCCGCTGGGGAAAAGATAGGAAAGTCTCTTGATATCACTAAACAAATGCGTCTATCTATTAAAAAAGCTGGATTTATTAATATTTATAAGAAGACTACGAAGTGGCCTATCGGGGCATAGCTAAGAGACAAAGTATTAAAGGAGGCGGGATTAGTTAATATTCAGCATTAGCTCGCGGGTATAGAGGGATACTTAATATACCTCCTTACAAAATATAGAGATCCGGTGCTATAGACCAGTAAGGAAGTGTTAGTCTATATTACTAAAATGCGGAAAGCACTTAAAAATCCTTACTTTCACGCCTACCAGCGAGCGAAGCGAATCTAGGCCTAAAAACCCCCTTTAAAATAAGAGATTTAATATCGTAAAGCAGGAATAAAGTCTTTTAGGTATATTATTTATAGCTATAGTAATAAGACTATTATAAAGAAGAGCAGTATAACTAAGTTCATTTAGTACCTTACTGCACTTTATTTTTTAGTGATAGAGCTCGCAGACTTAAAGGGACGAAGGGAGTCGCACGACTCCGGTTCGTTCTAAATATAGAATTTATAAGTTAAGACTACTTCTTAACAGCCCGATAATACCGGACGACCTTCCTTAAGGAAGACTGCCCTTTGCACCTGCCTTAGAGGCTCTTGCGCGACTCGAACGTAAAGATCTAAAGCTCGCGTTCTAAGCCGCAGAGGATCGTAGGACTGTATCGGCGCCTATAGGAGTTATATATAGCAAAGCATATAGAGGGCAACAAATTGGCTAAAGCAAATAACGCTCTTAAGGAGACCTAACGAAAGCTATTAGACGAGAAGAATAGAATATAGTTATACCACGATAACTAAATCGCGCAGTTACGATTTTTTAACTAGGCGCTAGAGTTATCTCGACTTTAATTAAGTAATATAGTTAAGGAATAGGATCGCTATTCTAATAGTCTCGAGTCAAAGCTTAATGAATAAGAAGGGCTTATGAATTAATAGCGGGTATAATACACATCGGATAGCCGGAGGTATTCGGGGAAATTGAATAAGATAGCTAGGATTCAATAACTTATTAATATTCTCGCTTCTCCTCGATACAAGGAAGCAATTTATAATCGGTCGGCAAGCATAGAACAAAGTTGCTGTTATTAGTATTGCTAAGACGAAAAGCGACTAGGGATTCGTCGGTATAGTATCGCGAGGATAAAGCTAAGTATAGTCAACCATGCTATACCGCAGGGTGGAAAGAATTAAAATTATAAAATAATTTTAATTCCTATTACACGATAAGAATTATCCAAAAGTCGGCAAGTTTGTGAATGAGATGAACTTTTCACTGCTTTTCTAGAATAGTTACGAGATTTTATAGTCGGCACTACTTCTTATAGACAGCTCCTAAGAGCCAACTAAATAGTTTTAAAGGCAACATGTCTACTTAAGGATCCTATTTATAAGTTCTAGGAACTGTAGTACAGATTTCTAGAAGAAAATGCGTGACTTATAGTTATACAGGAACTATTAGGTTATAGAGAAGGTGCGCAATCTTTTATAGCAGGAGGCAGCAACACGACTTATTAGAGGTGATGCTAAGAGATTCGTTCTACTCATTTAAGAGAAAGCTATAATATAGGTAGAAACAGCACCTGGCCCTAGGTTAGTATCTTAGCTGTCTTAACTATTCTATTTCTATAGCTAAATCGTTCGTAATTTCTATCTCGTAAAGTTGTCCCTTTCACCAACATTAAGATAACCTTACGCACAAGATAGGTAACTGCTATTTTAACAAGACTTATATTTACCGTCAAACTCCTAAGGCGTGTAAACTAAGCAGGAACTCAGATCGGTCCTAGGGATTCAGGACAGAACAAAAGCAATCCCTAAAACTTCGTAGCTATTAGGCTTCTTATTACACGATACAGCCTCTATAGTATCGCAAGACACTTTCTCCGTGCTAGGAAGGACCGGTAGTGGTAGTTATAAGCGTTTTATGTTTACTTTTTAGAGAGGTATCTTAGAGGAGTTAAGCACGTGTCACGGAATATTTATAAAAGACTAGTAAGAAACGCGAGTGCTTTCTATTATAGGCCCGCTGATTTGACGGTTTATAATAGCACTTTGCTGTATTTTATAGCTATAAGATAGCTACTAGGCTATTGTTGAGCACCCCTAGAATTAATATGCTATTTCTTAAAGACGACCGAGTCGTTGTGACGGGTACTAATCGATATAGGGAGTTAGCCCTGGAGCTAGCAGCCCGGAACGGGAGGCATCTTTGCCGCGACCGCCGAGCAAGAAAGGTTTGCTACTTCCGGAGTGCTATGAAAGTAGCATTAAATATCCGGATTCTCTATTTACTTGAGAAGTTGATGAGATATAGCGTGGAAGACTGTGTCTACTAGTCGCCTCGATTAGCTAGAGGATCAAACCGTGAAGAGAGACTCTTACTCCCTTCGACGGTCGGCACGCTTGCTACAGCCACGGCTTAAAAGATCTTCGATAACTAGTTACGACCAGCGTAAATTTTAGATAAGCAAACAAAGACTTCGGAATACGACGCTCTATAATTCACTCGTAACCTTGTTATAAAGTAGTCGTAAGGAAAACGTAATCCTATCGCCTAGAAATTCCTATATAATAATCCGATCTTCCGGAGCTAAATCGCTGATTCACTTAAGGTTGTGTACTAAATAGTAACTACTAGTATTCAAGAAAGGCAAGTTGTAGTATATTAAGGAAAAATGCTATAAGCTCGTTAAACGGGATACCGTTTAGTCGAGGTCGTATGTGTGTGAGAAGATGTAGAATCCTTTTTTGTAGACTTTTCGGGAAATAGTTTTACTCTATGCTCTACAACTTTTAATAATCTGATAGAAGGTACTGTACCACCGTCAAGAAGCCTATTACTCGCTGATTAAGATTATAATATAGATATTGCAATAGTAGTAGAGGCTAAATAATAAAATAATCGTTTAAATTAGGGAAAGCTCTATACGAAATACAGTAGCATTCTCTCTCCGCGTGGCGACGGAATTTACTATCGTAAATAGATTACTCTGACTATTTTCAATACACGTGAAATCACCATAACTTAGTATTCAGATCAGACAACTAGTTTCGTAGGTGGTATAATAAGTCATACTACTTCAGAAGCTTATAGATTAGGGACGAGAGATGTAAGCTGTAGATTATAATGTGGCTACGTCACCGAGTGAACTCGGCATTTAAAAGACAGCAACTCGTGCAGCAAGAGGCTATTATTAGTAGATACTTTAAAATCTAACAATCCACAGTAGAACTCGGAGAGCTCGAGTTCATCGCGGTCGGTGCTGTTAGCGCAACTAAGGTCTATAAGAATATAACCTTAGATGAAGTCGGCTAGGGACTATTACTTAACGCAGTCCATAAACCGCTACCGGCAGTACATAAGCTACCCTTTTATAAAGCTTTGTCGATACTACAGCTCGCTGCATCTCCTTAGTTATTATAGAAGTAGAGTAGACCACTTCGATATACCTCCACCCAGGCGAAATATCTACTAGAAATACATAGATTCACTTTCACAGTATCAGACTCAAATTCGGTGTCGTTCCGCGCTGTAATCAGATCTAGGAGGCGTTAGTCCTAGCTCTTAATCAACAATCGTCGTCTTACCGGAGCAAGAGGTGCTATTCAGAGGGGCGAATAGTTCTAAAATCCTAGTACAATCGAAGTTTCCTGTAGAATACACAAAGCATTGCCCCTCGTAGTCTATTATCTAAAGTATACCGGCAAGAACCGCCGATATAGAAGTAAAAAGTGCTAGTAAAAGGTGCATGTCTAATTCACCCTAGGAGATATAATAGCTGTCTAGTAGGAGAAAGTATTCTATCTTACGAGAGTCGCTAGGTATCTTTATACTTACATTTATAGTTGCACTTAACTATTCGGAATCCCCCGAACTCGACAAATCTTTCTACAGTCATCGATTTTTTGGTTTGTCCTAGAGACTAGAAACATATTTAAGGAACGAATACAATACAGGATAATAAGTTGCCTCATTCCTAGTCTAATATGTATGCCGTTTCTCGTCGCCTTCGCTGTATACATCCGTTTGTTTTACTCCCGTCAACATCGATGTTCCTAGGTGTGTGCGCAAAGTCTCACCTACGAAGCAGATAAATGCAGCTGTCCACTCTCACCGTCCATCCCCTTCGCTTCTACTCAAATCCTAGTATAGAAACGAATAGAATAGCTTTTTTTTAGAATCAGATCGACTCGCATTTAAGGACCGAGTTGAAAATTGTAATAATTATGATCCTTGCCCCACTACAATACCGCTGTCCACACTTAGATCCATCCCTAGGACTATGTTAAGGAGTCATCAGTCGCCTTTTTTTGTGTCATTAATATCAAATCTATTAGACTGTAATTCTTCTCGACAATACTAACAGCCATAAGATTTGTTCCGCTGATGTCAATAAGAAGCATAACTTGCCGCTTCAACGCAGGGGAGAAAGGTGTACATTGCAGCTAGTAAACGTTTTCTGAACGTTTAATTGTGCATATCACAGATAAATCAGGACCTCTTATTATGTCCCATTAGCGTTGAATACCATCAGCTGGCAACGAGGGATCAACAAGCCGATAGCGCCAGGTGTTGAAGTAGGTTTAAATTATACGTTAGTCTTCTGTTTCTAAGGCATGTAGCGACATCGCCGGAATCTCCCTAGTTTTCTGATCTACTTAGACAATTTCCATCTCAGCAATCATAACCTCCCCATATTGGTCATTCGTCAATGAAAGCAGTGGTAGGGAATCGATAATCTATTCCAGTACATATCAATGTCCTGCCCAGTTTCGAATCTATATCAACTTACCCGTCCAGGTTTCAATCTCATTCATGGCTTGAGCATAGGCTCCGTAAATACTAGCTCTTCTTTTGCTGATCACTTCGAAACTGAATTCGCCTCTTTTTATTTGTCGACGGAATGCCTTGACATTAATCATCGCTTGAGATAGGATGTACTTTCGGTACTGCAGATCCCCGGGGGATGTGACCAAATAGCGTGATTTCAGAAATGCTCGATCGATTCGAAATGCTTCTCGAAGTTTTCGGAAGAATGACCAAGAGTCTCTCATATCCCAGAAGCGTTCAGCACTCTGCCAGTCTGCATTTCCTTAAATCCGGTCCACTACTGCCAGGCTGGACAAAAATACGTACCAAGCTTTTCGTATTGTGGAAGCTCTGCGGAGTATGTTTGATACAGCTTAGAACAAGCTGCCATCTCTAAATTGGAGGGACAATGTTGTATGATTAAGGAAGCGCCGGCAATCACCTGGTTGGTCTATATATTAGACAACTTTTGATTTCATATTTCTATACAAGCTTGTCTTAAATGTCCCATTTATTGTATAAATAAAGGCGAAGCTCCATTAAATCTAGGTGCGCAGTAAGCCTCGTATGCCATTCTCGATAGAGAGGTGATCTGATTCAACGCCTCATAAAAATATTGTCAGGAAGCTCTAGATAGTGACCGGGGCAATAATTCAACCTGCCCCATCAAACATGCTTCTCACGTAGGATTTTGGCTCGGTCGTTTCTAGAAAGAAAACAATGCACATATGGCATCCTCCGTAAAAAAGAGTCAAACTTGCTCCCATGAGATATCCTATGGTGAGCGAAACCTAGGTTTGGTGACCTCTTGAATGATGTTGGTCCCTTTATTGCATTACAAAACGATGTATTTTTGGATTGAGAAAGGAAACGAGAAAATTGAGGATGATGAAAGCCCTAAAAACCTTTGGCAGGTTTAAACAGCTAACCTCAGCAGTATTTTTATGAATATCGCGCTCTACCGCTGTTTACAAATATTACAGGGCCGAGTAAGTAATCAATCACCACAGATAAGGTTGAGTAATGTCATTATTTCGGCTCTATCCCCAGCGTGTTGATATACCTACGTAATTTATAGATTGGTTCAAGAGGAAAGCAATCCTCAAATTACTTCCAAATAAGGACCATATTACAACAGTATTCTCCTCAATATATCGAAAAGGTCTCGGAGGTCGTCATAAAAGGAGACAAAAGCTGTGAAAACACGGCGCCGCAGATTTTCCTTCATTCGCTCCTCGGCTCGATAAAAATGTTTCTGAACCTCATAGAGGTGCTCTGCAAACTCTACCTCGCAAAAATTCCCTATAAACCAATACTGAGATGACCTTACGCACAAGGTGGGCGACTGCATTTTAACGAGGCGTACATTTACTGTGAAACTTCCAAGGCGTGTGCACCAAGCGGAAACCCAGGCCTCTCCCAAGGTATCAAGACAGAACGATAGCGATTCAAGAAACTTGCGTAGCTCTTGGAAGTTCTCATAACACGATACAGCCTATATAGTATTACAAGATACTTTCGTGCTAGCTAGGACCGGCAGCGGCAGTTATAAGTCTTTTATGTTTCCTTGCTCAGATCGATCTCATGGAGTAGTCAAGTATCTGTTGCGGAATACTTACATAACACAAGCAAGAGACGGAAGAGTGTTCTCTCACAGACACGCTGATTTCGCGGGCTTTGTGCCTCTAGAATCCAACTTATCTCCTGACTTCTAGTTGCGCCAAGGATCGTTAGAGACGTCCCGGTGAATTCTTCTTAAGGCAACTGAAGAGATCACTCTAAAAGAAGGCAATAAACTTTTATTAGATATAGAGAACGACGAAGAGAAGCTAAGTAAACTATTGTTCGGGAATGGCTCTTGTAGAATGAGCCCGCTCTCGAATGTCTTTTAATGCTTGCCCGGTTTATCTATCGATTGACATAGGCTTTAATGCCCTGCCGATGTTTTTAAGCCAGGATTTCAGCGGATAGCAGAAGAGAATGGATTCAATAGTGAAAGTGAGGTTGGCTGGCTGGCTAGGATGAGTGTAGCGAGTAGTCTAGACAAAACAAAGTCGTTAAGTTGTTATAGAGGCCCTAAATTTCGTGCGGTCAACTACTTACCGCTCGTGCACAAGTCCTTACTTATCGGGGGCGTACTAGTAGGGTCGATGAAGCCGAGGGAGGTTTTGCCGAATAAATCGTAAGGCTAGCGTATATCAGCATGTTTAGTAAGTACTAAGAATTCTGTGACTAAGGTTTCCTGTAGATCTACTTAACGGGTAATATCTTCTATAGACCCGAGAGTTCTAGGAATGCGTTTCTATAAACTTAGCGCCTAATACCAGGCTTCGAACTGAGTTCAACGCTATTATTGCACTCAAATAGCAGTCTCTAGGACACCTCCTAATTATTAGTCGTTGACTATTAGTCTTGCAAGACATACGGAGCTCCCCTCTTAATTATCTGGACCGCTGAAAACTGTCACTAAAACCAAGATTAAGAAGTCTTTTTCTTAACTCTTGACCAGCCTAGGCTTGCTCTTAGAAGCCACTTAGAATAAAGGCCACGCAAGTGCTTTATCTATAAGTCTTAAAATCGCGCACCTATAAGCCTATAGGGTCTGCTCCGTCTCTTAGAATCAGCGTGTCCGTAGTCTTATATCACGTCCTATTATGTTAACCGACGCATCGCAAGTAAATTCGTCCCGCATTCAGGAGACGCCACTTGCCAATTTTTTCGACAGTAAATACTTGCAATCTATTAGGTAGGTTATAACTACAGCGGTAATAGTTATAATAGTAGACCTAATCGTGCAAGAGCGAGCAACCGCTTACCTATAGACGATCGAAGCTAAACCGATCTAGCACGGTATCCTAACATATAGCGGCTATTTGGAAAAGGTATAGGAACCTCCTACTGACCTCTGTCAGAATGCTTAAGTATTTAAACAGACATTTAGTCCACTTAAAACAGTCTACTACCGTGAGAAAGATAATAAAACGGTCACCGTCAGGGTAATCACCAACTTAAGGTTTAACTTCTTCGCTACCCACGAAATTTCCTTTATGACCCCGAGAGCCTAGTATTGTCCATTTAAAAATCTGTCTTAAAAGAAACACACTATCATCTATAGTCAATTGACGGAGGCTTGGCAGCGAAAAGAAGTGAACAAATTACGCTCCGATAGTTGGACCGTACATCACTTATTAGCGGGAGAACTAATATCTTCCTCTTATATGGTCTAGATATGGATGGCCAGCCTAGCAAGAGGCTTCGACATCCTAACCGACGACACTATAGTAGTCGCGTATGATCCCTCCGAGCTTGATGGTTTCCCCGTGCAAAACCTCAAGATTAAGGCAGAGAACGGAAATGGCATTCAACTTGAAATAGGTGACTCTCACCGTGATTTAGGCTTAAGCTTGATATTATCTGCTGTCCAATGGAGTGGGGCCATGGTTCGAAGGTTAATACATGGGGGCGAAGAGTATGGAGTGACCGATCGCATTGGTCCAGGACCAACATTATGGGCTGCACTGAATGGCAATAAGGCGGTCATGAAATTCCTGCTTGGGACCGAGCGGGTGGACTTGAACAATAAGGATGACACAGGTCGAACACCATTCTCCTGGGCTGTAACAAGTGGCCAGATGGATTTAGTGCAGCTACTCCTTGAAAATGGAAAGGTGGATGTGGATTCCAAAGACGACGACGGTAGAACACTATTATCCTGGGCTGCTTGCTACGGCCAAAAATATATAGTGCAGCTACTACTTGACATTGAAAAGGCGGACGTGGACCCCAACGACGATAGGAAGCAGACACCATTATCTTTGGCTGCCTAAATAGGGAGTGAGGAGGTAGTAAGGCTGCTACTTAACACTCAGAAGGTGGAAGTAGATTCAAAGGACTCCGGGGGCTGGACACTATTATCCTAGGCCGCGGCAGGTAGCCATCTGGAAGTAGTGGAGCTACTAATTGTTACTGGAAAGGCGGATGTGAACGCTAACGATGGAAAGGGGGGGACGCTATTATTGATTGCGGTTTTGCGTGGTCAGAAATCGGTCGTGGAACTATTGCTTGAGACTAGTATAGTAGATGTTAACTCTAAAGACGAAGAAGGTTAAACACCATTATTATATGCGATATCAAGTAGAGATGAGGAGATAGCGCGACTTTTCTCCGAGAGTGACCGGATAGATATGGATAGAGGATAATACGGAGCTTAAACTCCGCCTTAGTAGGCTATACGCTAGAGCTCTGGCAACAATATACACCAAGGGAATGTGATAAGTAATAATTTAGAGCTACCTACAGCCTCCTCTTATCGGATAACTCTACACCCACCGGTTCTCCCTGTAGCGGTAGATCCCCGTAGACTTTTCCAGGCGTTTGTTTTGAGTTCCGCTTTAAAGCCTATAAATGCCTCTCCTCTTCTGTTTCCACCCTTAATTTATAGATGTTTGGATTAGGTGTTTATCAGTCCCCGCTGTGTCCTGACTGTAGTTGCTCTATATTATCTTTAACTATCTATAGAATATTATTTAGTAAGTTGTGACTTTTCTCCTCCCTGTCGCTTATTGAACCCTAGTGCACTAATAGTTGTGACTGATTATTAATTGTTATAGATCATTATGTCTACGTATTGACAGCAAGCCTTTTATAGGCTTCTCTTCGGCTACATAATTATAACGGACCATCAATATTAATAGAGATAGAGGCGTTGAGCTAAAAGCGAGGACATTTCAGGCAACACATAGGAAAGGAGCTTCTTGGCTCCACACAGAACGATTTACACTCTATATACTGTTCAAAGGTACTCTATATATAGTGGCTCCAGAACTGCAATATCGGCAATGATTCCCGAACTAAATGCTTCTCCGAAGATTAGAGTATATTGTCGCAAACAGTAGGCCTTGTGACCCCGGGAACACAGAATGGAAGCCGGTGTCATCAAGAATCCTTCCAGGCGTCTCACCTATTCCTAGAAATCCTGCTCTCCTCAGTTCCACCATATTTGTAGGTAGCTCGATCGCAAATAGCATTCACGAATAAACTCCAGCCTTTTCCAAATCTAGCTTAGGAACGGGAACTAAAGATGAGAACCCATTACTACCAGCCTTTTCCCTCCACGTGATTTCGGTTTTCGTTAGCTGGACTTTACGCCACCATACTGCGGTCTAGCAAGTCCGCCGCGTGCAGCAATCTGCCTTCAAAGTGCCTTGCTTCAGCAGGCATGAAATGACCACAAGATTCATTGCGCAGTAACGCCAAGCCTTTTCGTTGATTTACTAGAGAGGCCACTTGTTATCTGTCAAGTTTTGTACGAATACATTCGGATTCAGACATGTTGCCGTAGGACGCGTTGTGTGCTAGGGGCATGCTGGGTCTGGGAAACGGGTGGGCAGCGCCGTACGCGGTCGTGAAGACAATCGGAAGAGACTTCGCTGTTTATCTCTAGGTTCGGAGATGATATCGAAAATTTGTCTGCGCACCCAATAGAGGTCATCTCTGCCGTATGTGGTGGCAGACAGATAGAAGCGAGACTTCTCACTCGTCTGATTCGTAATCAGATCTAGTTCTATGAGGCAAATCTCCACCCAATGTTGTAGCCTGGGTGGGATGAATGCTGACATGTAGACCATTACATCTTCAGATTGAGTTGTAGCGGCAAGAGGATCTGGGCCAGGCCAGTTGAATCCCGCTTGGAGATCCTCGGGATCAAGAAAAAGGTGAAACTCCACTGAAGGTGGTATCGAGCCACTAGAACTAATGCTTTGGCCTTCAATTGAGGATTCTAGCGGAACATCATAACATTCTATGGCCAGAATGGGCGGCGGTGCCAAGATGTCGGATGAGGTGGACCAAATCGCGTGAAGGTCAACATGGCCTATCATGTAACAATGTTGGTACGTCACCTCGTGGTACAGTAATTCAAGCATACCTTGATTGTCAGCCTTCATGTTCTGCTGCTGTAGGTTTTTAATAGCCAAGTGATAATCTTTAAAGAGATTGACCCAGAGGTGTAGCATGAGCTTTTCGAGGCTGGGGAAGCCCTTTATAGAATTGAAAGTCTAGATAAAACCGCTATGGATAATAGGTTGTCACTTTAGATGCAGTAGAGAGCCATTCCCTAGATCCAGAAGCCAATATTTTCCCTCTTATATCGTACTACCCAGATTGGTATCATGTTCTGATACGTTAGGAGTTTTCAACGACTAACGACTGAATGTTAATTCGCGCTGGCATTGAATCCAGACCAAGGTATATGATAAAGTCGAAAGTTCTTGAGGGAGAACGTCCAAGTCTAACAAACCATGTTGAAACTTCTAACATCGACATCAACATCAACGTTCCCACAAGACCGTGGTTGCCCGTTGAGTAAAATTGAGTATAACAGTTTGGTTTCTCATCTCTTCGTAGGTACTAGTTGGACTATTCACGTCAGGAATCGAGACGATCTCCTTGTGGCCAGCTAGTTGATCCTTCGATTCTTCTGAATCCACATGTTAGAGCCGGCCATGGACAAAAATGTTTGATTTTGTTGTGATTTGAGGCTGTCGCTGCAGGAGTGGCTACCTCCGATAGTCTCACCTCTCAGTTATCGCTATTCCTAAGGACTCCCGGACTGCCCGACAGTCAACACGAAAGAAATCAGCTTACGCCGCTGACTCTAGGTGCAATAGCAGGGAAGATTGTGTACTCCGCCACTCAATCTGTTCACATTCCATGCGAATTAATCTACAGTATCCACGGTCTGGCAGACACGGACTATACCAATAGAACCACCGATTCCGCTGCAAGAAAGGCTAGAATACGTCTGAATTCCCGGGCTTCACTATACTCGGCACATAGCCCAGCTCGTGCACCAATCTCCCATAGAACAAAAGGTGATCGCGATATCAGGAAACCCCGGTTTTTTGCTGCCGACAAATACACTAAGGAAAGGAAAATGTCACCACAAACAGTTGTTTTCGGCTCCGCTGGAAACTTCAGGGGCCAAGATGACGGCGGCGGAAACGGTCTTCGTTTCGCAGCCTGCACCAACAACCCTAATACCCATCTTTCCGGCCCAAAATCTACGGACAACTTGCACGAAGCCAGAACACTAGTGGTAAATACAATAATTGCTGGCAATGTCCCCGACAAGGCCGAGATAAGCACCGCAGCCAATATGAGATACTCGATCATTCCACACAGGTTATACATAGGGCCAATGAGGGGATCGGGGGCGTTAGACTTGAGCAAGAGGAGGATTTCGAAATATAGGGAACGATTGTGACAGAAGTCAAAGCCACGCGCGTGGGAGAATAATTTACTTGAAGATTTGGCATTATCGAGGGCCTAGGGAAAGAATACAACTTTATTTCAAATATCTTTGCTGGCGCTTTCCCGCAGTGATTATCAAGCTTTCTCCAAAAAGCGAGAGGCTAGAACCAGTATTCCTTTGGATATGTTTTTCTTTACCACCTTTGAAATGATTTGGGCATTGAACAGCCGTTGTTGTGGGCGTCAAAGTCCTCTCAGGGACCGCAACATTTAACAGCACGCCGGCCATGATACATACGTCTTTCCAAGCGGCTGTTTGATGTTCCAGCTAGCCATGCCTTTAAAGGTCGAACGCAGTGTGGTATCCGCAATGGAAGGGGGAAAACAGTGAACGGCCACGGAAGGAGGACATGGGTCAGGACCGTCAGGTGACATTGGAACAATCGAAATAGACCTTTAGTTATGAATTATAACTAACGGAACCGGCCCTTACAGATATTACATATTTTACAGACCCTCGCTTCGCGAGGGTCCACCACCCAAACGATATCGCGTTTTTCCATAGTAAATACCCCTTTTCAACACACGACTTCCAGCCACCACCATGGCTAAATCGAATGAATCTGATGAATTGAATCTCGCATCCAATTCGCTATCCTTGAATTGGAGAATATTGAAAAGCCTAATATCAAGGCGTGGGCGCGCGCCAAAAACCTACCCTACTAGCGGCTTCTTGCGCGTTACAAGGGTCGCCCATCGCTCTCTGAACGGCCACCTAACGGTCGCAGATTGGATAACTCGCAAGAAGCAGCCCTTTGCCGCTATATCGATTTCCTCGATTCGATCTCATTTCCTCCTAAACGAGCGGTTATCACAGCTGCGGCCAATGCAATCCTAGCTAGTAGTCACGTTGGTCCAACTAAACCACCTACAATCAGCGACCACTGGCGAAGACGTTTCCTCCAACGTCATCCTGAGTATCTCTGCCGCCGCCAGCGAGCGATGGATATAGAGAGAAAGAAGTGCCTAGATAGGCATGTTGCAAGACAGTGGTTCAATTCCTACCAAGAGACAATTACCCAATACGGAATTACCGCGGACGATATCTGGAACTTCGATGAGACCGGTTTCAATATCGGCGTGGCTAAAGACCAGTGGATTATAACCCGCGAACCTAAGCGCCAAATCTCTGGCGGATTTAGTACCAATCGCGAGTATGCAACTGCTATTGAAGCGGTCTCTGCTACTGGTTCTACTATCGCACCGGTAGTGATCCTAAGCGCTAAGATTCTTCTACAGCGGTGGTTTGAGATAGTAGGCGATGCGAGGATCGCTGTTACTGAAACTGGCTATCTTAGTAATATCCTCGCCCTTCAGTGGATACAGCTATTCAACAAGCTTACCAAGGATTCGACTAAGGGCACACATCGTCTACTAGTATGTGACCAATTCGGCTCGCATCTTACGTACGAATTCGTCAAATACTGTGAGGATAATAAAATTATCCACTTCTTTCTACCACCTCACTCGAGTCATATTTTTCAACCATTAGACGTTGGTATTTTTAGTGCACATAAGCACTGGCACAGTGAATGGGTGTACGATGCTACCGTCAGTGGTTATAAGAGGATTACCAAGGACGATTTCCTCGGTGCGATCTCACAGATTGGGCAGAAGACCTTCAAACCATCTACAATTAAGCTTGGCTTTCGGTTGACAGGCCTATAGCCAATCAATCCTAATATAGTCCTCGAGGATCTAGTCGATCAGGTCGATGAGGTCCAAGTCAGCTATAATACACCAAGCTCTCCATCACCAATCGCGACCGGTAGCCACAATTCATCGTTGGATCTTAGAAAGCCAAAGACCGCTGAGCGTGTGAAGAAGCTAGAGGAACGCCTAGAGGATAAGGTCTCTCGTATGCAACAGACACCCTCTCGTCGCCTACTAAAGAAGATGACAAGGGCTACGGCCGAACTGATCTATCTTGTTGATGAGCTGCAGGGCAACATCAAGAATTCGAATTACCTTCGAGAGATTCGATACGCTCGCGAGAAGTCACGAAATGCTTCAAAATTGACTGGGAGAGTCCACTCTAGCCAGGTTGAACGTATGTAGCGAATTCTAAAGAGTGGTGATGACCTGAAGGCTATTATGAAGTTGCGACTGTACTTCAAGCGGGAAGTCTTACTGGAGTTGAAGAGAATTTGCAAGAAGAAAGGCTATTTTATTAATAATTAGTATTGCTTTCTGTATTGACCAATCAGATGGCTATATTTCGGTGTATTAGTTATCTCCTAAATCGCGATGCTTTGGTTGTTTGACTTGAATTGAAACTAGGTGGTTGAATTGTAAAGAGATCCGATATCGTTTGGGTGGGGAGTATCGTTTGGGTGGCGGACCCTCGCGAAGCGAGGGTCTGTAAAATATGTAATATTTTGTAAGGGCCGGTTAGTCCTTGCCGTGGCCGTACACCCCATCTAAAATCGCGTCTCTCTACCTACCTACCAACTTCAACTCGCCATCATGCCACCAATTCGCTCTGAATCTCGGCAGAAATTAGCCAACCAAGAGGGCAAGATCGTATTGGCCCTATCTGACTTACAAGAAGGCCGTATCCAATCTATTCGCGCGGTAGCTAAGCTATATGAAATTCCTCACACAACGTTAGCCGACCGCGCCAAAGGGGTGGTTTCACGCGTCGATAAGCGCCCATCTGGCTGTAAACTGACTGGATTGGAGGAGGATTCGCTTTACCAATGGGTAATCTCTATGAATACGCGTGGAGCAGCGCCTAGGCAGTCTACTGTACGAGAGATGGCCAATATCCTACTAGCTGCACGTGGTAGCTACCCTCCGCCTACTACTAGTAAGAACTGGCCAGCAGCCTTTGTTAAACGGCGTGAAGAGCTTCGCTCGCGATACTCGAGGAGATACGACTACCAACGCGCGCAAAACGAAGACCATGAATATGGCCTCCTCGTTTTCCTCGTCATTGCGATCAATCCATCAGGCTTTCACCCCTTTGCTCTCCATTGAGCCATGGTCTGACGCTTTCTTAGACTCGGGAATTCAAATTTTTGTGTGAGAATGAACCCCTCCTTCGTGTGCCTGACTGATACGAGACTCTCCACAGGACTACTAAGATAGGCTTTAGCCTTTCCCTGAAAACTGTCAGAGCTACGACGTATCCTCACGCAGACCTCCGGCGCCGCTAAGACGTGTGGGACCTCAACGCAGAAAGAACTGGATTTTATACGAGTGAAACCTGGAGAGAGAATTCTTAGGGTGGTGGGAAAAAAGTGACTTTGGCCTCAAGTTAAACAGAGACGGTCAGTCCCAAATCAAATGGTCTACCGAGTCGCGTCACGCCGACGTTTGGAAACACTTCGACCAAGTAGCCGACGTTTTCTGGGCGCCCACGAGTCCTCTGAAAAGCCTGCCTTACTCTACTTGATCATCCACAGTACAAAGAAAATGGGACAAGTGCCACGAGTAGACAACCGAAAGTCTAATTCTGGTCACAAGGGAAAGGAGAGAGGGTCTCATCAAACTCTGATCTCCGATTCATTGCAAAACCAGCAAAACCAATCCATGAGAGAGTCTCCCAATGTGCACAAAATAACAACATTTCAACTTGAGGAGCAGCTGTAAAAGACCATAACCTGTCTCCGTTTGCCTTTTCAGCCAGTAGAGAACCCTGTGTTCCAGAGAATGCTTAACCTTGTATACTCAGGACCTGAGGTACTAAGACTTCCGTCAGCGAAAACCCTGCGGAGACGGCTCCGCGACGCAGTTACAGTTCAACAGGATTTGCAGTTGTAAGATCTACCTAACGATGCTAAGGTATCACTCGCCTTGGATTGTTGGACCAGCCCATTCCAGCAAGCGTTTATGGCAATCACGCTCTATTTCATTGACAAAGATTGGAATTACCGTGAAATGCTGCTTGGCTTTGAACCGTTACACGGTCCTCACACCGGCAGCTACCTGAGTGATGTTCTCCATCAGTTATTGAAGGAACGCGGACTTTTAGATCGCATCTTTAGCGTCACTACAGATTATGCGACCAACCAACATTGAGACCCCGAAAGAGGACTGCGACCTAGAGGACGCGAACACGTAGGCTATCGAGAAAATCATGGAAGAAAATGACTTGGTGGAACGGGGCTTCCGAATCGAAGAGATAGTATGGCTAAAAAGGAAGGACAAGGTGTTAGGGAAGTTTGCATCGCTCGGTAATCTGGTTCGTCTCTGCAGAGGGAGCCGAACATATGCTTAATAACGAGTTCGTTACTGGCCTACGGTACGCCGGCAGCGTGGAACGCCGCGAGATCAAGAAGAAGAGATGCTTCCGGTGCTAACGCTTCGCACACCTTGTATGGTCCTGCAAGGAAACACCACGGTGTGAATACTGCGCGGGTCAACACGAGCGGCAACGATGCCCCCCGGGGGTAAGAGCCCGATCCCTCGACTATAGCGGCAACACCCAACCGGTAATCAACAGTGTCCTACCCTCGCAACATCTAACTCTCCTTGATGTTAGAGACAACCCTACGTATACAACGGTTGAACATCATGAAATCGGGACTAAGAATGGAAGCGCTTATTAGCGACCACCAAAGTAAATCTTGGACGTACTCCTAATCCAAGAACCCTCAATCACTACCTACCAGAAACACGTCACCCACAGCGCGTGGCGGCTACATCAAACGACCGCTGAGACCGACGTAGATCGGTTCCGGAGTCTGATCTACGTCAACAAGAGAGTCTCGACAGCCTCACACCAGCAGATCCACTGCGAACACCCAGACCTTACCGCACTTAAGATTTAGACAGCATGTTCTCTGATACTTCTCTTTTCAGTTTATCTCCTACAGACCCCGCTATTCATACCCGGCGAAATGTCGGCTGAATTAGCACTCACAGCAATCCAAAACACAATAACATCCAATATTCAAGAGGTCTGAAGGTCTAGAAATGTGATGCTCTCGGGAGATTTCAACCGACATCACCCGACGTAGGGTAGCAACCATATCCCACCGCAATCTATCGAAGATGCAGGCGAACTAATCGACTTCTTTCAAGCCCATAGCTTACGCGGCTGTCTGCCACGGGGGACAGCGGCATTCTAGTCCCTTAACGACCCCAGGGAAAACACCACTATTGACCAGAAGGTAACAAATCAGCCAGAGCTCCTCGTCAAATGTCATCTCTACCATGAAAACCACGGGTCAGACTCTCGCGCAATGTACTCGGAATGGAGCCTGAGAGCCCCGCGCTAGCCTACCGGCAAGGCGAGAAATGCCTACGATTGGGCGGAGTGGCGCAAGGTCGCCAACGAGGTGCTTCGGCAAATTAGCCCATGGAAGAAGTTGAATTCATTCTCAGCCATCCCCTACATTGTGGCTGAAAACACAGAGTCATCAAGGAGCGGGTCCTAGAGCCAACGAGGAACAAAGCGGGAGATAACCACTTCAGATCAGCATATAATGGCGATAGGTGAGGGTGTTTTTGGACATCTAGTGGAAACACGTCCTGCGGTAATGCTGTATCAATGAAGTTGGACACGTCCTCATTATTGAGAACCAGGCGGCGGGAAAAGTTCCTTGCAGAAGAGAGATAGGTCATGTCATAGATTCCATACGAGGCCACCAAGCCCTTGATGCGACTCATGACATCTATTCCTCGGTGGCGAAGGTTCAGGGTAACCCATACGCTGAGAGATAGGCACCAGCAGACTCACCACCAATGATGGTGAGCGGCCATCGAAGTTTTTGTTCGCCATTTAGCGACAGAGCAAAGAGTGCAGCATCCATGGCATCATCCAGGGGCGCGGGAAAAGTATTCTCGGATGCTTTGCGATAGTCAACTGTCACAAACGTAGGAGAAAGCGTGTCGATCAAATGACAAAGATAACCATTATTAAAGCGGGCGGAGCTGATACAGAATCCACCTGCAAAAAGAAGCTGGTTAGTTTGTCTAGAAGGGACTATTCGCATGAATCAACTTCCATGGAAGTGCAAGAGTACCCCTTTAGATACCATTCCCTTGGGTATATATTGGCTCAAGAGGATGGAACGGTCGCCGTGGCTTGACGGAAGAAAGAAATAAATGGCTTCCGAGTCAAAGATTGGGTTTCCGAACCCCGCTGTCCCATGAAGTTGTGCCCGTCTGTAGTCGGCAGGGCTGGGGTACTCGTACCATCGTCTGGTCTCAATATGTTTGTCTTCCAAAGCTCGTTTAAGCTCTTCGCGCTCCGCTAGGACAAATGGCGAAACCGTGTTCGGGCAGATAATGAAGGACATTCTGAAGTTGAATGAGACGTTGTTAAGTGTTATATGGTTTTGGAAACAGCCGACCACCAGGCTCCTTAAATATTCTAATTCTAGGGCTACCAACTGCGGTACTAGCTCGGACCTCTGAGAAATTTTCGAATCAAAGCTCCTGTGGGGAGTATTGTGTAGGTCGGGAAAATAATAATGGCTGTATCTCTCCTTGTTAAAAATATAGCACTATGATTTGCAGTCCTATACTATTGACAAATTTTGTAACGGAAATTTGTTTACTGCTCAAATCATTATCTGGCGGCCTACCCTTGTACAGTTACTGAGCCAGCGTGCTTTCTTGCCCCGGTGCGCGGAATTCCGGTCTTCTGAAATTGCCCGAAGGGGCGAACTCAGAGGCTCTCAGGTGTGACAGGCTTCGACGTAGTGTCCATAAGTAGTTAATGCCATTGGACGCATTAAGGGAGAGAGCAAGTACAGCGTCCCGTCGCACAGTAAGAGAAGGATCATAGCTAGACAGTCGGATGCGAAGGCCCAGTGCGCAAACTCGTGACTACCATTCCTAAATAGGGCTCGAAAGTAATAAACAGAGGCTAGCGAATGCGAATTAAGAAAGTGGCCTCCTCCAACCTGTGCTTTTTCGTGTGCTCCTTATAAAGTACTAAGTTACTCGAGGTACCATTTCTTCACATGTACAGAAGCGGTTACGTGTGTCGTGCGAGTAGCCTCACCCCCAAAAGCTAAATGAGAGCACCCTAGTTGGAAAGGTGGTGGACATATGAAGCCCGCCTCCTGTCAGATCCTTACTCCGTACCCCATCAAAATAATTCCGCTTTGATCTACCCCTGGTAAGTGCTGTGAAACGTCTTTAGATATACTTCAAGCTCAGTGAAACGCGAAACCAACCATAATATCGAAGATAGTCAACATTTGAATGGAATAAATCGATCGAAACCCGCTTGTGATGGCTTTCAAAAACTGCAAACCCTGATTGTAATGGGGCCTCGCGGGAAACTTTCACGCCATATTGTCAAACGGATGCTGCTTAATCAATTGTAATGGCCCACTTTACAATCACCCCTTTGGAATATATGAATATCGTAATGGTAACGAAAAATTTGCATTGATTGATTACTAAAATTGCAATTCTGTTGAAGCTACTCAAATTGAAGGCTTCTCCCCCTGAGGGGTGATACGCATCATGTGACGTTGCACCTTCTCCCCTAACGGGTAGTCTAAGGTGACAGAATGCATGACCATGCGGTTATCGTAGACAACGACAGTACCAGGTTCCCATTTGACACGCGTATGAAAGTCTAGGCCTGATTTGACATGCTCGTAGAGCATTTTCAGTATAGCACTACTTTCCTCCTCCTTTAGCTCACAGATCTTCTTGACGTAGGTCGGAGTCACAAAGATGCCTTTACGGCCGGTGACAGGATGCTTCCGAACCACAGGGTGAACGGTATCAAGAGCAGGACGACGAATGATGTTGGACTTCTTCGCCTCCATCGTCTGAGGTGTACCTTCGTGCACAGCGGTCAAACCTTCCAAGAACTGCTTCATCGGCTCCGAGAGACGGTCATAGGCTGTCATAGCATTTAGGTATAACGTATCGCCACCGGTGGAGGGTGTGGTCATGCAAGCTAGGAAGGTCGTGCCCGGAGGGTTTCTAAGATAATAGGCCGCTTTAGCTCAAAATCTCTAATCGGAAAGCTAACACTCTATGCTCAGACAACGAGGAGGCTTACAGCTCATAGGTCATATCAGAGTGCCAGCCAGTGGTTGTTAACTTGCCAGCAGCGTTGTTGTCGAAATGGGAGTCGTCACTATCGCGTAGCAAGACAGTGAGTTCGGGATTTTCCTTCACATGAGGTCCGAACTGGTGGACATGGAGCCGACCGAAATGACTCGCAAATTCTTTGATAAAGCCAGTCCCTTTGGATAGGAAGTCCTGATTGCGGAAAATAACGACACCGCGCTCTGCGACGTAAAGCGATAGCTCATCCTTTTGTTGATCCGTAAGCGTGCTAAGTTGGCCATTGACTTCAGTTCCGATATTGGGTGTCACATCCCTGCGGTGAGTGAGAACTGAGAAGAGCGAATTCTTCATTGGATCGGCCCGTGAGGCTGGATCGATGTGGTTGTAGGAATCCAAGGGAAGGTCTCCTGTGACGCTTGAGTAAGGAAGATAGTCTTTCCATTCATACTATTCAACTCAATTGATCAGCAAATGATTTGCGAGTGCTGTGAGTGTCTACGTACATCCTCTTTAGCATAGTCCCTGCGAGTTTTCTGCGGCACCTCCGTAGGACCGCGTGGGTTCAAAGGAAGCTCAACCATCGTCGACGGGAAAACAAAATCTTTGGGGGGCTCCCAGTCCATGGGGCTCACAACACAGGTACGGATTTTGGACTCATCTCCCTTGGTAATAAGACTCGGTCGCACCTCTCCCTCGCTTGTGGCGAAGACCGTGGTGGTATTGGTGGTGCTGATGCCCGTGACCGTTGACATAGTGCGCTGATTTCTAGTGTGATATTCCTGATCATTCGAGTTGGATTTTGTTCCGAATTGATAGGTTGTCTCTTTGTCACTACTTATAGCTCCTCTTGTCTGCCGGGTTTCTGATTGAGGCGCATAAATTACCGGATCGGGAACAGTTCTCTAGATGTATCTCCACTGGATCGCCCACCCTTCACTGGATGAGCCATGCGTTTTCCGCATCTTTACAACCCAAGACCGCCCAAACAGACATCCTGCCGAGTTCCGGTTATTCTAAATAGCGGCGCGAAACAAGCAAAATGCGGATTAGTGTTGTAATACCAACTCCCCGCAGCAGACGGCTACCAAGGCACGATATGGAGCCGATATCCCTTGGCTACCATCATTGCTTCGGACTTACCTTATGATTGAGAAGTGGTCTGATAGGGCATAGATAGGTGAAGTGATTTACACGAAGTGATAAGCACGAACTATCACCCTACTCGAGGGGGCTGCTTATATTGTCAGTCTCAAGGAACTACTAGAAGTCCAGCGCTATCTGCTATTGCATCGAAAGTCTTTTCTTTTGGCCTTTCTTTTGGTTTGAAATGTCTGCATTCATTCAAAGGCACTTAGGAAATGCCGTCTTACGGAATCTATCGATGTTCACCCAACAACGCAAGACACAAAACAGCACAACACGCGAACCCACTACCTCTAGATCCGCAGTTCTGTCTGAAGATTTTCTCTCAAATCTACCAGGGCGCTCTGTGAACTGAAATCCTTTATCTCTTCACTCAACCTCTTTTGGCCAAAAGTACGCGGATAATCCGTCCCGGATATAAAGCGCGGCAGCGGGCTAGGTCATAAAACGTCATTGTTTCTGTTCGTCTATCATCGTCAAAAAATGGGCCTTTGAGCGCCCAGATTTATTCAGCAATGGTTCTCTTCCTCTTTGTCAGACCTTCTGGGAAACATTTACATGTTATCATTCAAAATGGACATGTTCCAGGGCAACTTGTACGTTGATTTCGACAAGCATATGTGCATTGTCAGCTGCTCACAGACCAATCCTCCGTTATATTCACTAAGATCCTTTTTTTTTCCAAGGAATAAGTCATCTCAATCGGAATAAATTGATTCTTCCTAAAGGACACTACAGGATTACTTTGGTTTCAATTTTGAGGTTTTGAAATTAGAATCTAAACATCGATACAAATAGAGCAAGAGAAACTGCTTCAAACAAGCTATACGTGCTAGAGGCCGCTCTTTCCCAAAAACGAGAGGTTTGACCGTAAATTGAAAAGAAGAATTTTTTCACATCCGTTGTGATCTATAAAAGGTTTCAATCTTTCTTTGGTAGGAGCGAAGTAGAGGCAATACGAGCCTTTAGTAAAGGTTTACATACAAATAATGATGAATGATGACAAAACCAAAGGATTTGGGAAATTCGATAGCGTCGTGGGCAAATTTGTTAAAGCATCGTCGACAGATATTGTCCACTCAGTTTTTTACATCCTATAGATGAACCCCGGGGTGTTCCAGTCAGTGGTATCTTTATAGTCCTCTTCAGTCAGTGCAACATCTGTACCCGTCACTCTTTCCTGTCCCTGAGATTCCATCTTCTGCCTTGTCTTTTTGTTCATCCACTTCAGATAGCACCGATAAAGCAAAGAAAAAAAAATTGTGAGCGCGTAGCAGGAAATGATGCCGTTAAAGCCAGTGGGGTAGCCCCTATATTTCCTAATTCAGTATGCAAAACTCACTAGATGGTCAGGCAAGAGAGGAACAGAGCGAGGAGACGGGCATTTTGGAAACAAAATCACGAACCTTGCAGCTTCGGAGGATAAAAATGTCAGTGGACCTATAATATTTCCCACACAATAGCTAATGTAGACAATTGCACTCATTGTCATCTTCTTCGTCACTCCTTTGAAATTAGCTCCAATGAGACTGAGAACGTGTGGTAAGGCCCCAGGACCAGTTTGCACCTGTGATTTCATTTAATATATAAGTTCTCCCCCAGAAGATTTTAGAAATTGTGTCTGAGCTCATTCAAGACAGCATCGGAGGGGAGGAATTTCAGTCTTACACAGTAGTAACCGAATAGCCGCACACCCTTATTGTCCACATGAGAGATAAGTGCACACCCGATCACAGGGGGGATCACCGTTACGATAAGCATGAACAAGGCCAAACTCTCATCTCGGCTCGCCAACCATCCGGTAATATTGATCGAGAGGAAGGCTATCACACCCACTGGAATATTAACCAGAGTGGTTTGTAGACCGCTGAACCCGAAGGATTTCAGAGCGAGGTTGCCGAACGTCCCAGTTCCGCCATTGGGAATCATGGTCAACAAGGCGATAGAAGCCGAGAAGAACGTTTTGGGATCTTTCAGACATTCTCGCACTTGAGCAAAATCGTACTTGCGATTGTTGGCACTAATTTTGCCTGTTCCAGCACGTACGACCCGGTCTTCGGCATAGCGCTTCTCCCCCACGCTTAAGAAGATCGAGTTATCGATAGTATCGGGAAGGAAAATAAAAAGGATGACGGACCAAAGGATGGTGAAGACCCCAAAAATGATATAAAGCCACTGCCAAGCACGCAATGGATGCGTGATTTGACCAATACCGTAGGCGCAAAGAGAGGCGACGATCGATCCGATCGAGCTGCCAGATGACCAAATACTGATTCGTAAGGACACCTCACTGCGTGTGTACCAGGTACTGGTGATTAAAATGAACGCTGGGCTGATGGTTGCTTCCGCCATCCCTATAAGAAAGCGACAGGTAGCTAAGCCTGCAAAATTGGTCGATGCCGCTGTCACAGCTACAATCACACCCCAAATGAAGGTAATGCTGGCCACGTATTTGCCGACGGGGAATCGCTGAATCAAAACAGAAGTGGGGTATTCCCAGACCAGCCAGCCAATATAAAATATAGAACCAAGCCAACTGTACTCATCACCGTTGAGGTGGGTATCTTCTGGAAGGCCGAACACTGACGCTGATGATAATATGACTTTGTCGATGAAGGTCAGGCTGATTGTGCCAAACATACATATCAGAAGATATACGTCAATCTTGCGCACCAGTCTGCGGGTTTGGTCAGAGTTTTCTGATTCCACAGTAATCTCCTGACTGAGCTCCATGTCCGCAGTCTTGGCGTTGACGATAATACCTGGTTCAATATTATCAACGTTTTCGAAGGGTAGATCTTTGGTGCACTTCATTTCGATGTCCATGTTGCGGAATACCTGGCTTCAATGGAAGAAAGGTTGAATACTTCGAGCTGGATGATGGTGCAAGAAAACACTAACTCCTCATTCAGCCTTGTGACTGATTGGTTATTTGGCCTGTTTATATACATTTCGCCATTCTTAATGCCTTATCGTCCTAGCAGTAGAGCCAAGCCTATTGCAAAACCGATATCTACAACAGGATGCTTATCTCTTGATCGGAGGAGGCAGGTCGTGGACTGCACACCATAGGCCCCAGATAGAACCCGTACCCTATATAATCAGGTCATGCAAGCGAGCGCTATAAGAGGCTTTAGGATGATAGTTTGCCGGCTAATATTGTTTGGACTTGTGAACATGGAACGATTCTAGGCAAACTTTGGATTTGGGGAAGTTCGACTTCCCTCCCCTTCGTTGTTCTAGAGCATACGCAGCAGAGGTAATAACGCGAGCCTAACAGACCCTCTGGTGGCTTCCTGTCCTCGAATCTGTAAGGAATCCTTCGGCGAGAGAGTGGAGAAATTATCAGGCATTGATAAGGATCTGGGCCAATGACATGCACAATGCTCCCTTTCAATGACATATATCTCCTGTTTGAATGGTTCCAAAGCTCTAATAGGAAGCTCCTCCCCGATTTATTTAAAGTAGATCCTCGACAACCTTAATGTCCTCTTGGCACTAGTACCGAATGGGTAATTTTCGCGCCGCTAAATTCAGAGCTCTTATCTTAGACAGCTTCCCGGGCCTAGGATCAATCTAGATCATAGCTATCACCCAAAAGTACCAATAACGCGTACCCATGGACCGATCAGAGCAGTCGACAGATCCCACCTACTGAGAATACTTGGTGCGCTTGGGCCCTGGCCGAGGGAATAGCGGCAATGCTCCGGGCAAAAAAAGTCGCCACATGCCACGAAACGGAAAAACACAGGAAAGTATGATTATTGCAACGATTTATTGTTTTTAGGTATTTTCTTGCGTGACTCGGCCTCTAAGAATGTGATAAAAATTTATGGCCGTGCGGGGTAAATGTTTGAGAAGACTGTGGACTGTGCGGGGCTGTCCTAGTCTTATTCGGGCCTACGAGGCTTTCAGAGCACCGCTCAGTGTGAAAAGAAAGAGCAATATCCTAATTTCATACATAACAACAGTGATCCAAAACCACCTCACTATGCGACCTTTATTTCACCAAAACTTGGGGTTAGAACGCAGGGAAATTGGTCCGCGCGAGGATCTAGAGGTGGAGTTGATCTTATACAATATTCGAAGATAGCAAATAATGCTTGATAATAAGCATTTGGACTACCAATACGAGCTATTGGATATAGATCTGGTCAGCAGGGTTTGCGGTGACAAGCTTAGGGTTTATGGTCTCGACAAAGACATTTCTATAAAGGGAAAATTATGCACTTAATCTGAAAAGGGCACAATGTGGGCAAAAACGAAATTGACAACTGAGATCATAGTTGTGAGAAAGTATGGCATGAGATGAGCCACTCCGCAACTTTAACATGTTCATGGATCAGCGATAACTTCCAGTTCGACCAGAGCCCCTTCCTTGCAGAGAGCCGTAACCTATAAAGCAGCAGTTAGCGCTTCACCCAAAAAATTTGCGGACTGTCAAGAATCTGTTTTGTGTGAGGGAGGGAATCTGATAAGGAACTCCTTACTCCAATACAAGTAGACACCGGATATGGGTCCTCGAAAAATCTGCGTGGGGTTGAGGATAAGTATTAAAATTGGAAGACTGTCTCGACGGGGACCATACCTATCCCAGACAGCAGTGACCTTTCTGAAATCTTGTAGAGGAATGATGTAGATTCTTCGGCTAAGAACTTTGTCCAAGGAGGAGCCGGCAGCTTCGAGACAAGCTTTGATATTAAGAATAGCCCTCTCCTGTAATTGAAGTGACGTTATTTTACACGTTTAGAAATTGTAGGCCATGCCAGACCGTTTGAAGTTCCGAGGGTGTACATACAGTTTGAGCCTCAATCCCGCCCTCAACAATCTTTCCAGTTACCGGATCATCTCCCATCCACCCTGCCAGGTAGACCGTCCCGTTACTGGACCTGACCGCGTGACTGTAGTTCGCATTTGCTTCTGGGGCGTTGGGAGCCCAAACAGCTTGACGAGAAGATGCCATATTATAAATGTAAATGAAAAGTCTGCCTTTTTTGTGATTAACAGTCGTTTTTTGAGGTCTGTAGAAGTGAGGAAACGAGGAGTCCCGCTGCAATTTATAATTGAGTATCAGATAGCGCCTATGGTAGTCTCCACCTGATTCATGAGCCTGTGTAGAGTCGGTGAAAGGGAAATGCAACGATAAATCCTTCCCCTCACTAGGCGTAGATAGGTAACTGAGCAAGAAAGGTGGGGCTGCTGTTATGTTTGCGTCCGTGTATCTCCACTGTACTAGTGACTTGCATCATTAGGTCCGGCGATGACTGATCAAGAACTCGCCTTGCGAGGTTTCTAAGGTTTCTGAAATAGCAGCCCTAGTGGACTAGCAATCACTTTTCAGCTGTTGGCGGGCCCGACAGCACTCCTGCGTAGCAGAATACATTAATAGCGATTCACATGGGGCCAATGATTGCATCATAACTCTGACCCCAGGATTTGACACAGGCAAGAAATACTGAGAAAATGCAATAGAAACATCCAATTGACCTTCGAAAAAGAAGAGTAACTCGATACAGAAGGCTCAGCAAGAGACAAACCCAGCATAGGTGCCGTCATGGCTATGAATGGTAGCGATTTGAGCTCTCACACTCAACATCCTACGGCCTTACATTAGACCCGAGCTCCCAAGCCATTCAGTTTTGTCGGCCTAGAGTAAAGACCTATTACCTGTGACTGACGACCACCGACCGTATTAGCGGTTCTATACCCTATAAGGTGAAAGTTAAACACCGGTACGGACTACCTTCGCGCACGTAACTCATCGTGGTCAATTAGCAATGCGCAACACACTCGATCCGATCAAGCCGCCTGGTGAACAAGTATTCATTTATCGATAACTGACTTCATTTCAAATTATATAGAACGCAATATGAGATTCTCACGGCGTGACGCACGCCAGGAATTCGTCGCGTTCATCAACTCCGGATACCCCCGGACGACCCGCTGACATTTCTTCAAAAATGCCTCCGTCACCTCCCAGGTTCAAATATCCCAAGGCTCAGCCCAAACCAGAAGTCCCGAGTCCATACTAGACTCGCCCCAGAATCCCATGATGTCATGACACAGCTGCTCATGATCCCATTCATCGCCTGCTTCAATTGAATTGTCTCGCATTTGGGGGAGAGGGAAGAAATCTAGCCAGGGATGGTGAGGCGTTACCTTTTGAACTCGTGCGGGGCGGAGTGTTGGTGGAACGTGTCTGTAGTCGTTTAAGGTGGATTTAATTTGAAGTTGGCGCTGATGAAAGGAAGAAAAGGTGTCGTAATCCATCCAGTATGGTGACCAGCCGATCAGTGCGACATTCTGTGCGAATGCCCGGAAGACGTTAACTTTCGTCCAGACTATCAGGTGGTCGGCTGTAGGATCGCCGCGTGCGTATCTCGCAATTGCTGACTTGGCCGAAATTTCTAGCAGATCTTGCAGAACCCTCGGGATGCAATAAAATTTGAGATTAGAAGCACCGGGAGTGGCGGAATCTTGCGACTGGTGCGACGCCGATGATGTCGATGATGCCAACTTCGTCGTCGACTTGATTAGGCTCCCAGGGTGTGTGACTTGATGTTGGAGCCGTTTATGTTTCCATATCAGATGCCAAGTTAGCGCTGGTTGGATTGCTACGTTAACTGAGGCATGCGGCTTACGATAAGCCCGTTGATTGATGCGATTTTGCCGTCGCCGACGCTCAGCCGGGTTGTGGGTCAGCGTTGGCCAGCTGTCATCCACTTCACCAGATAGGGGAGTGAATCGGTGATTTGAGTAGAGTCGGGCATATTTCCGCAGTTTAGGGTGTGAGCAAGTTGAAAAGAAGTGGTAGTGGTATTCTTTAAACTATCCAGATGGGAGGGAATTATGACGGAGTTAAAGAAATAGCGAGAGGAAGACCGCCGACTTCTGCTGCGAACGCTTACGTATCTGATGCGTTCCGATCCAGGATGACGTGTGCGCCTAGGATCCGCAGGAAAGCATGGCGGGACGTGCTTGCGTTGGTACTAATCTTCTCAAAGCCGGAAAGTCTGGCGAATTGAATAGCATACTGACCAACCGACGACGCACCACCAAGGATCACAATGGCCGCCTTGGCACCGGCGCGATCCCCTCCCGCTTTCCATGGAGGCATCAGTCCATGACCATCGTCGCTATAGAATGCGGTAAGCACGGCCATGGTTACTAAGCTGACGCCTGCCGCCTGCTCATCGCTGATGTACTCGGGTGTCTTTAAAACTACGCGTATACATACATCTTCCAGTCAACTGGATTGACCGCTGTTGCCATAACTCTGATACCAATCTCTCCAGACTCCGGCGGCTCCAGGTCGCGATCAGACACAATCTGTTTAGCCTTCGGCTCGGAGACCACCGCGACTCGATGGTAGGACATTTTCGGAGACAAGTTGGATGCAAGTATGAGACCGATTGACGTGGTGGGAGTTTATCGCACAGCTCCGTTGTCGTGCGCAGGTGCGGTTGGAAACATCAGGACGGAGAAAGTGGTGTGTGACCTTGTTATTTGTAAATTGTATTGTAACAAGCCATGGTTACGGTATTAGATTCAGCTAAAAAAGAAAAACGAAATCTATCCATTTGTCTCCGTAATCAATGGAAACTTTGAAAGCCTAGTCACTAGCCATACGTCATATGTCCCCGAGATGTGGAGACTGCCGGGATAATTAGAAAACCAAGTACTAATTTAAGCGCGACACAGTATTCATCAAACGAGCCATGCGTGCGAAGCCGGACGTGACAGCCCCGATCTGTACCTCATCATGATGTTGTTGCTGACGATTGCTTTGACTCGCTAGTACACCATTTATGAACAGATACAAGAAAAGTCACCGAGCAAGGATTGATTAAGCAAATTAATGGAATCAATCATATAAATCCCATCTTCGGCTTAATAAAATATGGCGAATAACTACCCGGTCCTGAGATCGGTAAAAATTAAAACAAACACTGAAATATCAACTGTGTCAATATGTCCAACGAACAAATTGCTGTCCAAGTCATTTACCCCGCCTCCTCCGCTTCCAGCTTCGACATGAGTTACTACCTGAAAACTCATATCCCATTAGTCAAGAAGCAGTGGGGCCCTGAAGGTTTACAGAGCTGGTCAGTCTACGCAGGTCGTGAAGGCGCAGACTACCACGCGCAAGCTGTGTTGATATGGAAAAGCTTGGAAGCCTACAACAACAGGACTGCAGAGGAAATTGCCGCGGATATCCGGAATTTCACTGATGTGCCGCCCTACCGATGGGTTGGTAAAGTGATCCATCAGGGCACTAATGCTATACAGAGCAACTTGTCTTCAGAAAAGGTGAGACTTTGACGTTTTCTATAGAGGAACGAGGAAACTCATGCTAACGGTACTATTTTTTATAGTTAGACTGAGTGCGTACGGGTTAGTGGGATGACGATACGAATATATGTGATCGTCTCAACCACAGGCTTTGTGTTGGAATGATACACTTCGAGCATATAGGATCCATGTGCTTTGCCTTCTCCCCTTTTGTACTTGAATTGTACAATAGAGTAAAATCAACATCTTATTAATTGTCAACTTGTGATTACTAGGTTTAGGTTTTTGAGGGTGTGATGGTCATTTAAGGAGTAAATTATATTATACTGACTAACGTGTTCTGGAACACTCGTGAGCGGTTCTTTGCACTGAAAAGTTAGCTTCGTCGGAGTTTACTCGACATTCTGTCTGGTCCGTGGTTCCGAAAATGTGATATGATACTGCCACACCTCATTAGATTTGTAATGATACATCCATGGTATCGGAATTTTGCTATTTCCCACGATTGGGTGACATTTTAAGCTCAGGTGGGGCTGTCAGCGGGCTGCATTAGTATATCCACTAAGAGGAAAGACTTTACTACTCTACTTTGTTGTATTACAGAGTAATACAGGATATAACCTAGTGGTGTAACATAGGTGTGGAACCCCCCTTGAGACCGCCTCTTCCACCGCCTACTATATACAGTGACTACGCAAAACTTTTGGACACCCCCTGCCCCACACCCCTTAGACCGCCTAATTTATCAACCTACCGCCTACCTAAATCGCGTATATAGAAACACGCTAAGAAAGACGCATCGCGGTTCTATTACGAACCGCGCATGAATTTACCCCTTTTACTACATCGAATCTCTCTTGAGTCTCTCTCGTTACAATCCATTCGATATGGCTCCTACTACAGAGCTTACACCTGCGCTCAGAGAGCGTATATGTGAGCTACACGCTATTGGTTGGGGCTATATGTGACGATAGACCTTGGATGAGGTTATTCACACTTTGGTGCCTGAGGATCTAGGCTGCCGATCGGTGGCCTTTCGATAGGGGATCGGGTGGCCTTCCCTTATCATGATCCCTGCAGGATGGTTACACAACGCCTCGTATTTCTGATGCCTCTCCCTCCTGAGTAAGGATGATCCTCCTTCCTGTTTTGAACGATGGGATTGTATATAAATTAATCTATGATTGAGGGAATATTCTATTCCTCAAGAAACAGTTTCTGACCAGTTTACACAATACACTTGGTCTATTTCTCCTACCTGATTGACAGGCCTCTATCCTGACTTATAGAGTATATTCTTACACTATAAGCGAATCCATAAGCGATATCCTTGGGTTTCCCCTCTCAGGTATTCGATATACTATTAAGAAAGAGCCTGAGAGGCGGATGGGCGTATCGAAGCCTCGCTCTGGCCGCCTAAAGAAGCTTAACGAAGAGGATAAAGCCCGAATCCTCGAGGTTATTAGTGAGCAACCTCGAGTAACCTACGATGATCTACTTTCTGAGGTTTCTCATAAGGTTAAAAAGGATTCAATTCGACGGTTATTGAATGCAGAGAATATGCGAAAGTGGCGCTGCGCCTGGAGGCCTTATCTTGATGAGGAACGCGCTGCAAAACGTCTACAATGGGCTTATCGTATTAACACTTTACACCTTCTGATTGGGCCCGTGTTTAGACTTCAACAGGGCCCACGGATGGGCCGAAGTCCTCGGCCCAGGGCCCAACCCACGGTGGGCTTGGGCCCTAACCACCAGCCCAGGACCCAGCCCTTAGCCCACGATGGGCCCCCATTGGGGGCCCATAGAAGCCCATTTTTGCGTAAAATAGAGGCCTTGGCGTTCATAAAACTGCTGAATCATCAAAATAAATTACTGTTATTTTTCGCCGTTCTGGTTCTAACTCTCGTTTACAAGATTTCCTTGTCTAATCTAGATGAAATTCAGGTCAATATCTACATGATTTAAATTAAAGCAGTCGGTTATTAGTTAATTACTAGTCAAATCTAATATTATTACTTAATATGGTGTTGTGTGGATGGTCGCAAGAATTGTGGGATCTGAACCTCTAGAAATATATTTTTATAAGTCGAAGTCTGTCTATCTTCCATGCTAAATAGATCATATTAGCGACTTCTTGTTCTGTATGTGGTGGATATACAATCTGTAACATTATTGCATGAATTGTTATATTCTATACCCACTGATTCTCTTCTCTCATTATAAATTGATATCGATAGTGGGTGATAAGATAGAAGTTGTCGGCTGTTTTTACTCTTAGGGTGAAACGAAATTCTTGAAGATTCCTGAGGTAGGACTGGGCTGGGAATGGGCTGGGAATGGGCTCTTATGGGATCTTATGGGCTTTAATGGGTTATTATTGGGCTCTGGTGGGCTATTGATGGGTCCTGATGGGCTCTAGTGGGCTTTGATGGGCTTTGATGGGTTTGGCCCACCAAAACCCGTGATATTCAACCAATTAGCGACTATTTTGATAAATCAGGAGTACTTGTTTCCTGAACTCGGTGTCTACCACCAAGTCAACACGTTTCTAAGCTGTGGTATGTATCCCCTTTCTCCTTCCCTACCCTTTCTCTTACGAGCGCTTCATTACAAAGCCTTTTCTTTCTACTATCATGTCAGAAAGCCAGCGATCTGACTTCGCGTCTTCTCTTTACGACGGAGATATAGATACTCTGACTTATCTTGCGCCTTTAAATCAACCAGTCACTCCAGCTCCATCTAGCAGTCAACAAACATTTGATGCCTTTGACTCTGAATTCCTCCGTCCAGTTATCCCTCTTGTGGTTCCATCTTCTCTTACACGCGTTGGCCCCGACCGAAGAAAGGCATTTGTTCTTTACGACGAAATGACTCATAGTGATTGGGTGGACTGGTGGTTACGGACCGACTATGGAAGGAAGAGCAGGATACATTGGGATTCAAGTCATCAGTCAGATATTTGGGCCGATTTTCACCAGGTGGCACATGGAATAGATGGTGCGCCGAAGGTTATGTGTAAACGCTGCGGCCAGATTCTTGAGCATCCTTATTCTCTAAGTAAAGGAGCCGATGGGAAGGACCAGCGTCATGGCTTATCGACGATGAAAAGACATCTAACAACCGCTGGATGTCAGAAAGCCAATAAAGGTTATAACACAGAAATCACCAAATTTCTCAAGAAGGGTGTAGGTTACACTATGTATGATTATTTATTATTGCTTTGCTAATTCAATTTGGCTACTTTAGGATAACACTCCGACCGAAGCTACCTTTTCTCAAGAAGGCTGGGAAGAAGAGATCTTGAGATCTTATCGTTTCTATCTATGAATCGGCTCCCATTTCATCTCATTGAGCACCCAACGTTCAAGAGCCTAATCAAAATGGCTCGCTCTGCCCCATCTCCTCCTACGATCCCCTCCGCAATGACTATCCGCCGTCGGCTAGAAAGCCTAGTTGAGGATAGACAACAGCGTATTCTTCGAATGCTTCCTGCTAGTTTTAAGCTATCTATCGCGCTTGACTGCTGGACCTCCCCATACTCTCAGGCTTTTATGGCGATCACTGGCTATTTTATCGATGCTGATTAGGTCTATCGGGAAGGCTACTTGATTTCAAACCTATTTATGGGGCGCATACTGGTGCGAACTTGAGCAGTGTCCTTGTGGAAACCCTCGTGAAACATGGGATAGAAGACCGGGTGTTTGGTTTGACTACGGATAACGCATCAAACAATAAGACATTGGTTGATTCGCTCCAGCAAGCTTTATCGGATGGTGTTCTTATTATCCGAATTCCGTGCCTTGCACATATTATCCAGCTCAGTCTTAACCAGCTTCTTGGTCATATGAAGGCAGTTCCATTAAACGACACAGCCGAGACAAAGTGGACAGAACAACAGTCTTCAATGGCTCAGGCAAATGCACAACACCGGGAGAGAGAGATCTCCTACACATTGAATAAGATCCGCTATCTTGCGATCTACGTGAAAGCAAGTCCTCAGCGTCGGGAGACATTCAATAATCTCCAGACTAAGGACCCAAAGCTTGTGCCGATTCAGGATGTGAAGACTCGGTGGAATTCAACATTCCTAATGCTTCGTCGTGCAAAGCGGCTCCGCGCTATCTTTACACCCTTCTGCGTTGAATATGATCGTGAGGATCTATTACTTAATAATGAAGAATGGCGCCAAGTAGACTATCTTCTTTGCATCACTGAGCCATTCTTTGACTATACTACTCAGCTTTGAAAGACTCGGGATATCACTGCGCATTTCGTGTTCAAAGTTTACAACAAACTCTTTGAACATCTTGAACAGTCAATGAAGCAGCCCCGGCGGAAGCGTATCCCATGGAAAAAACATATGCTTAACGCTCTCGAAGCTGGCCGATTAAAGCTAGATGAGTATTACTCTCAGACTGATAATGTCCGAGGGCATATCTATGCGGTCAATACAATGCTTGCGCCTGTTAACAAGTTTCAGTTTTTTCTGACTGATGATTGGGATCGAAAATGGGCGCGACACTTATCGCAAATCCTTTCAAGAAGCTCTCGCTCCATACCAGGATCGTCTTTCTAATACTCAAGGCTCGCAAGGAGGCTCTCAAGTGGAAGTCAGACTAAATTCAAAACTTGATAAGATGTTGAATGGAAGCAAAAAGCAGCTAAAGGCAGCCGCTGATGAAATGACACAATATCTTGACAGCGGTATGTTTTAATGAAATTCAGTTTTATATAGTATTAACAAATAAATAGATACAATTGATATTGGGCCTCTTGCATTCTGAAGAGAAAATCAAGGCCGCTTTCCGGCGATTGCAGCTCTTGCGCGAGATGTCCTCTCAGTTCCAGCAACCGGTGCTGGTTTTGAACGACTGTTTAATACTGCTCGAGATATCTGTCATTATCGACGAGGAAGGATGAAATCCGAAACGATTCAAGAGCTGATGATGTTCCTTTGTACCTCAAGATTTGATCTTGAAGAGAAGGAGTCTCAGCGGCTCGAGAAATTCTTCTCTCGAGAAGAGATTGAAGCAGCGAAGGAAGAGAAGGATAAACGGCTTGATGAGGTTGAAGTGGAACCAATCAGTGATACTGAGGAGCTAAATGATAAATTGAATGATGATATAGTGGCAGAAGTAGCTCCTTCTCCTACTGTCGAGGACCACACTGAGCCTAACTTGCCAGAGAATAACACTCAAGTACGGGCTTCAGGACGGAAGCGTAAGAGTCGTGAGGATGATGCCTTTGAGTATCATTAATTAGTGATAATCAATTTAATCCGTTCATCTTGAATTTAAGCTATAATGTTATTCCTAATTGAAAAGTGAGATGTAAAGAAAATACTCAACATTACAACCAGAAATCGCATAAATTATGCAGTGAGGAAACCTAGGCATGTTTGTACTGTTTGTGGCCCAATTGGGGGCCCAGGGCCCATTATGGGCCAAACGACTCGACCCACGGCCCACGGCAGGCTATAGAACTCGGCCCAAGGCCCAACCCATTCGTGGGTTGGGCTGGGTTGGGCCTGGGCCGATATGGGCTCTGATGAAGCCTACCCGTGTTTACTGGTCTGATGAGTGTACGGTTGAGCGAGGAATTGGTATACGTCGAGATTGGACCTTTATACGCCCTCGAGATCAATGGAAAAAGAAAGAGGTTCATGGTCTACCACACCGAGGCTTCTAGGTTAAACAGATGTTTTGGGCTGCTTTCTCGGCCTCACGACGGACTGGTTTAATACCTCTTTTCGGCGATCCCGAATCTGAGCGAGTGGGTGTGAATTGATTCGTTATTGAAGAATTATATCGAAGAGTTCTTCCTACATTACTACCTACAGAGGGTGGTATTTTTATGCATGATAATGCACCTACACATACTGCGTATGTAGTACGCGATGCATTAGAAGAGATGGAGATCGAGGTTATGATTTGGCCTCCTCATTCGCCTGACCTAAAACCAATTGAGAACCACTGGGCCCTTCTAAAAGCAGAAATTTATAAGCTTCGGCCAGATCTTATGCATATGAAGAATAACAACGAGACTAAGCGAATCCTGGTGGAAACTGCGCAGATTGCATGGCAGAATATCGATATGAAGCACCTAGAACACCTTTCTGAGGCTATGCCTAACAGGGTGCAAGCAATTATTGAATCAGAAGGGTGGTATACGCCTTACTAGGCCTATTTGGTGGCCTGGTAGTGGTGTACTAACTAGTTCTTTGGTAGATAATTGAATTCATGGAGTTTAGTGGAGGTTTTGCGACCGGCAGTATATTATGTAATTAGGGAGGTGTGGGGCAGAGGGGTGTCCAAACTTTTGCGTAGTCACGGTAAAATTGACGACTCTATACACGTAGTAGAAAGCGGATCTTATCTATTATCCACCCACCCAGATACCGCCAATTCGAAGCGGTCAATATGATAATGATCAATATGATGCCCCTCGTCAAGCTTCCACAATGTTGCGCGGAAATCCCCACGCTACCAGTTAACTCTTTATGAGCATACGAAGCTTGCTGAGCTGAAAGCAATTAGCTATTCATATAAAGATATTTACGGGCAATATTCCCACTTTCCAATCAGTAAAATTAAGACGACGATCTCTAGATCGCGTCAGCGAAGCCCTACTGAGGAGACTTTACCCCGGTCTGGTCGCCCAAAGGTGTTAAACGACGAGGAAAAGATGACGAGGAAAAGACAATGCGTCTTGACTTTAATCGCGATGACCCGCGTATTAAATATGACGACTTAATATCTCACTTGGATCATAAAGACTCCCGACAGACACTTTGGAGATTATTTTGTGAATTTAATAAACGGAACCGGCTTGTCCTTCACCGGCCAGACTTCTTTCAAAATCATGCCCAGAAACGAAGCTCTTGGGCAGACTGTGTCAGCGTGTATGGTTGTAATAAACGGCGCAAGATCTTCTTCTCGGATGAGGTACCAGTCGAACGAGGTAAAGGTGCTTATCGCGAGTATACCTTTGCAAGACCAGCCGACCAAATTAGAGCACGAGATATTGACCGATTTTTCTTGCTATAGAAGTCTTAAGCAGATGTTTTTGGGTCGCTTTCTCTGATTCTGGTCAATGAAGGACCTTATTCCTTTTCGGAAGCCCTGATGCACCTCGTGGGGGTGTAAGCCGGACGGTTGTGAGTGGTATTAAAGACGCTATTTTTCAGCAAGATAATCCCCCCGTTCATACTGCACGTATCGTGTGTGAGTGGCTAGCAGATCAAGACTTCGAAGTAATGGCCAGGCCGCCATATTCACCTGATCTTAACCCTATAGAAAATATGGAGGCATTACGAAGGCAAAGATCTATGAAATGCATCCTGAAATTAAACGGATGCCAGAAATTGAGGAAATGCTAGATATCTTAGTAAATGTAGCACAGGAGGCTTGGTCGGAGCTAGACACTGATATGCTTGATAATTTAGCTATTACTATGCCCACCCCGGTAAAGCAGCTCACTGATAATGAAGGGTGGTATACTAGCTATTAAATGATGCGGAAGCGAGAATTTTAGGTGGCGAATAACCGGCATAATACTATTTAAGCTAGATAAAGGGGGGACCTCACATTTTGTTGACCTCTGTACGCTAGGTTGACAAAATAATCGTCTTATCCCTTTTGGTCATGGACAGACATAAGTATTCAACTGAGAAAGGATTGACTAATGGGAATATTAGAATGTTAAGGTGTCAATTGCTACAGCTTAAAGGACTGTTCGAGTGACAATGATGACAAATCTTTCTTCGGCACTTGCTCAGATCATGTTACGGCAAATTCCCGTTTCGGCAAGACCGGGTCAGGCACACATTTTCATTAGGCCACTATCTTCGACAAAATTCAATGTAATATCACTCCAGCTGTGAAGAAAAAAAAGGTGAAGGACTGGATTTCGTATAACGGGACGGCCCGTTGTCTCGGCCTATCACGTCAAGAAACCTTAGGATCTGCATTTGGCTTTGTTCTCCATATCAACATCCCAAGAGAGAATGAAATGAACGAATGGCCCGGGTTTAAAGGGGCCACCCTGAGTCTGGAAGAGGTTTAGTTACTGTACATCCCAGATAGTTACATGGCAACTGATTCTACCTTTTGTGCCACATTGAATTCTCCTACTTCTTACACGATGTGAACCTTAATCTTATGTATCTTATTTTAATTCTTTTGGGATGAAAATTTGTTTACTATGGCACACACCTAGTGGTTAGGCTTGGGATTTGTTGATACTAGTAATGGTGCGGCCAACCGTACTCCATCAAGAAAAACCCCGAACTTTGAATTTCTGTACTTATCTCTTGAAATCGTTGAATAGATCTCAAACGTGGGGAATATCTGAGTAAATGCACTAAGCTCATCGAGCAACTTGGACGCGAGCATCCCGCTACGCTTCCTAGCGTTGACAACATTAGTAATATAATTTCTAGGCGGGAAATGTAAAGAGGCAGAAGCGATGCATCGACGGGCATTGGACGCAAGAGATTAGAGATTTGGACGTGAGCATCTTTACACGCTCACCAGTGTCAATAACCTTGGCTTAGTACTTAGTACTTGCCAGGTAAGGGCAAAAATAATAGGCGAGAGTAATCTAGTGTTATGCATTGAACGCACGACTGAAGGTACTTAGACAAGAGCATCCCTTCATGCTTAGCAGTATCAGCAATTTTAGTAATGTGCTATCTAGCCGAGGCAAATACGGAGAGGCGGAAGAGATGTATCGACGAGCACTAGACACAAGGGAAAAGGTACTGGACGTGAAAGTCAAGAAGCAATGTCTAGTCTCGCTACTCTCTAGACTTCCTACATCAATATGAAAGAGTGGAGACTTCATGATTGCAAATCTGTATCTATCACGATTTGTGTAAATGTAGCGTACATGGAGATATCCTTTTTAAATTCCTTGATTCTTCATCTAGCGGTGTATACCTTCATATTTTGATGTGGTCCCGAAGTACTTCTAGGTCACTAGAGTTACGTTTCCTTCAGGCAGGCCACCTCCGTGCGGACCGGGGCGGCAATTCCGTTTAGCGCTCTACAATTCTTTCGTACATTAAGCTACATTTTATTGGTGACCTCACGCAGTCAAGCGGAGCAAGAAAGAGTATAGTTTGGCCACAACGGGTCACCTGTCGCTGCGGTCGAAGACCGTAGCGTCAGATAGGGCCCGTCCGCGCTCCCCTGAAGGGAGGCAATGTGTCTGTATTGTACTGTAGTGGATTCGTTATACAGAGGGAAGGCGGGAGGGACAAAACAATACTTGACTGCGTGATAGATGACGAGCTACCAGCAGATGCCAGCAACTGGCTCTTGAGGCAGTTGTGGGAGGAAGAAGCCGTCCGTGATGTCGTTGTAGATATCACGTGAAGCTACATTGAGAGGCAACCCCAATAAAACCATTTCGTTTTCTACCTCCCCGTGCGTGAGCGTTATCAGCATTTTTGTCTTATGGAACTTTTTCTGCTGCGAAGGGTTCCACCACGATTGGTATGTTCTTCGATAACATAACTTTGATAATACAAAAACTCAATGTAGATAACTAGGTAGGTGAAAGCAGGCCACCGTGTCTTTCCTATTCATCCCGAAAGTTTTTTTAAAAATCTTGGCGTCGTAACAGTAAACAGCGGATTTACTAGTAGTTCTTGTCGTCCCGTAATTCGCCACTCTTATCACTTTGTGATCTTTACTTGAAAAGAGCTGTCGACATGAAATCCGATAAATATTATTTCTGCTCCTCTCAAGCAATGTTCAATATCTAGATTGGGAGTAACGGCGCTCGAATGTGCAGGCGCCTCGTAGGCGTTTCATCACACAGGGCATTCCATGTCGCATCTATCGGGGCCCCAGTAATGGGCTCGGGTAGGGTTCTGGGGCGAAGGATTTGAAGGTTTCGACCCATTACTGGATTTTGCGGAAGTCTACTACCAGATGGATTCGAGATTACCAGGCCATAGTATAAAACTGAATGATGCAGTAGAAAGGTCGGTTATGAACACTTTCTTTACGAACTGAATTGAACAAAACTAAACACTGGTAGTACCGAATACTACCTTGAAACCTGCATAGGATATAAATGCTGAATCAGGCACGAGACTTCGCATGTTTATGCTGTTTTCGAACCCGCTGGATGCCCACGTATATCCAACTGAAGTCTGAATCGTCATCCAATCCGCTCGAATAGTTGGATATCATCCGCAATCTGCGGAGCCGATCTTGGAGCGGATTTGGATTTTCGCGAATGCTGCCGCAGCCTAAATATAGAAGGGTTTTCCCTCGTTCATTATGGTTCTAACAATATATAAATCTGGTGGGTTTCGGCGTGATATATCAAATCTAGTTCATAATTTGCGTCCAGACTTGATGTCCGCCATGTTTGTCTCAGTGAGGGCATCACGTAAACTTTTTGTCAAGCGTGCCTCAAGGTCGTTTTGAGAGTGAATCCCAGCCTCCCAGAAGATCTCTTCTTTTCTTTGGAAGAGATCTTTCTGTGTTCCAATGTGTTTCCCAAACCACAGAGCAGCATGCTCGGAATCGTCGAATCGCTTCCATTTAGTACCCGGATTTCCATAGCGAATGAAACTCGCGTACAGTTCCCGAAATTCTTTCGATTGAGATCTCACATCGTCGGGCACCAATCCGTGCCAGGCAGGCCACGTGTCAATCTCCTCCTGAGAGTGATTGCCCCATTGAAATAACATGTCACCGGTGTGAAGCGCCCGAAGTGACCCATCAACTCCTGGAGAGTCATAAGAGAATTGGAATAGGTATACTGGCACACCATGCTTCGTCATATTACGCGCGATGTCCAAAGTAGCATATTGGAACATGACCATTCCCATCACATCGCAGTACAGGTGACCAGGCGTGCGATCTGGATACAGAGTTTGGAACTTCCGCATAACATCCTCGCTGTCTGGACCAAAGACCCTGGAGATTGCAGCTGCAGCGTCTGCAATGCTCCCCTGGCGAGCTGTCTTGGTTTGCCCGCGATATAAAGTCCACTCATCCTTCGCAGTACCAAGTAGTAGCTCAAAGTGGGGGTGGGGATACCGTTCACGGCCCAGGTACTGAGTAGGATGATCCGGAACAAAATTACCATCGACCACTGCTCCAAGGGGTCGCCAGGCCATAGCCCAGTCGGGTGGAAAGAGACGAACGAGAACTTGATGTGTGGCAAGAAGCTTTATCGGATCAATTGTCTGCAACTCAGCAGGGTCATTTATCTCGAGCAATTCCAAGTACATTTTGGCGACTGTGACGGCATCCGGTTTGTCTTGCGTACACCAGTTATTGTAAGGGCTGAGAGATTGCATAATCGCCCTTCGAATAAGAGGCTGGGTAGGCGGATATGTCAAAAGATGTGCAGTTGCTGTGGCACCGCACGACTCGCCACCAATGGTCAAATTGTCCCGGTCACCCCCGAAGAATTCAATATTGTCGTGAATCCATTGTAGCGCAAGGATCTGGTCCTGTAGTCCAAGATTGACTGCTTCCGGTAATTGATCGCTGATCAGCCCGAAATGAACCCACCCTAAAGCGCCAAGTCGGTAAGTTGGTCTAACCACGATCATGTTGTTCTCGGCGCAGAACTTTGTCGGACGCTCCATACGGTTTCCCCCGGAGCTCATCATATTGGCCCCACCGTGATAATACACAAACGTGGTCATGTTCTCACGCTTCCCCTTGGGTACCCAAATTTCCAAGTATAGGCAATCTTCGCTAGAGTCCGGGTGATCGTACGGCGGTAGAGACCCGGGTGGCATAGGATACTCGCCAGGAGCGTTGGGTCCAATACTCTGGGCAAGTTTCTGCAATTGCTCCTGATTGGAAGAGCTCATTTGGTATGACCCGGGGCCGACATGCTGAGTCTGCCGAATTCCTTCCCATGACATTGGGCGTGGTGCTTTGAAACGCAGGGGCCCTACCGGAGGCTGAGCATAGGGCACTCTGTGAAATGCAATGGTCCCCTCCTCAGGCACACCTTTTAGGCTACCAGCCTTCGTGTGCACAGTCAAGTTGTCGATGATGGGAGTGGCCATGGTTTCTAGAGGGCACAAATGATATATGGAGAAGAGAATGAGTAAGGAAGGTGAATGGTGGCAGGCGATATCGGGGGATAGACAGGTCTTATATTATTATTTCCTGTGTAGACTTTCCTGTGTAGACTGCCGGGAGTAACGGTAGAGGAAACTAAGAGAGACTGCCCCCCCCCCCACACCCTCAACATTACATATCGACTTACGAGTCCGACGCAGCCGAGATCTAATTTGTTGTCGTCATGACATCGGACCCGCGAGTGACGGTAGAGGAAACTAAGGGAGACTGCCCCCCACCCCCTCAACATTACATGTCGACTTACGAGTCCGACGCAGCCGAGATCTAATTTGTTGTCGTCATGACATCGGACATCTGGACTGTTAAATCCGTCCTGCAGATATATCGCGCACGGGATTGATCGGACATGCAAGGGCAAAACGTCATGGGAACATTACGAGTCGTAACTTACCCCTTGCTAAGGTTTGGTCTTGTGAGACGAAGTTATTCGGTGGCGGCGGGAAGAAGCTCCTGAGATCTGCGATATGCTGGGAAGGATGAACTGCCTTCAATGGCATCGCATCTTTCTATTCACTCAAACTTTCCTGTGACAATTTCATTCTGCTTACCGTTCGACCCCTTTTCCCGTTTGATTTTACTGATATACTCTCAGAATTAGTTATGAAACCTTGATTTCTCAGAATAGGCACAGCAATCGTTATCTCTCTTTGCTTGCTAGAATGATGAGCTTGTAGGAAACGAGCCAATTTGGCAAAGTATCATCGGCAATCCTATTTGGAGTTGGCATTCCCACAGCTAAGCTTGAAGAGAGCAGTCGCAAAGGAAAGTAGATAGCAAACCCCGCATCGAGAGACTCGCTTACCGATATTCTATCTCGACTGAAGCTTATTGTAACAAACCCCTACTGATGTTGCAGTAACATAGGTTTTACGAGGAATTTCCAACCTCAGACAGCAAATTGTGATTATTTCCCTTATATCTTACACTTTGTTCGGTTCGATTGTTACATAAGGATAAGACTATTCTTTATACTTGAACAGCAAGATGTATTCTTCCTCTGAACGTGGGAATATGAATTCTCTATGGAATAAGGATTTTAATTTTCATCGTTTACATTCATGAGAATCTAGCGGCACAACAGCACATGATACAGGATTCAGGCAAGACAGCTTTTCGAGTCGCAAAATTCAGAACAATGTAATTCCAGCATAAGTTCCACCGTCTTTCTGGAGGACAGTGACTTGGCTTCCGTCTAGAGAGCACCTATAAAGGCTACCTCCATGATCCGTCACGTATACATGACCGTTCTTTGTGTCAAGTTTCAGGCCGATGGGCTCACTGAAGTGACGGGCAATTATCTGGGCCTTGGGCTTCGCGTCGGAACGAATGTTGCAGGTATTCAAAGAGCTACCATGTGGGTGTTCACCACGGTCTGTCCAGTACAATGTATCGGTCTCTGTGTCAATCTCTAGGTCGATTGGCTCTGGCAGGTTCTGGAGAACAAGTTCAATATCCGATCGATTTGAAGCGTGCTGGCCAGGAGTCATATCGAGATTTGCCCGGAAAATACGACCTTGATTGCTCTTCGGTGGCCCCTTCTGGGACCAGTAGAATTTTCGATTCTTGGAATCAATTGCAATGCCGACACACCAACGAGTCATATCGTCCTTGTCTTGGGTTCTCCAATCTCCTCGTAGGATAAGGACCTCGTGGTTGGTGCCGTCAAGGTTGCACCGGTGAACACCAAGACCTTCACGGTCACAGAAGTAAAGAAGTTTGTTTTCTTCGTCAACCTGTATTTGCTTCGGCGTATGTATGACGCCTTTGGATATAACCTCGCGTATATCAGAACCATCTAGGTTGGCAGATGAGATGGAACCATCATTGAGTGATGTCCTGAATCCCATGTTCGTCCAATATATGCGACCAGCAGAATGGGATATATCAATTCCATCGGGGCAGAGTAGGCCGGAAAGTAGAGTCTTTGTTTGGCCGTCACTGTCACGGCGAAGGATGCGGCCGCTTTCTCCGACCTTCGAAATATCTTGTACATTAGACCCAAGACCGACGTCTAAGTAATAGATAGTGGGCAAAGACGATGCCATGCTGAATCGTTCCGCACAAAGGAGGATGCAAACAGTGTTCAAATGCGTTCACCCTGCTCTAGCTGTAAGAGTTTAAAAATTCCACGCCGGTCATACGGAATCTGCGCGGCCTAAAGGTTTGCCGATCGATTGGGGGTCTGTTCTTGTCATCGGATAACGTTTGGGCCACAGGACCCAGAAGGTGGCATATCATTTATGACGCATAACGAGAAGAATTAGTTGACCGCTAGAAATTCCCACACAGAGTCGAGTTGCTGCTACATCCTCCGGGCACCTCCGAATGAAGCCACTAATGACGGAGATAATATTTAAATCCGAGCTTACGGCCAGCTCCTTACCTTCTGTCGTCATCCGAGTAGATCCAGTCATCAAAAACAGGGATGCATTTATCAAAAAGATCAAAAAGATCAAAAACAAAGAATCCTCAAGTGTGGAGTGGGATTTGTGACAGGTGCTATCTCAGTGGTTGCACGGCGAATGCACGGCTGCGCGCGGAAGGTTACAACAGTTGATTTTCAAGAGAATGACGGACAGCTAGTTTACATAATCTATGTGTATAGGTAGACCACAGACAAACCAAAATTATTAAAGATTATATAAAGATTTAATCTGCTTTCTCCAAAACTTCTGGCAGATACATCACTGTGAAGAAATTAAACGACTCTCACAATGCCCAGCCCTACAGCTTCCCACTTCTCCCCTCTTCCAAATTACACCCGGCATATAACCACGCACGATTCGACCACCACCAAATCGATTATCCATTCCTCCGAGCAGGCCAAATGGAGTATTCTAGAAAATGCCGGTCTTGCCTTTAGTGTTGCTTACACAACCTCCACCTTTCCGCCCAACATGAACGACGACACCGATCTCACTGCCTATAATGATCTCCTCGCTTCCCAGAAGCTCGGGCTTGTTAATCCAGGCGGCACAGTTCTTCGTGTTATGGATGTTGCTCCAAACACAACTCCGATCATGCATCGTACCCAAAGTCTTGATTATGGTATCGTTTTGGAGGGGGAGATCGAGATGAGCCTGGATTCTGGAGAGACTCGTCTTTTAAAAAAGGGCGACATCGCCATCCAGAGGGGCACTTTGCATTCTTGGCGAAACCCGCAATCTGGAAGTTGGTCACGGATGCTATTTGTGTTGCAGGAGAGCAAACCTGTTATTGTCAATGGGATAGAGTTGCGCGAGGATCTGGGGACAGGCGGAGACTTTGAACCCGGTGCGGGTAAGAGCCAGTGATGCTTGGGCGACCAGGTAGGCTACATCTGCTTAAATCTATGAGCTGGGGCCACTACTCAGAATGACCGTAGATGTTTGTTACATCATGTACTGTTTTACTAAGCTTCCGCTCTATTTTTGTAAATCAATCCCTTCCGACGTTGATTGTGAAATTTGGGGACTTCAGCCAGTGGAATGTGAATCATTCTTGGTTATTCTTCAGTAAGTTAGAATGGAACAGGGTCAATCCGGTGTGGGTAGGTAAATCTGCATATTGGAGTCTATATAGGTTGATCATCCATTCTCAGCGATTTGGAGGAGATTCTGCATCCTGAGGTTGATTAGCAGCTGAATGCTCGTCATTCTTGCATAGCTTTTTGCTGGATAGATACCTAAGGTTACTAGAGCATAAAAACCTTCGCAAAATATCGTTGTTACGATACCTTTGAAGTTCCCCAGAGGTTATGGCCTTGTTGCCTTGATTTGTCCGGGCTTATGTCAAGATACCGTATACCCGTCTACTCTTCGACTGCTTATCTGCAGGGAAGCATTGCACAGGGGGAGGGGGGGGGCACGTCCAAATGTTACACAAACGCCTCTCTTCCCTTATATTCATCTTCGTTATCGCTGCTAAATTTCTGTGTTGATCCCATGATGAACCTTTGGATAGAATTTCGTACAATCGGCAATTATGCCACCCCGGCCGGGCCGGATTCAGTCAAGTTTACCGCTTAGTCAAATGCATGGTGCACCAGTTGGATGTCAACAAGTCTGCATTGCTATAGCCCCTGTCTGGCAATTTAATCAACGTAATTCACAAGCGAATGAGCCACACAAGCGAGCGGGCCACCCCAAAGTCCCATGCTAAATGCCATACTTTCACACTTCCCTTTTTCGACAACCATAGGTTTTTTAACTTGAATTTTAGCATATACACTTTAATACCTACAAGGAGTAACATATCTGCATTTTTAGCCATCCTAAGTATTGTTTCGTGAGAATATCAAAAAACACCATCTCATCTCGTGAGAGGTATATAGTGGATATATGGGGGCCAGATTTGCTGCGTAACCTCGCGCGTTATTATGGCGAAGCTGCCCAGCCCTCAATACATCAACCATGGAATGGGTGTCAGATTCTTGTATTAGCCTTGTAAAGGGTCTGTTATTACATTCCAAGCCCCCTCTTTCTTCTGCCGGCAGAAAATCAATAATCAACCAACTATAGAGAGTCGCTAACGAGCTTTTGAGAGAAGCTGAGATAGCTGGTAGAGCGAAAGCTTGCCTCTGCACCGTACAAGCTCTAGCTCCTCAACAGCTGCATCCGGAGACAGGCCCTTACCATGCCTAGCGTAGATCTCGTCAATAATAGCTTTTCGACGGCAGAACATGACTAGACCTCGACATGGTCCGGTTCCAGGTCCGTAGGTCGGAACCTGGAGTCGGACCATACGGGTCCCAGGTTCCAACTTTTAGAACTGGAACCAGACCAACCAACTATCCTGCAGGTTCTTCCCAACTCGCAACTGCAGGAACCTGCAGTACATAACCTTGCCGAGAAATTTCCTTATTTGGGTGCATAAATTGCTGATTCATCTATTTTTATTAACGTAGTTCCTAGCCGATCCGGCCACCCTATCTAAAATCGCGTATTCCTAGCCACCCACCAATTTCAACCACCTACCATGCCACCAATTCGACCTAGATCTCGGCAGAATTTAGCCAACCGAGAGGGTAAGATCCTACTAGCCCTTTCCGACCTAGAAAAGGGCGATATCCAACCTCTTCGCGCGGCGGCAAAGCTATATGAGATACCCTTCTCTACACTCCAAGACCGCTCTAGCGGCCAGGCCTCACGCGTTGATAGGCGCCCATCTGGTCATAAATTGACCCAATTGGAAGAGGATTCGCTTTGCCAATGGGTAATCTCTATGGGTACGCGTGGAGCAGCCCCTAGGCAGGCTTCTGTACGAGAGATGGCTAATATCCTACTGGCTGCACGCGGTAGCCACCCCCCGCCTACTGTCAGCAAAAATTGGCCAACAGCCTTTATTAAACGGCGCGAAGAGCTTCGCTCGCGATACTCGAGGAAATACGACTACAAACGCGCATTAAATGAAGACCCGAAGCTCTACGAGCCTGGTATGCGACCGTACAACGCATAATTGATGAGAACGGGATCCAACCGGAGGATATCTACAATTTTGATGAGATAGGATTTGCAATGGGCCTTGTATCTACGCAGAAGGTTATTACGCGGGCAGATATCGCCGGTCGGCCACGTCTTTTACATTCAGGAAATCGCGAATGGGTCACTACGATTGAAGCAATTTGCGCTGATGGCTATTCGCTTCCGCCATGCGTGATTTTTAAAGGTAAGGCTGCTATCGCTGGTTGGTTTCATGACCTGCCAAAAGATTGGCGAATCGAGGTCTCTGCAAATGGCTGGACTACCGATGACATTGGCCTACGCTGGTTACAAAAGCTCTTTATCCCATCAACAAATTCGCGCGTACGAGGTAGATTTCGCTTACTGATCCTTGATGGCCATGGTAGCCACCTTACACCCCAATTCGACCGAATCTGCGCAGAAAACGATATTATACCCCTTTGTATGCCTGCGCATTCATCGCATCTATTACAACCACTAGATGTTGGCTGCTTTCCGGTAATTAGGAGGGCGTACGGCCGATTCGTTAGCGATCTTGCGCGCACTGGATATAACCATATCGATAAGTGCGATTTCTTAGAAAACTACCAACACGCGCGGCTAGAAGCCTTCCAAAAGCCATCTATCATTCAGAGTAGCTTCGTAGCTAGTGGCCTAATACCAGTCGATGCAGAAAGAGTGCTTTCGAAGCTTAATATCTCTCTACGAACACCTACACCACCAAGCAGCCGGCTAAGCAGCAGATCTAGCCAATTTGCACCAGAAACGCCTCGAACCGTCATTCAGCTATATAAGCAAGCTTCGATGCTTAAAGATCTATTAAAGCAGCGGTCAAATAGCCCTCCGAGCCCATCAAAAACTATATTAGATCGGGTTATCAAGGGCCACAGCGAAGCGCTACATAACACCGCATTACTTGCGAAGGAGAACGCGAATCTACGTATGGCGAACGAGAGGATCGTCAAGAAACGCAATCGGTCGAATAGGAAGATACCCTATGAAGAGGATTTAACCGTCGAAGAGGGCCTTGAGCTAGCTGCGCAGCTAGATTTGCCAGAAGAAGCACCTAGAGTATAATCGCATACTGTAAGAATATACTCTATAAGTCAGGATAGAGGCCTGTCAATTGGGTAGGAGAAAGGAACCAAGTGTATCGTGCAAACTGGTCAAAGACTGTTTCTTGAGGAATCGAATATTCTCTCAATTATGGATCAATATATGTACAATTTCATCGTTCAGAACAGGAAGGAGGATCATCCTTACTCAGGAGGGAGGGGCATTAGGAATACGAAGTGTTGTGTAACCATCATGCAGGGATCACGATAAGGGTAAGCCACACGATCCTCCATCGAAAGGCCACCGATCGGCAGCCTAATTCCTCAGGCACAAAAGTGTGAATAACCTCATCCAAGGTCTATCGTCACACTCTCGACCAGCGGAAAATTGAAATACGAGCGCAGACCAAGATATGACACTTTAGGCTGACCACGCTAACAATATACCTGCTAAATGACGTCGTCGTAAAACTGGCCTAGGTTCCCATTATCCTCAAGACGAAGGGAAGAATCTTCCCTACATGTCGTTGCTTTCCCCTTATCTGACTGCTAGTACTTTCCTGGTTGTTAACGCCTCAGATACCGCAGTATTGGTCTGAATTGCCCCTGTGTCTATCGCTGCCGGTGTGCTTGTGAAGCGAAATTTCCTGTTCTTTTGTTATGATATTTCGATGAGACTATTCACACATTGATATTGGGGCCTTAGGCTTGCGTGGACCCAGGGATCTGCCAAGGCGGTATCCATCCGGCGGTCAGCCGGTGGCCCCTCGGCCGCGATACGCGACAGCCACGTTGCATGTAGGCCACGCCCACAATATGTGCCATACGTTGGCCATGCGGTAGCCTTTCGCCATGGTTTCCCCCTTACTTCATGTTTGATTCCTGCTTGCACAAAAGATGATGTATCTAAATAGATGCTCGAGGAAATGAGATTCATCTTCCTCAAGAAACAGTCTTTGTCTCAATCTGACTTAGTGCTTTCCTCTCCTACCTAGTTGACAGGCCATCTACCCTGTAAAGTAGTATACTTCTTAACATCTTGAAACTTTTTGTTCGGTCACCGGGTGCCGCTGAAGACCCAGCGATATGACCAAGCGAAATAAATCTGTTACTAGCGTCCCCATGGCGCTGTACAAACTTGACCAGCTCACCGAAAACAGCGAACTCAAGCTTGAGCTTTATCGAATATGTGACACCTTCGAGACCTTTCTAGAGGGCAGATGTCAGGAAACGGATCAGCCATATTCTTGACTAAGGGGACAACGAATTCCCCTCATCTTGTAGAGCGGAATTTAGGCTAGACAACGGTATATCAATTATTCGAATTGAGCGTCATTTGCTGCAGATATCGACCATTGAAGTTGGGTGTCGCCAGGGTATGACAGTGGGCAGAATGCTGGCGGGCGAGAGCCACCGCCCGCCCAATATGGTATTTAACGACACCGCCCTTCCCGATTTGGTATTTAATGATGCCGCCTTTGCCAGTTTCTGTCGCATCATGACGTTCACGAGTATTTGAATAATCCACCTTTGTCTCCTCACCTAGTTGTCTTGAAGTCTTGTCTATAACAATTAAATTAGCGGCCAAGCTTATTGATCCTCCAGCTCAAGATTGCGATGTTGTCAATTCAGTACCTATATTCAAGCAACTCAATTTAAAATACGTTTTACCAAATCTGTACGGGCAAAAATCTCTTGGAGTTAGACGAGTGTCTGCAAGGATTGGCTGGTAGGAAGTAGGAACGCCTCGCCGGCCATATTTCGGCTGACAGGCATGTGGGTAACGGAGTTTAGATAAGTCCGCTACTCGGATATCAACGATTCACTCGGGCGGCAAAGAACTATCCATTCACGCTATATAGGACCACGCGCATTCCCCTTGAAAAAGAGGAATTAAAATATCGAACATCTCTCAATTCTTGTACAATTCGCTCTTGTACGAACAACATGGCTGAGAATGAGTCTTCGTGGCTCAGAAAACCTGGAGAAAATCTCTCAGTCACAAGTGGACCTATTCCCCAACCCGGTGAAGGACATATCGTCATAAAAAACGTTGCTGTTGCCATTGTAAGGGAATGTGACTACCCCTGTAGTTTCCTTTTCGCTAACTATCTTTGAATAGAATCCCCTCGATTGGAAAATACAGTACGTGTATCGCCGCAAATTGTCAGATCCATGATGTTCCGTGTTAAATGTATTTACAGGGACCATGGTCTTTACCTCACAAAATACCCGTTCATTTTGGGACAAGACGTGGCTGGTGTTGTGGACGCTGTGGGTCCAGGAGTGACTCGCTTTCAAAAGGGTCAGAGAGTTATTGCGTAGGACCTTGCTTTGTCTCATCCTTTTTTTCGTCAATTAACTCGCGCTAGACACTGCCACGGCTTCCTGTCAGGTGATCCGGCGAACTCGGCATTCCAGATGTACTCAACCACCTTGGAATGCCTCACCGCGGAAATCCCAGATCACCTCAGCTTCGAGAAAGCATGTGTGTTACCGTTAGCTGTGTCGACAGCGTGCGCCGGGCTATACCAAAATGACTACCTCAACCTTCCTCTTCCGTCTGTGATTGGAGATGAACCCACTGGCCAGACAATCTTAATCTGGGGTGGCGCATCATCCGTCGGGGCCACGGCTATCCAGCTTGCCTCTGCTTCTGGCTTGAAGGTTGTAACAACGGCTTCGTCGCCCAATCACGAGTTTGTGAAGTCTCTTGGGGCCGAGCTTGTATTCGATTACCGCGATCCCATCGTGGTCGAGAATATCGTCAAGGCACTTGGACACGCTAACTTCGCAGGAGTCTATGACGCAATTTCCGAGCCTGCAAGTTTTGAAGCAGTGGCTAAAATTATGGGCAAACTGAATAGCTCGGCCCCAGTTGCAAGTGTTCATCCCTATGATACTCCCACCCCCCAATTTGCTCCAAAATTTGGTAAACATCCCACCACTCCATATCTCCATGATCAAACTTCCAGTATTCTCAAACTAACTGCTTTGTTCAAGTTCTTGCATACGACATCATCAAAGAGCCGCATAAGTACATCGGAGAGTGGATTTGGGGAAAGTTTATTTCCCAGGCTTTGATAAATGGCAGACTCAAAGCCGTTCCGGATGCTCTGGTCGTAGGCACCGGCATAAATGCTATTCAAGATGCTCTTAAGGTACAGAAACAGGGCGTCTCTGCGAAGAAGGTGGTGGTTGTTTTGTGAAAAATTTTCAATGCCTACAAGCGGGTTCGAAAAAAAGCCTTACGCAAAGGCGATTGATTGCGCCAACATGGGAAAAGCACAGAGCGAAGCTTCTTTCGGATCATTGTTCAACTGCCCTTGTGCTCTAATCGAAACATACCTTGCGCATGGCTTTCTTGTAGAGGCGTCATGTAACCTTTTTTCAGCCAAGGTGAAGCTATTTCTAAGTTTCAGTGGTTACTTTGCTTCGAAGAATATAAGCAAGCGAAACCCATAATGAGGAATAGTTGGACATTGACTCATGTGTGAAGCGATGTACCCCTTTGCCGGTCGTGGTATCGCCTTGCTCACCACGGCTAGAGGATATAAAAAAATCCGCCCCTTTGTTTCGTTTTGGGTCTTTCTCCAAGGAATCCTACAATTATCAGCACAAACGAGAGCCTAAAGGTATCTATGCTCATGGGTGAGCCACACGTCCACCGAACCCCTGACTTTTGTACTAGTATCCAATTATATTCGCACAAATAAGTATCTCTTCCCCCCAAGGTCTTTGCGTCCCATCTTTTCTGTAAAGTGTCCTCGGCGGCTGTCTTGACCACCCTGTGCTTCCGAAGGCAAAGAGCCAATAGAGTACAATTTAAAATTTTGATTGATTTACATACACTAAGTGAGTTCATTATCATTTAGTATGGTTCGCCAATAGCAATACAGTCCAGAACACGAAATACATTGTTTGATATGCTTGGGGGCATATATCCCTTCTCAGACACGAAGATTTTCTTATGGAAAACTTACGGCTATCACCGAATTAAGGCTAGAGCCAGGCGCTTAATTAGTCAAATCCGATGAGTCAAGCTGGTCAGCTTGGAAAGCAGCTGGATTGAGGGTATTAAACCCGCTCCAAAAGAGATCTACCGAATCAATGCTATTAAATGGATCTTAAGCTTTGGATTATCAAGAGACAAAGGTGCTTTTTGAAATTAAATGTTGATTGATCGCATTTAGATTCCAAGAATGACTAGTCCATCCGCTGCTCAAATTCCCGCTTGGAATCGTGATGGATTGCCAAGATCGGGCCATAGCGTGTCAAGACTATTCCAAAAATCAATATTGACGGGCCGGTCAAACAGGGTAAAGTCCGGGACATCGAAGAATTGCTGTGATGGCGGGGCCTGGGCGACAGGTACCGAGGGTGAGGAGCTGAAGCCTTGGGGGATGTTCGTCATGCTGGACTCCAGATCGCTGGACCTTGCGAGTACCTCAATTTTGACAGATAAGTCACGAGCGATTTCCGCTGCATTTGCCGCGACGGAGAATTTGGCACCAAAATGACCGAAAACTAAGATAGCCATTTCAATGGAATTCTTCGCCAGATCTTATAAGGTCGAAGACGGAAACAACATGACAAAACCAACAAGGGTCATAGCTGCGTTCCACTGGCAGAAGAATGCCTCGTGCCACTCGTCAAAAAGCGCGGATTCTGTGAGGACTTGATGCGTGATCATCGTCAACATTATTGCATGAGAAGCGCATTTTATGGAGAGATTTTCTGCTATTGACTCGGGAAGCGGTTTCAAGTTGAAGGATATAAGTGGTCGAAACAAATTTACACCGAGGTGATGATATGTGTGTTCGAGGAGTAAGCGTTGTCGCTGCAGCCAAGCTGGTATAAAAGGTTCTATTAAGATGGAGGTGAAATCTGTGGATAGAGGGAGGCCATTGTGTTGACGCTTCAACTTCAGGGATTCCGGGGCGCCATCAATCCATTGGTAAAGGCTCTGGGCGTATGTGTTTAAAATCTTCGCACTGGAGTTTTGGGCTTCAGGATTAGCCCATAAGTCCCGGCCTTCCGGTAAAAGGACGTCTAGATCGAAAAAGGCCGTGTATGCTGTGCGAATTCTGATGTAAAGCTGGACCGTGTGCCGATTATAGCCCAGCCACGTCGTATTCCGTCTAATGGGGGCGAACATAAATCCAGAGCTCGCGGCAGCCTCAAGAGTATCGCTAGGCAGATTCGGCATGTCGTAAGATGTAGCAATCATAAACGGACGACCAAGTTTCATTGCTGATTTGCTGTCCATGAGGTAGGTTGCCTACCACAGCCGCCTGCGCATCTCACGGTCCTTTTCATCCATAGTCGGCGAGGGATCCAGATGCAGACCAAGCATATAAGCAGTACTTACAGCTAGGCTCACGGTACTGTTCATCAAGTTATGGAAAGACCCGCCACATGCGTAGAACGCAAAAGCAGATGACATTGTAGTGTTGATAACGATGGGCTATCAAGCTCATGTCTGAGCAACTTTTGCCCGCGCCAAAAATGCCACCGACCAGCAAACAGCGTATCTTTACCCTCACTAAACATTACTTTAGTCTCTACGGGCATTTTAGAAGCTATACATTATATATACATGATAATAATAAAATCGACGAGTGCCGAGGGCTTACGATCCTAGCCGCCACTAACCCCAAAGAGAATGATAGTGATTCTTGAACTGTGTCTTATCCACGATCGGAAAAAGCGATATATGGTAAGTTTGCTAGTAAAGGTCGATGAAATACTCTTCTTATACGAGACTCAAAAACCCCCGCGGTAGGGACGTCCTCTGCAGGGGTGCTAGTGGTGTTCTTACCTCGGTGTGCCATAGACCTACTATCTTTGCGAACATTCTAGACAAGGAAATAGGGGAACCTATTATTAAGGGAAGAAGTCTTACTAGGTTTACCACGAAGGCTGAGGACACTATAGGAATTATAGCTGAACTCCGGGGATAGAATTCCGAGACGGGGGAAGAGGTCGCCGAACGCCTTAGCGCTACTTATAAGTCTTCTTTTGAAGTTATATATAATTCTAGTATCGAGAGCTAATTTAGTCTAAGATAAGCTTTCCGCTGGAATTTATAATAACTTCTAAGTCGTTAATCGCCGTCTAGTAACTAGCTAGGTTCCCGCTAGCGTAACGTTAACTGCTAAGACGGTCGTTGTGGTTTTTAAGATATTATGATCATACACTTTTTATGTCTCTTTCTTGAGTGAATGATGGGTATGTACTAGCTGTCTGACCGGTGGCTATAATCCTCGTATTATCTTCTGTGGAAAATACGTTTTTTAATTTGTTGGTCTTTCCTATGCTGAAATCAGGGGCAATCTCGACCGTTCGGTATTAAAGGCGACTGTAGCCTGAATATATTGTTCTTATTAGTTAAAAATATTCAGATTTATTAAAAATATAAAGTATTGGCATACACCTTCATAACCCGTGGATTGGGCCTGCAGCTCTAGATAGTACTAATAGATGCCATAATATCTGCGTTGTAATGTATAATTGATTGTATGTTGCTCTAAAGGAGCTTCTGAGAGACAGCAAACTCTCCTACCCGAAATGAATTTTCTGCATCCTTCTTAGTGCATATATCAACGACGATTTGACAATAATGCACCGTTAGAATTTTCGACATGTGACGAATTACCAAGGGTCGGTTGTAGGGGCGACTGTTTTATAAGCACACAGGCTACGGCAGCAAGTGAAGTGTTTTTTGAGTAGAGGCGGTAAAATAGGGGCCCAAATTATTTGCATCGATGACAGTGCTATCGTTGGCTGGAGACAAGATGGTGGGGTCAGTCTCCACAGGCAGGTACAGAGCTATCACGGATATGTACTTTTGATACGAGGATGGACTAGCCGGTGGAAGGTGAAGTATTTCGGTCTTGGGAATGAAGTGGTTCAACAGGCACGTGCGAAGGTATGAGAAGCCTGGCTGTTGTACACTGTAGTAAATCTTACTGAACTCGCAATCAAGGCTTGGGGATAATGTTGATGTCGATGTTGACCCGGTCTTAACAGACGGAAGGTCAATCAGTCGTTTAACGGGCGCAGGGAGGTAACACCTATATGCCAATTTCCCCTCGACTTAAGGCAAAGGCCTACCTACGTGCAATGTTATCTATCATCATGGCTTTCTCGTCCTGCACTCAGCATATGTCTTCAATTGAAAGCTTGGGGCATGCGTTTGCGAACTTCGCCGGAGCGTGAGTAATAAGTAGCCAGTCGACGTACAGCCATGAATCAAAATAGGGCTATCAATTTGTAGGGATTGATATATATAGAGGGGGGATTTATACTACTAAAAATCAAACTAGCAAGCTCAGGAGCGCAAATTAAAGTTAAAAGGTAATGATCTATCTCCTTAATGGCGTGTACCAGGGCGCGATTCTTATTCCTAAAGCGGCGAATAGCCAACAGCCGAATTTTTCGACCTTGGGAACCTTGGAATGTCTGTCCAAAAGCAAAATCGCGTAGCCAACATTTGGTAAAGATAAAATTTAAATCCAAAATAAAATACAAAAACAATTTAAAATATAAAAAGTGAAAAAGGCTGCCGTCGCGCGGATGCGACTATGGTACTTTTCCACCACCTAACCATCTGACTGACGCTGCGGGGCAGTGGTAAGGCCTAAATCTTCGACCGGGAGACTTCGCCCCGTTCTGAGTTCCAGATGTCACTAGAAGCCGCATATGCGGACTGGGCTGTTGCTCCTTCACTACGGAGGTCCATCCAAAAAGTATTGCGTAGCGCACGTACCACCATTATTTTACCACTAATGCTTTACCAGGCGAATACGCACAATCTTCTTCCCCTGAGACGATTGCCCATCTTCATCTACTACTATCGGCCTACCTATCCTACCTATTCTACCTATTCTACCTATCCTGCCTATCCTGCCTATCCTGCCTATCCTGCCTATCCTGCCTATCCTACCTATCGTGACCATGGGGAAGCAGTCAACGCATACTGATCGTGTGACCGTCGTCGCATTAAGGGCCTATACCACGAAAACGTCTAAAGAGATCGCGAAGATAGTGGATCTGTCTGTTTCTACTGTCAATCGCATCTATGCACGCGCGATCGAGCGTGGCTTCGATCCAACGCATACTAAAATTATCGATAAATACGTGGAAGATAGCCCTCGCGCTTGTCGGCCTTCTAAGCAAGATCCTTAGACGATTAATCATATCCTGTCAAAGGTGCGCCTTGATCGATTCGGTCGCGAGAAGACATGCGCTGATCTTGCTGGTGAGCTTAGCCAGGAAGGAGTCGATATATCATCCTCTACAGTCTTGACGATCCTTTAAAAGGCTTGCCTACGCAAAACGAAGCCTACGAGGAAGCCTTGACTGACGAAGAAGATGCGGGCTGAGCGCTTAGCTTGGTGCTTAGCTTACGAGCACTGGACTCTCGAGGATTGGAAGAATTTTATATTCTCTGATTAGACTTCGTTTGTTCTTTTACATCGGCGTGGTGGCTATCGAATCTTGCGTTCTAAAGATGAAGCTTTTCTACGCTCGTGTATTCGCGAGCGTTGGAAAGGCTCGTCTGAATTTATGTTTTGGGGTTGCTTTTTGTACGATAAAAAGGGTCTATGCCACTGTTGGTGTCCTGAGACTGCTCTTGAGAAACGTCAAGCTGAGAAAGAGATTGAAGCTCTTAATTAAGAGATTGAACCTATTCTTCGCGAGCAATTGGAGCTTGAGACTGGCGTACGAAGAATTAATCTTCGTCGGCAGCCTGCTGGTAGAACGCCTACGTGGAAATTTAATAGGCAAAATGGTAAGTTTGCCCGAGGATCTAAGGGTGGAATCGATTGGTATCGCTATCAAAAGATGATCCTTATACCAAAGCTTCTTCCTTTTGCTAAGGAATGCGCTATTGAGAGGCCGAATATAATCGTACAGGAAGACAAAGCTCCAGCGCATAATCATTATATCCAACAGCGAGTATTCGATGCAGCAGAGGTCCAACGCTTACTATGGTGCCCTAATTCGCCTGATCTTAATGCAATTGAGCCTGCATGGCCCTGGATGAAGCGAAGGACTACTAGAAAGGGTGCACCTAAGTCTAGGCAGGAGGCTATTATTGCATGGAATCAAACCTGGCAAGATCTACCACAGGAGAAGATCTAGGCCTGGATCGAGCGCATCCCTACCCATATCAAGAAGATCATTGAATTGGAAGGTGGTAATGAATATAAGGAGGGTAGGTTGTAAATAATACTATGTGTTACTAGAATGTAATTAAATGGTGGAACGTGCGCTACGCAATACTTTTTGGATGGACCTCCGTAGTAATGTTGAACAAGATCCATCAGTCCTTCCAGATGTCATCGCTCGCAATCTTGATGGTCCACATTTGATACCATTCAAAATACTTTCCCTAAGGCGATGGGATTGTTATATAAGATTTATGCCCTGGCGGATGGTTTGCGACTCAAGTGTTTCCAACGTTATGCTCCATCTAAGGAGATTTGCCGGCAGTGCAAGTGCTTATCCCACCCACACTTTGGGCGATATGTGAAGTGGCCTGAGTATCATCGATTTGAATCTGGACCCCAATGCTAGACCACTATCCTGCCCTGGCACTCATCTATGATGTAGAATTATTTACAACTCAAACATTTCCTCACCTGACGTGGGAAATGTAGATTGCCCTATTGCCAATCAAAATTTCGTATGCCTATCTGATTCAGAGAAGTAGAGAACGGCTGCCTGTCCTAAGCCTACAATCTGGGCGTCTCGCCCCCCGAGTGCTGGCACCCAGATGCCAAATTTTCTTAAAAATAATTGCTAGTGATGACTAGGTGTGTTTCGCTCAATCAACTTCTTTCAGACGGTAATATTAGCCCGAAATCAACTGTGGGCCCTTGTTCCCCAGCCGGCAAAAGTCATACAGAGCAGTCGTCAAGGGCTCCACCATCCTTTTCCTTACTGAGTCAGGGGCAATGTCCGGATGATTCCGGTGATGCTATTTGATACCGTTGATGACATTTGACGGTCGGGTCGGGACTCCTTTATCTCCGGTCATCAAGATGGCAACCATCGATACGGTTGGCTCCACCAATTTGACAAAAGCCATTCAGGATGTTCAAATGTTGGCTACCTGCCTGGCCGATCTGAATGAAACAGCAGGGACTAATTTTTGCGACCTATATCAATCCTTCACATGTATCTGTTGAATGACCATTCAATTGCAATGCAACATCCTCATGACTTCCTCATGACTGATCTATTCTGCCATTACGCCGTTGTAATTACAAATTCCAAAAGTGCACCTGTGGGTCTGAAACAAGCACATATACACCAATGTGGACTTTTTTAACGCCACTTCATTATAACCATGTTTCATCAGTCTGAGGTCAAGGGGTGTCCAGGATAAGGGACCCCGAGGACCATTTTGCGGAGAAGGAAGTCATCCAGTGAAGGGCTGTAGTAACTATGTCCCGCGAGCGGTGTCTCATGGAGTCATTGGGGATTGGTGCCTGATCTTGAGACGAACCATCGAGGTTTTTCAATAAGCCGTTCGTTAATCATGCTCGATGAAATTCAATGCTGTTATTAGTTGAATAATGTTGGTATACCGGCACCCCAAGTTTCAACGGGCGGTGCCACGAATAAGTATCAAGCAGTAGTAATTCTTGGCCCGCGTGATGATGCATGTGTGTACCGGAAGCTCCCAACTGGTTTCACATCGATGTGTCCGCATGTTTTCTCCGCTCGCCAATGACGTTGTATTCGTCCATAAGTTGAGGGGTGGGTTGAGCTGGAAAGATTCGCAGTCGGTCCATTCACCTTTTCATCGGAGGTATTTTGCTTGTCTGCAACAGGCTCCTTGTAGGCAGCAGATATTCCAAACTTGAACAGCCTTGAACATGACACATTGTCCACCTATATCCATGCCGTTGGATGGCTTGTAATCGAATGAGAATACCTTTGAGTATAAGGGCACATGCATAGATTCAGAGGCAAGCTCATCGAAACTCAAACTGATATCTATAGTCTCACTACAGGATGAAGTTGAAAAGATTTCTCAATTTTTGAAGTAAAATGATAGATGAAGCTGGTCCAAATATTTCGATCGGCTCTTTCTATTTCTGAAAGCAAAACTTCATTCTATAGTCTGTATCTATAAACACTTCCAAAATACCTCCGAAAGTATATCTGGCTTGGTGTTTGGTCAGCACCAGCCCTATGTCACCGAGAGTGCTATCATACACAACTGAAGATTGTTGTGACCACATATGCATCCGAGAACCCAAGTCAACCGGGCTCCGTCGGTAAAGCCAATTCCCAAATACTTTTGTTAAGCAACGAAAAAAATCATCCAAATATTGAAATGGGTTATATGAGATATTCTTTAGGCAGTAGCAAAACGACTGACCTTTCGAATACGTTGGCCGTAGCGGAAGAAAATGTACCTTGGGATAAGATCAGTTAACATACCGATCAATATAGCGTGTTTTGAGTCAAGGCGGGTATATATGGAAAAGGGATGCTTTTTGCTCATTGAAAGGGTGGCAAACAAGCCAAAAAACATCGTACTTACGGAAATGGCGCCATTATAAGGGTGAGGAAACCCAAAAGTGAAGTTGCCCAATGATAACCAAGGCGTTCGTACACTGAGGTATGGGTCAGTTATTTTCAATGACACCGTGAGCCTGCTCTGGGTGCTTACTCTGATTTCCAAACAACGGGAAAGCCCCTCCTAGTAAACATCTCGCGAAACTGTTTGCTGCCAATGCACTTGCAGCATAATCCGGATAAGCATCGACGAGGAAGGTAAAAATACCGGAGTAGGAGAGAACGGTCCTGCAAAGAGATTAGATTTTGTTTCACCACGAGTACAAGGCACCACAACTAACCCAAATCCAAATACACCACTTCCGATGATAGGGGCAATCCAGTGGACGTCAGGGTAGATAGTCCAAGCGAAAATGAATAAGCCCACAGTTGTGGTAGGTGCCCCCACAATTGCTTTGAATCGAAATGTGTTAGCCTTGCACCCTCTCTCGAGACTATCTGGAGAACGTATTTCTCACCTGGCGGCAAACGCCACTCTGGCTGGGGTCGGGCATCTGCATCTTTACTTCGAGCTTGGCTAGCAAGTCGAGCATACAAAGAACGCCAAATAGGATCGGTCAAGGCAGCGATAGGCATTGCAATGAGCATACCCAGAAAGCATAAGCCATGCTGCCATAAGTTCATTCCATATATGTTTGTGAAAACAAGCTGAAAAGCCCCGAAAAAGAGATAGATAATTCCGAGTAGTATGGCGGAAAAGACACATAAATTCAGGCACATTGGCTCCAATGCAAGCATGGTTAATGGCCGATAGATTGATCTGAGAATCAGACTGCCGATAGGTTGGTTGCCCTTCTTCATGATGCTCTGCCATCTGTCATCTCCTCTTTCAGTTCGGATTTGTTTGGCTTTCCGTTCCAGGATGCTAGATTTTGAATCAGCGCAATTTCTTTGAAATATCCGAAATGATTGTGATTACATGGCATGAAAAGTCTCGGGGACAAAGCAGATGTGTAGAACAAGGAGTACCGCTGCCCAGATGAGTAGAACGTGAAATGTCCAACGCCTGTGAATATTAGTCACCCACATGTGGATATCATCAGATTTCCATCCAGGGAGGGGTTGCGGTACCAACTAGTAAACTGGTTGATGAAACCTCCGATCCTAGAATTTCGTCAGATGCGGTCGAGGGGAGGAAGTGTGTCTAATTGATTGCAGCTTACAAAGGGCCGAGTTCAGGTCCCATAAAAGGGCTGCACGTGTACAGCATCATCGGTTTTGAAATTTCGCTCCGAGGAAACATGTCGCTCACTGTACCACCTGCCACACTGAGAAATGCGCTGCCTGCTAGGGCATTGAAAAAGCGCGCAATGATCATCGTCTGAATATTCTTTGCGACCGCGCAGGGAACCAACCAAATAAGGAAGGTAGTCAGGGACACTAGATAGATAGGTCTTCGGCCAAAGATCTTGGAACGATTAATATCCTGAAGCACGGGTTTTGGGAGTCCTTTCTGTAGGAACATACCTCTGACAACGGGGCGAAAATGAGTGGCCCTAAGGCTACAGGTGGTGATTTATTCAGTCAGCCAGTAACACTTTCAACCAGTTGACTGACGGCTACTCACCTAGTCCCCATACGAAAAAGGACAAGCCCAGAATCGCGACGATTTGAGAACAGCCGAATTCGGGATCAATCTGACTGTACGTGAAAGAGTAAATGGAAGATGTGCACGTCCTAAAGCCTGTCAGCTACCCGAGAACCAATCTCGATATCAGAATTTCGTGTTTGAGTTTTAGAAAAACTTACACACAAAGAGAGCCATTGGAGACTAGAAAGACAATAAACCAGCGCCTAAGGCGGCTCATACTTTGGGGGTGGTCAGGGTCATTTTCTGTCCATGACACCTTGAACGTATTCTCAGGCTGCTCTTCCTCTATCCCCATGGCGCCGGCATGTGATTGGCTTCAGGTCCACAACATAGGCAGGCTGTCCGGGTGCTATATACATTGGTACCTGGTGGACTTTCGGTACCTCAAAAACCCGAACTTACGGCATTAACCTTAACTCCGCTCGCTATATTACGGACCGGCTTTCGGCATGTGGGTCGCACCAATAACACCGTTCTAACTATTGATTCCCAAAACACCTTTCAAACCATGGCTCTGTGGTTGCCCCAAATTTAGATGTATCTTCATAGGCTCACCCCATGAATTCGGGTGATACTGACAAGAAAGCTTTGAGCGAAACGGATTCCTACCCATTTGGATCATCTTAAATTAGACCCTTTGGCATAATAGACCCACCATTCCAATCGATACCGAAACAGCCTACAGTGGCGTTCGGGTAGTTTCAGGCCCCCCTGTCCGGCGCTAGTCATACATTGGTTGTATATGGGTTGTATATGGGTTGTATATGGGTTGACCAGCCTATCCTATTTTCAAGTGGGATCTGCTGTGAAATTCACAGTTCCGTGTTCGCAGCACTTCGTCACAATAAGGATGTTGTGATAAGAGAGATGATGGTGAAAGAGAGAGATATGGAAGTGTATAAGTAATGTGGCATATCTCTTTGTATGTGAAATAGTCATATACATACTGAGCTCAAAACTGGTCATATGATGCCCACTGAGCATTTCAGTAAGCACCTACTCAGCTAACACAATGAGTCTGAATTGCTAACAAGCCCCTAGCTGGCAATTTGGATGGGCTAAATATATGACTAATCTTGGTGGGTCTATGGTATCTCCGTTTTCCGGGTATCCACCAATCCTGCTGCTCCAACAGATATTGGGGCCTCAGGCATACGTGGACCGAGGGATCTGCCAAGGCGGTGGCCATTCGGCGGTCAGCCGGGGGCCCCTCGGCCGCGATATGCGACAGCTACGCTGCATGTAGGCCACGCACGCAGTATGTACCATGCGTTAGCCATGCGTTGACCTTTTGCCATGGTTTCCCCCGTGCTTCGTATTTGTTTCCTGTTTGCACAAAAGATGCTGTATTTAAATTGGTGCTTGAGGAAGTGAGATTCGAACTCCTCAAGAAACAGTCTCCGTTACAATTTGACTTGGTGCATCACTCTCCTACCTAGTTGACAGGCTTTCTACCCTGCAAAGTAGTATACTCTTAACAATTTTGTTTCTTCTTCTTTAACTACCTAGGAGAGATGGTAGTCAGGACTCGCTCTACTCCCTCTACCGAACAGGCACCGAATGTCTCTCGAAACCCCAACGAGCCAACCATTATCGAGGATGAAACACCTCAAAACGCTCAAGCAACCCCATCGAACCTCGACGACAGCCTTGCAGCCGTACAGGCTACCATCGAGAAGCTTCAACGTTTGAAGGACCCGCAGGATCAAGTAGACCGCCTTAAATCTGGGGTTCTAGGTCGAAGCCATGACGATCTCCCACCGATTCCCTACCGGGACCCCTTCCAGTCTTCGGGAAGGGACCAAGAGATCAAGCTCAAAAACTTGCCTACCTTCACGCTAGACTACACTCTCCAGAAGCGACAAGAGTGGCTTCTCGACCTACAACAGATGTTCGAGGGTGCTCCAAAGAAATACCACGACAATCGCACGTAGATCCTTGGAGCCATCAGCTACATGAACCCAACCTGTCGGCAGAGATGGTACCGATACACTGGAGAAAAGGGACCGACTCTCCCACGAGACCCTAAGGAAGACTGGCCTTACTTTAGGGATTGGACTGGCTTACAGTCAGCACAGTTAACCTGATAAGTGAAAAAGGATAAATTTTCCGGAGACGCCGATCAGGAAGCGAAATTCGAAAATGCCCTCAAACAATCAATTTGACTCAATCTTGACTAGATACTTTATCTTTCTGCAAAGGTCGGAAAACGATACTAAAGGTAAGTCATGTTTACTAGAGTAGACATATACTTAATGATATGCATTTGTCCGGTTGTGATTCTTGAAATTCGAGATCTTTAAGTTCTGTAAATTTTCAAGTCCTTTCGTCAGCTTTCTTACGGCCTGAGTTATCGGTGGGATTGAGAAATCCACTGCGAAAACAAGGTAACATAAGTCGTGACAGTGTGTGAATGTCTCCTCATCCAATGAGACAACAGGTATTACGGGCCAAAAGAAATCTGTTTTGACTTCAATTACATCTACTAAATACGGGCATAATTGTTCTGTAAGAGTGTACTAACATGAAGCGTCAAGTATAGGCCACTCTTATGCTATCTTTAATATCCAAGGTAGTCGGACGTAGTATGGAATGCGACTGGCATTTCAGTAAATTATTGGCTAGGTCATGTTCCAGTCGTACCCGTGGGTCTTGGGGACACGAATGCAGGCTACTGTACGCTCCCCGTCAGCATCTCACCAGAATTAACAAATTTAAGACATGGTGGCGTTCCTGATGAGTGGTAAGTACTTCACCCTCTCAACCGTTATTCAAAAAACAATCCGACGTTATATTGACAATACTTTTGCTATGATGAGCTCCGGGGGAAACCGTATGGAGCGTCCGACAAAGTTCTGCGCCGAGAACAACATGATCGTGGTTAGACCAACTTACCGACTTGGCGCTTTAGGGTGGGTTCATTTCGGGCTGATCAGCGATCAATTACCGGAAGCAGTCAATCTTGGACTACAGGACCAGATCCTTGCGCTACAATGGATTCACGACAATATTGAATTCTTCGGGGGTGACCGGGACAATTTGACCATTGGTGGCGAGTCGTGCGGTGCCACAATCTCGTGTCTGAGAACCATAACATAATTGGTATATTCGTCAGCCTTGAATGTACTTCATAGATCCATTATGGTCTTATAAAAATCACAGTGTAATCAGAAGACATAGATACACTAGCATAAGAATAAGAACCTTGGATAAATAGAAACATATTGTGCTTTAGAGTTGTAGAACGTTTCTAGGACCTGTAATCTCTCACTGAGCAAAATTATTATTCTCTATCCAACTCGCTTCGATACTTGCCAAAGTATCCTCCCGAATTTGGCTTGGATATGTCGTCCTTAATTCGGCTCTGAATTCTCGTATCCACTCCCTGTCCTCGCGAGTAACAGCCTCCGAGGCCATTAAGCAGAATGGCACAAAAAGCTTCGATGCCGGGTTGCTCGTCATGGGTATGGACTTGAACAAACCGATTAGAGTCCTCACCAACTCCTGGACCTCGAAAGAGTAAACGGAGCTACACATCACTTTTCGGTAGAGACATAAGTGTGCGCACCAGTACCAACAGCTGGCTAGGTTTTCAAAGGCTGTCTCGGATAGATTTGTGGCCTGCGAATACAATCTGAACTGAAAGTTATTTTGCAGCTCCGTTTTTATGATATATGCTTCGGCTAGTATATTTTCGCGGTCCAAGCCGCTGCGTACATTCTCAGCAAGCACGCAAATCCTGGCCAGAATGCCAACTATACTTCGTGGACAACCGGTCATATGTTGATGGCGAGGTTCGAGTGTATCGGCCCCCGTTGCGAGTTGAAATAGCCAGCAAGTTGGTGGAAGGCGAAGTGGTTGTTCTTGAAGCAGAGAACTAGCTATATCAAGCATGGCAAAGCGTTGAACCAAAAACCGCGATAAAGATTCCCGAGGTCGCCGAAGAACCAGGTCTTCATCCCAAAGAAGCTGTATCGCACAGGAGAGCCGTCCGTCGTTTCCAAACCACCCCTCAAAAAAGCTGTTCGCGGCTTGCAAAAGAATCGTAGTGAGAATTACCTCTCTCATAAGCAGGCTGCCATGCTCATATCGTATAATTTCTTCGCCAGGTTTATTCAGCTGACATTCCGATAGATCGTTGAGTGCTTGACGGAGTGACTGGGTGGCCAGAATTCGACGTTGAAGGCTCACTTCAAAACTCATGTGACCATAGAAATACATCCATTCGGTCGCGTATGATATTATTGTGTTCCAGACAATGTCAGAATTGACTGCTATCACCGACAGCTCTCGAAATGGATTTAAGCCATAGTCAATTGCGGTCATGCTTCCACAAAGATGGTTGAACCCTGTATCAGGAGTAAATCAGAATATAGTCTACTTGGCGAACGGTAACGTGACTTAAACTCACAGTATAAAAAAGCAATCTTTTCTCCAGTGGGTTTCCCTTCTGGGAAGCCAGGCATACCCGGTAGGTTCATCTCAATGACCCATACGCCGTCTCTTGCGTTATCCATTGAGGCCCCCTCTTCAAGATCTGGCAGTCTCAATTTATCGGATTGAAAGATCTCCCTGCGACGCTTACTGCTATGCCTCGGCATATCCATTTCCCGCTGATATGAGGTTGTTCCTAACTGCTGGCCGGCATCATTTCTGTAAGGTTGATTATGCACTTGCACTTCCGGCACGCAAAGCAGTTGTGTAGATTCCCCGGCGTTTTGTTTCGATAGATCTTTATTTGACAGGGAACGAAATGAATCCCTATACTCGCAAAGAGTTTTACGAATTTGGCACGGACGGCATACAGGTTTTTCCTCATCGCATTTGCGACGTCTTCGCCTACATTCTTTGCAGCCTACTTATCGTCAAATTCTGAACTCCGAAAGTATATGATGCCTACTGACCATAGTGTGAACGTTTGACAGGCATAGCTCAACCTATTCGCTTGTTCCCAATATTCCGCCAACGCTTTGGTGGACGCAAAATGATGACCGTGGAGAACGAAGAGGGAGACAGAACCAGAAAGAACAAATGGATTGGTAAGAAAGCCAAGAGATAAGACATTTACAAAAGTGGGGGGTGGTGGTGCGGGGTCACTTGACTGGGCTATGAGCTCCATGACCGGTTGAAACGATGAAGACCAGAGCGGCTAGCGACCCGACTCCAAAGTACCCACAGCACGCCAAGATACCAGCGCAAGAGTTTTCCCAGGATTTAGGAAACTACCAGACAATATTCATAAATGAAACCTTATACACACCATGATCACCGAAGATGCTGAGGATCCACTGGTAAAGCTTCGAAGCAGAGAATCACAATATTAAGTAAGGACCCTGTATCAACAGGAAAGGCAGTCTCGGTGTTCAACGACAATGTACTGTCATACATTAGCTACCGGTCACTGTTGAATAGTATTTGCCTAGAGCCTCTTACCTGCACTTGATGAAAGACATGGAATCCTTAGAGCATCTCGTACATACCGTCACGGTAACACGCTTCTAAACCCGCTCAGGCCATGTCCCTGCGATAGACAGAGGGACCAAATACATGAGCTATCTTATTGTTAACTCCGTCCTTGTAGGTTGCCTTGTCTTATACAAGAAGTGAAGGATTGAATAAGAATGGAATATTCTAGTTACACATCAAGGTCGATTGTGCAATGGATGATGATGAATGAGCGCTCTTGTATATTTATCTTGGAACACTACAATTCTCATTCCGTTGATTGTATTACCAGGAAATTGCATGTATGTTTTTCAGACGTAGAATGAATGACAGGCCCTTGCACTAGAGGGAACTTTATTATGTTCAAGATACAGCTATGAACGTTTTCACTAAGTAGATCGCAGGGATTTAAACGAGAGATTAATCGCGCCGCTATAGTAAGAGAGCTCCAGCATTAGTGCTGACACAGGCACCCGTGGCGTTCGTGTCCTTCATGAGATAAATATAAGCTTCAGCAACTTCTTCAACTGTGCCGACCTTTCCCAGTGTAGTGGTATCTTTCATGCTATCAGGCACACCCTCAGGCCCCCAAAGAGGTGTAGCAACCACCCCCGGACTCACTAAGTTCACTCGCAGGGGTTTCAGGTCCAAGGCGAGATTCCGAGTGATCCCGTGAAGGCCAGTGAGATAGCCTGCAATCAGTGACCAGTTTGGATACGGCTTTTCCGAACCAGACCCAGTTGTCAATGTGAGGGACGACTTTGAGCCAGCTCTGACGAACCGTGGCGCTAGCTTGGCTAGTAAGAGCGCAACGGCAAATCGAACGTGACCTGCCTGGCGGATGACATCAATATTGATGTTTTGCAGAGGTTGGACGGCAAGGGTATCACCTGCGGTGAAGACGATGTGGTCGACTAAGGAAATGCTGGAAAGGAGCCGCTCGAGATTCTGTTCCACGTCGTCGCCAGCAAGATTGCAAACATGTGCGGTAATCTTAGCGCCGGGAAACTGCCTTCTCAACGTGTCCGCGCTGGTTTCCACACGAGCGGCATTGGAAGACGCTATGAAGGCACTTCTCTGCTACCCCAAGACCAATTCCCGATGAACCGCCAATAATGAGTATGGTGGATCCTTTAATGGATGGCATTGTAGAATCTCGGCTTGACGGTTTCTGATGGAGTAAGGTCAGTTGAGAAGAAGCAAGGTCAGCCACACAACTGGCTCCTATTAATATACTTACTTGAGGGATCTTAGGATCATTGTGTGCTATTATGAAACAGTGCGTCAACCAGTTTTCGTTCGCGTTTTGCTTCGCTCATCTCTTGGGTTAGACTTGGTAATCAAGTGACCCACTCTGACGGCGATAACGGACCTATGCGGCGGTAAATTGATGACACTCAATAACCCCAAAATAACTCGGTCCAGCCCCGTGGATTGTAGATTGGTCAAAAATTGTTCTGAATATTTCAGCAATAATGCAGTCGTCTATTCTTGCCTACAAAATTCGGCAGTATAAAGCAGGGAAAAAGAGACTCTCAAATAGATTTAAAGAGTGAATGTTCAACCATCCATCTTATCTTTTCTTCAACTCTGCCTATAACCAGAATGCCGAAAACGTAAAGTTACTTCTATTTGATTAATTTGTGGTAAGGGAACTGATTTCGGCTGTAGGGGGGTCTCGCCCGTTAGCTCCAAAGAGAAAGCTCATGGTGTGCAACCTTGGTGGAGGCGTTGAGTTTGATAGGGGGCCTCGCTAATGCAACCCACTGACAGTCCCACACCGGCGAATGATGAAAACTTTCGTTCGCAATTACTCTTTGGCCTTTTCTGAAGCGGTTGAATTCCAGAACTAACAGCGTCCACAATACCGGCTGCATCTTCGCCCAAGACATATCGGTATGTGTTCAAGTAGCGACTGTAGGTCGCTATTTTATATGGCTCTAGGCGATTCTCAGGGCTTTTGCGAAATCTCCTGCGCCAATTCTGACCCTGTTTGTCCCAGTCCTTGCTAGAGCAAAAGCTTGCACTGCGACGAGATTATTCGCAGTTACAGTAAACTCCCGTTTTCGGCACAGCCCTACGTGCAGCAGAATTATGGTGTGCCTAATGAAAGTGTGCGTGTTATGAATTGCGCTAATCTTAGATAGGCAATTACTAGTCTGTGATTGGTTCAAAGTAGTCATCCACCCTACTCTGTTTCCTGCCGTCAATCTGCAACGGAGAAAAAAGATGACCTATCCTCTCTATATCACGTGAATCTCTCTCAGTAATACCCCCTTGGTGCTGAGCAAATTGAACAGCTTTATGCATATATTCAACAGTTTCAACGCGTGATAAGATATCCAGTGGTCCGAATAGAAGGCATTGAATCCTAGAATCCTGCATTATGATTGGTTGATTGACATGACTAAGCAGGTATTGAAAAGAATTTTGTGCCAGACAAAAGTGTGCCGGATGACGTTCTAAGAAGTGGGTCCGTCCACCAAGATTTGATGCTTAATAAAAATGTGTGCCTTACCTGGGCGTGCCGAAACCGGGAGTTTACTGATGCGACGAGCAGTGTGGGATATATCAATTGGAAAGTGGAGGTTTCGTTGGGCCGTCACTGACACGGCGAAGGATGCGGCCACTTTCTCCGCCCTTCGAGATGTCTTGTACGTTACACCCAAGACCGACGTCTAAATAATAGAGAGTGGACAAAGACAATGCCATGCTGATCGTTCCACACAATAGAGGATGAGATCAGTATTCAAAGGCGTTCGCTCTGCAATACCATTCGACTGGCCTCCACTGGTTAGAATTGATACCAGTGAGACTCCAGGATGCGGTCAAAGGTGCGGCGAAAGGTGCATGGCTTGCCTTCTGCAAGCTTGACAAGCTTTCTGGTCTTATCAATTGATGAGGACAAGTCTCTCAAGCGCTCTTCAAAAGTGGATTGAGACTGCAAAAAAACAGACCCATCTGCCCGGAGATCCCACAAATGGGCATCTGGTTTTCATGATATCAAATGATTCATCATCGTAGCTGAAGCTCTCGGAGTATGGGCGAATCATTACGTATATTGCAATATCAATCAGAGACTTGAGTATCGTCAGATTTGTGGCGTCCGGTGTAAGGCCCTCAGACACGCATTGCCGGCCGAGCCTACAGGAAATAAGCATGATATGGTCAAGAACTGCATCAGACCCAGGTCAGAAGTGGGAGCAGAACAACATCTAGAACCTTGTGGGTGTCGAAGTGACACCGATACTCGAGACTTTCTCATATCGATCAGCGCCACCATTGGCTGTATTGATGGGTTTCCCCTGCATGAGGAGTGGTTTGACTAGGCTTTCTTCGTCTCAAGTGATCGTTGGTTATTGAAATTCTGGGTTTAAATGTGACTCCGGTAACCATTACAAGATAGCTTATACAACCTAGTTGGTTTCATGCAACGCAAGCGAGAGGGATCCTGACACGGTATACTAAACTGGTGGTAAGAGGCAGTACAAGAGGCGCTATGTATTTCATGGGAATGCTTACAACAATGTTCTGATGGATATGACTCCAGCTTACACATTTTCATAATGTGCGGATCTTTCATCCACGACGACACCTTTCAACTTCACAACATCACTCGCCCATCAAGGAAGATTTCACAAAATCCATTTTCATGTCAAGGGTCGTCTCCTCTTCCACTTTGTCTCACCTTCAACTAACCGTGACACTATATCAATTAACGTCATGAATGATCAACGCGCTATGCGCGTGTTCAACCAGAGTAAGAATATACTCAATCAGGAAACCACACAACGTCGCAGCCGAAAACTTTCTTACCATTTACCATTTCATTAACCAATAAATTATCACATAAATCCGAACTCAACCATCCATTCATCGTGTTTGCTCATCTCAAAGTCTCGTGTGCCACTCGGCCGTAGCCGTACTCCGCTCGTTCTTACCAAATGACGCGATCGCAAATATCTTTCCTTCATGCACAACACGGATACTGTATGGCCTTTCTAACTGTCCGCTTCGATCGCCGCCTTCATTTCACGACGCAGTTCACTCTCACTGACACTGCGAAGGGTCCCGCAGTGAAGCTACCTCCGCACTTCCGCCAGAACATCTGCCGTCCCTGGAGTTCACGAATTCATTACGAAAAACATCCAGAATGCGACGCTACCTGCCGCAAGGTAGGTGGTATCCAGTGCAAAAAAATAGGTTCGTAACAGCTCCGCATAATAAGTAAACTATCATCATCAACGGCGTCTTCAGTCGCTGCACAATTCTCCTCTATGTCTTCACAGACCTATATCTGCCCATGGCTGTCCTCAGCCATGTTTACTGTCGTTTCCCTATGGAAGAATGAAGAAAAGAATCTGGCGAGCACCCAACTTCGGTATATGTGAATGTTAAGTCGCAGATGCATTAGACTTCTCCAAGCGTGGGTTTGGGTTGAGTTTTCAATATTTTACTGTCACGCTTTTGGATGCTTTACGTTTAAATACTGCTCGCTCTCTTTCCGAACATACATATCCTCTGCATGGTTTCACGTTTCTTCCTACAGACTTTCTGCATCGGAAAGCTTATGGGATTGAATCAAACTTAAGCTCAATGCGGTTGTATCTAGCCAATAATTGTAAGCTCGACGCACTTTAATCCGCCATTGTGATGTTCTCCGCGTTCTCAAGTCGCACGAGTTTAGGGTTGGGTTAGGTTTGGGGTACCCGCGGGTTTACGCGACTCGGGAATACATTCAGTCTTCAGTACAAGAATAAACTCCCGTGTGCCTGATTGTCGCCAGACTCTCCACAGGTATGCTAAGATAGCCTCTAGCTTTTCCCTGAATCCCACGAAAGCTACAACGTATCTTCTCGAAAACCTCCGGTGACGCTAAGGTGTGCTGGACCTCCACGCAGGAAGAACTGTATTTCGTACGAGTTGAATCTGGAGAGAGTACTTTGAGGATATCAAGTGGTCTACCGAGTCGCGTTACTCCGACGTTTGCAAACACTTTGACCAAGCAGCCGATATCGATTGCGGGCGCCTACGAGTCCTCTGTAAAGATTGTCTGAAAATACGTAAATGTTGAGTCAAACCAGCGACCGCTTGATTGGCCGACGATGAATACGCTATCATTCAGATTCGCTATCACAAGGTGAGGGGAAGACGGGCTCTTCCTTCAGCGGGCTGAGATGTGTTTTTTCAAGCCATTGCTTTAGCGGCGTTAAAATTTCCCTTTCTAGATTAGCTTTATGCGACTACGTTACAACATGGCCGAAATGATATAGTTCTAGGGTTCCTAGCCAAGGCGGGGTAATAGGGTTTTAGCTATCTACGCTTCGAAAAAAGTGGCTGAAAAGTGAAGGTGATCTCCTTTTTGCAGAAAATTCTCGATAAAGGCGGTTCTTCCCACCCCGGTTGAATTTTTCGGGGAATTTTTCGGTCCGTTTAGATTTTTGGAGCCCATTTTCGGTTCATGATCCCCCGTCGTGATAGGCGAAACCCAATTCTCTATGAAATTAGTAACCCTTAGAGGTTTTTCAGGGTCTTGTTTGACATTTTGTCAAACTGGAAAAATGTATATTTCGATGTAATCTGATTTACTATTGAATAGAGCACATAATTCGGGAAAGATGAAAAATCTGTTAATTTCGCGACAGTTTCTGCATCTTTCGGGTATTTGATGGGTGGAGTATTTGTAAGCAATAATTAAAGAGGTCGTAAAGTTAGATAGATATTGGCCATGAGAGCTGGTCAATAACAAGAAACTGCACTTAATCTGTCAACGTGGAGAGTACTAAGTGCGCCTTGTCAAGTTGCAATGAAAACTTTCAAGCCAATGGGTTGATAAAGAGCCTATACTAATTGCAGGACTTCCTCACGCCTGGTAGTAGAGCGATTACCGATTACCCTCATAATTGTCTTTGTCACTATTTCGATTTGAAAACTCTTCGAGCTTTGAGAATTTTGATACGATATTTAATTATCACCCCAATTTTAGATTTCAACCCATCGCAGTAAAATCTATACAGGGTCTAGTGACTCGTACCATGCCATCATTGCTCAATAGATGGTGTTCTCAATTGGCCGTTTCGATTTCAACAAAACAAGTTCCGTGCGCACACCAAATTTTGTAATGCTTTCACACAGTCCTTAGGCAGGTTCGAGAAGCTTTGATTCCCAAGCCAGCCAGTTTCTTATCTCCCTCCACCACGACCTCACCAGGGTTAGCTCCATCGATGGTCATCTTCTTGCTAATCTCCAGGGGAATAATGACATGATCCTCCTTAAAGTATAAGGAGTCCTCAACTCCATAAATGGCAACAAATGCGAAGATGAGTGTGCCAATAGCATAGAGCGCAAATATGGCTCCAGCTTCCCGTACGAACGGAATACTCAAACTGTCAATTCCAAAGAAAAGAGCTTCGCCCGCTGCGAGGGCTGACCGAAAGCCACCTCCATAGTGGCTCGAGGTATAAGGATCATTGGTCAATGCACCCAAGAAATAAAGGCACAGGTACTGCCATAGTGTAGATGCTGTCCAGTTCAAAATGAAAAGTACAATGTCGGGAGCGAACCCGCTGTCGGTCCAGTCTTGGGGCGTTGGGGGATTGGCCCTGTCCCAGTTGCTAACTCTGACTAGTTCCCAGATCCATGCGGCCCAGAGAGGGATTGCCACGTATAATAAACCTAGAAGTGCTCTTGTTCGGCGCCTCCAGTCTTTCTTGTCAAGAAGATACCGAAGGCCAATGGAAAAGGGGATCTGAATTGTCACTGCAATGAAACTGCACAGACAGCGAGTCCGAAGATTGTTGCGCCAAACATTCGTTGATCCCAGGTAGACGAGGTAAGTTTCCGATACAAAAAAACATGGAATCATTATCAAGAACTTCCAATTCTTGAAGCTTTTGATGTTCTTCTGCAGCTCAACACGCATGCTTCGACGTTCCAGTGTGGCGACATGCGTTCCATCATCGCGGGTAATTTTATCAGGAGGTCGCAAAAACAGCGCACAGACCATTGTGCACCCCATGATGACGATGAAAGAGATATAGACTGATTCCGGCACACCTCCTTGACTGCCAGTGTGTCTGTTGATCAACAGCGGGATGATACCGCCAATCACAGATCCCATGGCCATCAAACCACTATTTATTGTGATATACGTACCTTTCTGCTGCTCCTCTGGATAAGCGAGCACGACAAAGCCGTTAACAACAAAATTAAGGCCCGCGCACACACCAAAGGTAGAAGCAGCAATGTATGGAAACACGGCATTGCCAGTCTTGCTGAAGTACCAAAGACATCCCACGTAGAGAATATAACCGGCCACGCCTAAAGAGGCGCTTAAACCAGGGCCTATTGAATGAAGAATGACAGAGCCGAAAGCAGATGAAAGAACCCAAATAGAGTTGGTTATTGCCAGAAGACGCGTAGATAACCACAAGGAGTTCGGCTGTCCTCCACCCGCACTGGTAGCTGGTTAGTAGATTGATTTCAAAAGATGGGTCATTGCCTCTCGACTTACCCTAACAAGGTTAAACATAGATATATTCCGGAAGTAAATGCAACCACGATTCCAGCTATGATATTCATAAAGAAGGGACTCCGGTAGCGAAGCTGCGCCATGTTGTCTAATGAGATTGCACAATTTGGCTCAGTACTCGGTTTTTCAGCTGAGATTCAAAAAAAAGTGAAGCTTTTCAACGCCTCTTTTCTTTTTGTTCATGAGATTGGACCAGTAATTTGACTCGCAGTGCTCATCTTATTAGAGACTGTAACTCCAACCTTTGCTATCTATATTGGCGTCATTACCAGTGGGAGACCTTGTGATTTAACCTTCTCTATCAGTAGATGACGAGTCCCGTCACCTATCAGTAGATAGAGGAATTTTTTTGTAATGATTTATTATCCCGACAAGTCGGGTCCTCCAACAGATAAGAACCCTCCTTATCTGAACATATCAAATACCATCTAGACTTTAGCGCTCTCGGATAGCAATCTGTAAGCGAACCCGAGTGGCTTGTTTCCCCAACCATCGGCGTGCGATATTCAGAACTATTTCAACATGTTTCTCGGGTCTGCAGTAAGATTGGCTCGTATAGTGGTGGATCTTCCAAGTTTGAATGCATTCCGAGCTCTCGACGCCAACACTCGTTAGTATCATGCCGTGCAAAGCTTTTTTATTAATTAATCAATCCTATATGTGACTTAGAGACCAATAAGAATTCGCAATAAGATCTTTTATGGCGGCAACCGCGCAGGCTGATGGCAACGTAGGCAGTGTCCTGGATCATTCTCGGCAATAGTCGGAAATTGTACCATTGTTAGGATCGTTGATGACACCTATGGGTCTGATCTTTTGCAACTCCGAATTGTGAAAACGCACGGCTTGCGGGCTCCTCCAAGCTATAAAGCCAGCCAGCAGTATGCTTCTATTCTTACTTCCAGCACCTTTCAGTTCATAAGTCATCATGAGTACCACCCAAATCAAAGACACCGTTCGTGCTCCGATATACCTGGATAATGGCAAGTCTTTCACCGCCACGTCCAATCTCTCGAAAGAATTGGATGTTGTGCCAGTTATCGATGTCGCAGGTATCTACAGCACCGAGCTGAAGACTCGTCGAGCTGTGGCGGAGCAGGTTTATGAAGCTGCGACGAAAATTGGGTTTTTCTACGCCAAAAATCATGTAAGCCTCTATTGATCTCTGATTATGGGCACATGATAGCTAACTACATGTAGGGCATAGACCGGTCAGGTTTCAACCGATGCATTGAGATGGGAAAGAAGTTTTTCTCACTTCCCGATGAACAGAAAAACAAAATTAATACTGAATTGTTCCCTGATGAATTCATTGGTTATCATGCAAAGAATACGTACAGTAGAGCCGAGCAGAGATACAAAGGTAAGGATTCACATGCGAAGCTTCCCGAGCTTGGACATGGGGTTCCAGAGGCATCCAACTAAAAAAGGTTAGATTTGAGCGAGGCATTCAATTGGTGCTACGATGCTACCTACGATCCTGAGAACGATCCCGAAACCGAGGCTCCACCAACCACTAATGTTTGGCCTGAGAAAGTGCCGGAAATGAAAGACGCCCTCATGGGATACTGGACAGAGCTCCTGATGTGGTCTAGAAGATTTACACGTATCCTTGCCTTGGCTCTTCACATGCCCGAGGAATATTTCGATGCATATATCAAGCGACCTGAAGCTAGCATGAGAATCATGCATTACCCAGAGCAGAAGGTCTCTCGTGATGATCAAAACGGCATTGGTGCGCATACTGATTTTACGTCTTTTACCATTGTCACCCAAGACAGCCAAAGTGGACTGGAGGTTCTCAGCAAATCGGGTGCATGGGTTCAGGTGAAGCCAATTCCGGATACCTTTGTCATTAACATAGGCGACTGTCTTATGAGGCAAACAAATGACGTTTTTGTCTCGACAATACATCGTGTCATCAACCAAAGTGGCGCTGACAGATACTCGGTGCCATTTTTTTTTGGATTTGACAGAGAAATGCCTTTGGTACCGGTTCCTTCATGTATATCGCATGAAAACCCCGTCAAATATCCTCTCATGACCGCGGGAGATTACCTCAGATTTCGAGTTAACACTACAAAGGGCACTCGGACTTCATAAATTTCGCTAGAGTAGGTATTAAGTGCCGCGTTTTATGAAAGATCAAATTTGAGATCATTGAACTTGAAACTAAATATATCTTAAAAAACAGTATTCGGCACGTTGTAGACAGGCGCTATGTCGAGGAAGAGAGTTCAAATGGTCTTGTGATGTCAATGTATGTTCCCTAAGGAGCAGCAGCAAATAAAACCATCTTTCTAAAGAATACTGGATAATGTGACATGCCAGCAAAACAGCCGCTACTCTGAAAAATGAAAAGTCGGCCGCTTAGCCTTCATTGTTGTGCATATTGTTTCTGTGCCATCCCATAGCCCGTGTGCTACTCAAATAAAATTGAACTACTGCTCTCATGTAACTTCTCGCAATCGATTTGTGCTGCACGCCATAGAGATCTAGCCTCCCAGTAGCGCAAAGACGAGGTACATAATCCCACATCCAAGCCGACGACTGTTTTCTCTAGGCGCTGAGTAGGTTGACACCGGCGTCGCTCATTCTTTGATGCAAGGTCAGCATATACCGAGAGATTTATCAAGGCCGTTTCGTACATGATCTTGTCTTTTTGTTCTCGTTGAGCCGCTGCTGTTGGTAGGGCCTGGTCCAGTCGTGAGAATTGTCTCGAACAACGGGTCGATGTTGCTTCGGGCCGCACTTTAAATTGGAAGCTTTGACCGCGAGCCCCTGCTTCCCACTGGCGGACGAATGGCTCCTGGTAGTCTAGTCTTCGGTGGCCTGGATCTTCAGAAGATCTGGCAGCCGTGGGGCCTGCTTCCGCAAAATATGGTCCATCTTCCCTCGGCGAGAATTTGGTTCACCCCATGCTGTTCACACTATGCGTCCTGCAGGGCTTTCCACGACAAGGTCCGATTTTCATCTAGCCAGGGGAGAAGACTATTCTCGTCTCATTCGGCCAGCCCATTGTGCTACGTGGAGACATACTTTCTGTCAAGGTAGTGACAGTAGAGCACCGGTTAAACGATGGCAGGATGGTGAATCTCACCTGTACGGATATGGGGAGGTTTAATCTGCCTCAAAGGCTCACTTAAAGAGCTGAACAGGATACCGCTGCATCACAATACAAGCTCGATATGACCCATGGGTTTGTCTAGTGAGCCTTTTCAGTGAGTATGGATGCTGAAATATCGGACCCATCTTTCCAGTTTCCACCAGTTCAATAAGCCCAAATCTTGAATTTCGACAGGTCCTCACTTTATTGGCGAAATCTTGGAAGTCTGGATGATGAGATCCAATGATGTTCTCTCAATAAAATAATGAGTTCTCAACCCGAAACTAGGATTTCCGAGTAGGCCATATAGAGAACTATGTTAAATAGAATATCCCATCTCGGTTCTTGAGGGTTCCTCAAGAAACAGTCTTGCCATAATCAGACTTGTTACCCTCTTCCTTACCTGACTGACAGGCCGTCTACCCTGCAAGTAGATCTTATCTTTACAAAAGGAGATTAATTGGTGGGTTTATTGTTCTTTATAGACCTTAAGATCTGTTGGATCGTGTGATACGTGGCTGCAATTGAAGGACTGCGGAGTTGGTGATTATAGCTGAGAAGGTGCTCACTGAGATGCTCAGCGGGCATCATATGACTAGTTTTGAGCTCAGTATGTATATGACTATCTCAATTATAAGGAGATACGCCACGGTACTTATACACTTTCATATCTCTCTCTGTTGGTAGCACCAGCTAGGTATTGTGTACACAGTTAAGTGGACAGCATATATGCTCCAAAGCGAAGGTTAATCGATTCATGTAGATAGTTGTATCTTCTCAGTCTGGTTGGGAAACACCCCTGGATCCTACACGCTGGCCCTTGCAGGTCACAACACCGGAGCCGTAGCCTGGCGCAAGAATGCGTGCACCAAGCAAGGGGTGATATTCCTCAGAGAAGAATGCGCCGGACATGGATGGGTCGCAGCGTAGCGAAGGGCACGGATATATCCCGACAGAAAACTTTAATGGTGCATCATCGTCAAATTGTCATAGAGATATGCACTAAGAATGATACAGAAAGTTGGAAGAGTTCGATGAGAAGGACATCCTGGATCCTTTTCGGGAGGACTAGACTGAAAGAGCACATGCATTGAAACCAGTTGTTTCCGTTCTATCATGTCAACAGCTGTTAGTGAAGTGAAGTTGGCGATCTTTGATTCAACCCTTTTATATCCAGGCCCAGACTCGCACCGGTATCATGACCAAGGTCATATAGCAGTATCATGATGACTTTCAACATCCATGGACAGGATAACAGCCCACTGATCACGTGCATTTCTGTTTTCTCCGGGCCGCTGAATTAAACTCAGGTGGGGCTGTCAGTTGCTTGCATTAGCGTCCCCCCCCCCAAGACCGTCAGTCGGCTCGGAAAAGAGCTGCTACGTTGTATTACTGGTACAGTATGTAACGTATATTATACTGAACAAATCAATTGCACCATACCTTTCTCTGATGGGTAGGAAGTCAAATTTTCTGTGTAACGGACAGTTCCACATGAATGTTCGAGAGCCGAAATCGCAACGAGTGTGACATAACACCCTGACATGGCTTGGTAATCACTGAAGAAGTCCCACAATTTAAACTTTATTGGTGGCAAGAAATTGAGTTTTTATGGAGTCATTAAAGTCATTCGTTGGAGAAGCCATCTCTCAGATGCTCCTTTATAGCAACATACAAGCAATATACAGCGCAACGCAGATGCAATGGCATCCATCGGTACTATCTGGAGCTACATACCCAATCCACGGGTTATGAAGGTATCTGCCAGTACTTTGGGCATACAGTGATCCTGAATATTCTTGACTAAGAAAAACAAGAGACTCAAATCCCAGCCGCCTCTAACGACCGAACGGTCGAGATCGCTCCCGACTTCAGCATGGGAAATACTAACAAGTCAGAAAAACATTTTTGTCAAAGACTATGCGAGGATTCTAGCCACCGATCAGACAGCCAGTACAATTCCATCATCTACTCCGGAAAGAGACTTGACAAGTATGTAATCACAGTGTCTCGAAAACCGCAACGGCCGCCTCGGCAGTTGACGTTGCGCTAGCAGGATTCTGGCCAGTCACTAGACGGCCATCAACGACGTGGAAGTCATCCCAAATTCCAGCGGAGCGCTCATCTTGAATCAAATTAGCTCTCGATACTGGAAAGTTTCCAAGGTTCAAAGGAACACTTACAAGTAGCGCCAAGGCGTTCGGAGACCTCTTCCACCATCTCGGCATTCCAACCCCTAAGTTCAGCCATGATCCCCATGGTGTCCTCAGCCTCAGTGGTAAATCCAGTAAGCCTTCTGCCCTTGATGATAGGCTCCCCAGTTTCCTTATCCAGAATGTTGGCAAAGATAGCAGGTCCATGGCACACCGAGGCAAGAACACCACCGTTTGCCCAGACTTCCTCGGCGATTTTCTGCAAGGAGGATGCGGTGGGATAGTCGATCAGAGCGGCATGACCAGCAGAGGCGTAGAACAGGCCATACTGGGATTTATCCAGGTCAGCAGCCTTGTGTAGATTGTCTAGCTTGCGGCGGAAGTCGCTGCTGGGGTCGTTCCAGGTCTTGAGATCATCACCGTTGAGAAAATCTGGCTGTTGCGACAACCAGTCAGGCGTGAATTCACCAGTCTCGGAAGCCAGATCGACTTCAAAGCCCGCAGCAGTGAGAACATTGAATGGGTGAAGAGCTTCACTGATGAAGAGTCCGGTCGTTTCTTTTCCTTGGAAGAGCGTGGCCTGGGCCGAGGTAATGCTGATAAGCGCCTTGCGAGCAGGAGACATTCTGAATTTGGAAAGAAATTGTCGCAGTGGGTTTTTTTCCTTGCAGTAGTATGCAATTCTAATCCGATGTGAATAATATTTCGAAGCGGTGCAGGGGATAGCAATTTATTGACCTTCTTATCTATAGTTTGGGGGTCACCTTGAACTCCGCAACTCCGCAACTCCGTCATTCCGCAACTCCGCAGCTCCGGCATGACTGACTACAGGACAAATTAGGTGGACCCATTTATCAAAAATTCAATCTATGAAATAAGGCCTCAACTCCAGTTTATGCTACTAAGGATATGACTATGACTCTAGCTGACACTGAACGTATTGTGGAAATAAGGCCTTAACTCCAAACATATACTGCATCCTCATAGCAGGCCCATCAAATTTCCCGATGCGGTTTCAGTACAGATCTTTATCTTGGATGGTTGACAGAGTCGACATTAGTGTGACAACTGACTTGTTGGAGTTTTCATGGTGGAATGGACGTTTTCCTAGATATCAAAGGGGCGATTCGCAAGTCTACGAATCATCAAGACGGTGAACCAGTGGCTTCGAAGTCAGCTTAAGTCCGAGACTTGGATAATGACATAATAGATTTATGCACTAGGAAGCAGAAATCCGACGCCGTCTACGTATAAAAAGCTCGCAATTTTCTCATAGAAACCCTTTTTTTCACAAAATCTTATTTAATTCTTCAAACTTTTTATTGGGAAGATTTCTGCCTGATTTTGGCCACTCAATATGACATACGACGTTGTCATCCTCTATTCGAACGACCCAGACGATGTGTACGACCACGATTACTACCTCTCACGCCACATGCCTCTCGTGGAACGTGAATGGAAAAAATACGGCATGATCCGATGGTTCGCTACAAGTTTTGGGAACAACCTTGATGGCTCCAAACCTCAATTTGCCATCTGCTGTGTCATCACTTGGGAAACCGAGGAAGGGGCCAAGGCCGCATTCCAGGGGCCTGAGAGCACCGAAGTCATAAGAGATGTTTCGAATTATTCCACGAAGCCACCACTTTTTCTATTCGGCTCTACGCTCCATTCGTCACAGTTGTCATAGGAGAGAAACTTCCAGCACCACGATTTCCGATTTCGGGCTACTATTGGTCTAATGCGAATTCACGTTTAGTCGTGAGATCTACTCATTATGTTCAGGGTTTTCTGATAGGCGGTTGAAGGAGTGGAGTGTTACTCGTGTGTTTGTCCGGAACAGATGACTATACATATGTGCGCAATATATTTTTCATCTCTTCACACGCTTTCTCATTACAAGATGGTGCACCAGATTTCGTACCACGAGTTACGTACCATGTTTATTACCCTCGACAAAAACAGCGTATGTTGAGCATGTGACGAATTTTTGTCCCTCTAGTTTAGTTGCCTCAGTGCTTGGAGCATGCTCATGAGCCGTATCGAGGAGTCCGTGTAGTGAATCAGCACTAGTAATGGAGCCAGCGAACTCGCTAAAGCCGGTCTGTTTCCCGAGCTCGAAAATTTCTCGTCGATACTCTGGCATGCCCCAATTCACTGAGTCAAGAAGTGTGAAGGGCAGTATACTGGACCGGGGTCCATCAACTAGGTAGGGAGAAGCAGATGTGGAAATGCAGGAAGGAACAATGTAGCCCGATTCAGAACAAAACTGATTCTTGGGGATTGTAATGAACTACTCCCCAAGGCTATTTAACATGACCAAGTATGACTGAGTCGAGGGGGCTTCGGCATTGAATCGTCCTCAGCTGGACTCCCCTTGCTTCACCTTCCTTGGAAAGGTAATTTCGGAACATGCTTGTTCCGATACCGGGAAGGGCCTGAGGCACTGAGGCAATGTCGGAACAATAGCAGCAGTGGACCTCGGAGGAAGCAATATAGTATTATGTCTATGATGCCCGCATGTATTAGTCATTATTATACCCACATAAATTCCCAGACAGGGGCGTTATAGCAATTCAGACTTGTTGATATCCAATTGGTGCACCATGCATTTGACTAAGCAGTAATTCCGACTGGCAAGGTCCACCCCAATATGATATGTCACATGATACATCACGTGTGATACAAGTGGGATCGGTAAGGAGATAAATTTGGACCAACATCAACTGCGTTCGTGGCTGAGTCTGTTTCTTTATCTCCAGCTGCTATCTCCCTAGCCGATCCAATGATTGGTAATTTGGAAAATCCCGCACCAGTACCTGAACACCAAGCGGGACTGCGACGTCGCCAGAGACGAGTTCAAGTGGCCAGAGCGTGTGATGCTTGTCGACTTCGACGCACCAAATGCGACAATGCGACAATGCCGTACCTTGTTCGAACTGCATAGCACGTGGGAGTCACTGTCGTAATAGTGGTGCACCCAAGGCCTTGACTCTCACCGAAGCATGCGAGGAAATTGCCCGCCTTAAGCGGAAAGTCCAGGAACTGGAAACGGAACTCAAGCGGCAGACATCCGACCATAATACCCCAAGTCCTACAGGACTATCACCGTCGCTACATGCGGATTTTTCACCTAGGAAAAGGAATACCGGCCCTGGTTCGAGAAGAAACCGTGATGGTGTACACTTTCGACCCTCGCGCTCCTCTAACGAGTCATGGTTTGGGCCATCGTCGCTTTACTCTTTCATTCAGCATCTTAGCGAATATCTCAATCTCAAACTACACAAGGAGCATTCCGTCCATAGCTTGCATCCTGTATCAGCCAGCGATCACAAACTATTGGACGTACCAGAAGCAAACCTAGTTGAAAACCTTGAGCGTCCACCAGCACCCCCTGCAGAGGACGTCCCCGCCGCGGGGAATTTTTGAGTCTCGTACAAGAAGATTATTTCATCGAACTTTACTGGCAAACTTACCACATCGCTTTTTCTGATCGTGGATGAGACACAGTTCAAGAATCACTATCAGTCTCTTTTGGTCAGCGGCGGCCAGGGTCGCAAGCCCTCGGGACTCGTCGATTTTATAATTGCCATGTGCATGCAATGTGCAGCTTCCACAATGCCTGCAGAGACTCAAGTAATGTTCGTTGAGGGGAAAGATGCGCTACTTGCCGGTCGGTGGCACTTTCGGCGTGGGCAAAAGTTGCTCAGACATGAACTTGATAGTCCATCGTTATCAACACTACAATGTCATCTGCTTTGTGCGGTCTATGACTCTGAACCTTACATAATCCATTAGGTTCAACTTACTTCGATGGAAAAACTCCTGGGACCTTGTAGTCCCATCGGTTTTGTATCAGACCAACGCCACAGACTTCCAAATTAGATAGAAAGATATATCACCCGTACTTTGATGTACTGTTTATGCCACTAGCTAGAGCCCGGCACGAATAATAAATAGTTCTTACTTTTTCGTTTTCCTACTTCTCATTTTCGGCAGAAGTACCGCCTCCAGCTACGAAGAACAATTCTGTTGTAATGCAAAAGGAAGCTTGATTCTACTTATTTCAGAGGGATACAAAGAGGCCATATATACAGCATGAAGTCCAAGTTGATTTCCAATCAACTTGGAACTTCGTATAGATAGTGCAGGAATTATTTCCGATGTTGCGGCTTCATTCCTGAGCAGCAACAGCCTCAAATCACAACAAATTCCATTTCTGACTCGAGCTGGTATTCATCCATGTAACATGTAAACTAATCCATTTGTGAATGCTCGCCCAGAGAGGAATTTTCTATTAGATACAAATATCAATCGTTCGAACTGCACAATCAAAGCAAAGGCCAGAAGTCGAGCATGGTTCAAATGCTTAAGATGGGGCGGACGACCGAATCATCGAGGACCAATATCATGTATCAAATCACGGGACCCAGAGGCTCCTCGTGGTTGATTTTCCAGTAAGATCAGTCAATGCAACGTCAGAATCACCGAGGTCTTATAGGCTCAATGGTGACGATTTTCCTAATATCTCTGCTACTAAAACCCACGCTGATGACAAATTCGCCCTGAGGTATCAGCCACTCTTGTGACATCGTATCCCAATAGCTAAGGTCCCTTCGCATCAGTTCAAAACGCACATTGCATGACTTTCCAGGAGCCAGCAGAACCTTTTCGAAACCGCGAAGCTGCTTAGGTGGAGTTCCAGAGACACTGTCTGGGAACGTCACGTAGAGCTGAGGCACCGTCGCACCTTCGGCGCCGCCTGTATTGGTGACCAATACAGACACATCGTAGATGATGTCCCAAAGAGCAGGATTCCCACCTGGCTGTATGGGTCTTGGTTCGGGCCACTGGGACAGGGATGTGACAAGAGCTTTGGCTTTAATATTGGCGAGGCTGAATGTTGAATAGGATAGTCCGTAGCCGAACTCGTAAAGGACGGACTTATTCTGAGCGTCGAAATAACGATAGTCGACCTCTAGCTTCTCGTCGAACCATGACTGCCAATCGTACTGACCTGTAGTTGTCACCTCAGTGGTTGGTGGGGCATTGTATTCTTGCCCCCTTTTGGCGATCGTATATGGCAGCTTCCCGGATGGATTGATATCACCGTACAGTACATCCGCAATTGAGTTACCGGATTCCTCTCCGGGGTAGTGGGCCACAAGAATGGCGGTAATATTCACGTGGTCTGCAAAGGGAATTTCATTTACCCCAGCAGAGTGGGTAATAACGATGGTATTGTTGCAGCTCTTCGCGACCGAGTTGACGACGTCATTTCCATCATAATCCGCCGATAACTCTTCGCGGTCCGAGCCTTCAGTCGCCCACGACTTAAGAAAGACGAGACAGGCGTCTGGCTGTGCGGGAATCCAAAGGTCGGTAACGTTGGAAGTGGCGATGAGAGAGTTGTTCAGCCAGAACTGCACCATAGTGTTGTCTTGTTTGGCGCGAGATGTGAGCGCCGCCAAGGGTGAGACTAAACGACTGAAACGACCAGACCCCGAACCTCCGCCAACCGCAAGTGTGCCAAACTCAAATGTCTCCGCATTGTAGGCACCCATGGTATCCTCGCCAGCGTCATTTCCAAATATAGCAATGGACTTGGGCGCCTTCAGTGGTAACGCGTAATTCTTGTTCTTGAGTAAGATGGTGCCCTCGGCAGCCTGTTTGCGTATCAACTCGCCATGATTTCTGCGAACATCTCGGCTGGATTCACCGGTGATGTTGAATTCGCGCAGCCAAGTTGACTTTGGTGAGAAGGTATTCAGCTGAACGGTCGAAGGGTCGACTGAAGGGAAATCTTGATCCTGCCCAAGCCAGAAGTAAGGGGTCATGATGCGAACGACCATATCGTCCACACGTGATTCACTGAGCGTTCCGTTTTGAATTGCAGATGTCACATTTCCTCCAAAGAAAGAGCCTTCCTGAGGAAACAGACCATATGGACCAAGTCCACCCGGCATGTTCATATCGAGACCACTCTCAATGGATGAAAGGCCGGAATGCGTCGCTCCCCAGTCAGACATAACATAACCCTGGAAGCCAAGCTCTTCCTTTAGGAGGCCATTCAGGGCCTTAGAATTCTGACAGGCGTATGAACCATTGAGGCGCTGATAGGAGCACATAAAGGAAGCGACCTTGGCGCGAGCAGCGTTGGCGAAAGGCCAAAGATAGAACTCATGCATAGTGCGGTCATCAATATTGGATGAGACAGATTCCTGTTTGAGCTTCGGCAATGACTCGTTGTAATAGTAGCTTGGATTTCGCTGGGTTTCTTGCTCATTGCCGATGAAGTGCTTTGCAGTAGCCTGAACGCCTGCTTGCTGGAGGCCTTGGATTGTTCGCTCCATGGCGACGCCGGTCAGATATGGGTCTGCCGCAAAGCCTTCCCAGTTTCTCCCTCCGTAGGCTGAGCGCCCAAGGGGTCCGGCCACAGGTGTAAGTGCGATATGCGCTCCTTTGTCTCTGAACTCCTGTCCCATGGCAAAGCCACGCTCGTAGAATAGGTCTTTGTTCCACGATGATGCAGCCGTCACGCCAGCAGAGAAGACGCTCGCGTAGTCGGCGACACGGATGGCTAGCGGACCGTCTTGCAGACAGAGACCGTTGAAACCGAGTCGTGGAATGGCAACGATATTTCCAACGCAAGGGCCAGGCTGCCCGGTGACCATGTCAGCCTTTTCTTTGAGCGTTAACTGCGCGACGAAGTGCTGGGCTTTAGCGAACGCCGCGTCCCAGCCCCCGAGTCCGGTAGCGTTGGCTGTTAGATGGTTAAAACAAATGTACCATAGGCCAGGCATTTGTTGGGGACTTACGGGACGGAAGAACACGAGGAGAGTGTCCATAAGGCCCAAGGATAGTCGTGTTCAAAGGCTGGACATAGTTGAAAGCACCTGGGCTTCGAGCGGGCGGCTCATACTGCTGACAATTGGCTGCAGCAGCGGACAATAGGCCAGATACCAGTAGGCGGGACAAGCTCGGCATTGTTTGCTCGGCTATCATCTAGATATCACAGAATTGTTCACCGAAACCAGCTCCTAGTCGAGGCTCAGAGCCCCTACTTATAGTCTATCTCTCCACCCCGAGCCAGCTTCAAAAATGCCCCTGGATCTGGAATCATGCGCTAGAACAAAGCAAAGCCTGTACCCCATAAACTCAAATAATGGTTCCAGTGAGCCCGGTGAACGAACCAACCCCTTTCTCCACCTTATCCGCTTGGAGACTGAGCGTAGCAGACGGTGTCCCCACCCCCACCTTCGGTCCCCAGTAACCCCAGGTTGTCATACACAGCCTGCACCTTTTTTTTCAACGCACATCTTCCCTTCAGAGACCCCGGGTTTCCCATGGCAAATTTTGAGCACATTGAGTACATTGGATACATCAAAACAAGCATGCAGTTTCTCATGTCATTTGCTACGCTCTACCAATGCTGTGGCTCACCGTACACACTGCAACTGCCTTTGTCGCTTGAGTCTCCCGGGAATTGTTGCCATGGTTTGTAATAAACTCTATCGACTTGGACTAGGTATATGAAAATTGCCTATTGGTAGCACAGGTCGCGCGACCATTAGCGTGCGCAGTGGTAAGGAATAATTTCGCTTATGAGACTGCGGGAAAGTTATCCTATAGCAATCTCTTACACCAATTTTTGACTTGCTTGATCCTCTGTGTAGTTTCTCTGCTTACGGCCGGGTATACTTCGGACAAAGATTATATGTTGAAGTATTCTGGGCCCAGCCAGAATCTTCTATCACCCGGTCAATACAATTGAGGTTAGCGCGCAAATCCTTTTATTTCAGTTTCAATGAATACCGGGAGCCTGCGCCAGAAAGATGAAGTAACTGATTTAACTGGATCAAAGCTTCTATCCCGGTGGGTCATCTTGCCCACATATGTGCAGTTGTTCTGAAAGACAGCGGGTTTGCTGTCCAAAGGAAAAGAATTTTTTGTTTTCATGTAGCAAGAATCTACGAGCTCTGGCTTTCTGACTTTCTGATGGAGACTAGTTGCTGGATAATACTCACCTTTAAGCCCATTAAACATACTGATGAAAGATATCGGAACTAGCAGGCATGAGCTCTGAGGATCAAGTTTCATTCGTGCTGTAGGAGTAGTAGTGAGAAGCAATCATTATGAGTAGCCCTTCAACAACCTCCCACTCCAAAGACCCTATTGCTGACACCGGAGACAGCGGCGATATTCAACTAGAGCACAATCGGAATACTTTTACCCCATAAAAAAAACGCATGGAGACACAGCGCTGATTTGGCGCTTAGTATTGGATATTTCAACTGGACGGACCCACGTTGATTGATTCGGTATTACCATTTCATGGTCTCTCCCTACATTGCGGTAATCTTGTTACAATACGGTATTTATTTCACAACGCCTCAAATCAGCCAAGGTGGTTTCTTCCACGTCATTGAACTAGATATTGCTCATATCACAAAAGTTTTGTTGATACTGTCATCTACATAGCTCCGTTGGTGGCGTCATTATTCCAATCTAGGCCATGTATTCCAGATCCTCCTCAAGCGAAGTGGATAGATATATTTCAAGGGGAAAAATAACACCGTACTAAATCACAACCATGGATCGAGAATGACGCTAATGCAACCAACTGACCGACTTTCTGAGTTTATTTCCGTCGTACAGTGGATCCATTTATACGGTTCGAGCAGGGGGCAACGCTCATGGGAATAGCCGATGCCGTTTCGTAGAACAAATTTCTCCAGTGTATCAGGTGTCGGGAGCCCAGTACGGCTAAACAGCACCAGTACTCCAATTGGGACTCACGAACCGCAAGAGATGTCGAATTTCTCAACACGTAATCCTCGGTATGAAAATCCCCCTCGACGGAGGTCTTCGACAAAGAATGAAAGATAGGCAGGCTTTGATTCGGGGCGAGGATATAGCATGAGAGTAACCTGTCTCACTCGTCTCTTAAGTCCAGGGTATCCACGGCGGTCGCAACTTAAGTGACGGTCCTGGATTTCCAGCATCGCTGGAGGCTATTCCAAAATTGATAGCTTCACTCCATACCCTGTTCTTTGATCGCCACAAACAACTATTAAAGTTCCCCAAATACGGACGCAAATGAACACATCAGAAGGATAATTCTCATAATCATCAATAATTCTTTGACATGACGATATCAAATCCTACAATAGTACGTTTAAGTTCTGCGGCAATTTATAGCCTGAGCTGTACCCATCGCGTATAATGGTGTTTTTTCAACCTCGATAGCCAGCGTGGCCATGGTTCAACCATATACGGAGATTTCTCGTTTAATTAATGTAGTCTCTATATCACTGCGAGAGAAAAAACATCTACATCCTAGATGATATGAACTGTGGCTGCCCTCTCCGGCTACCTACGTAAATCGGTAATTTATTGGCGACGTTTTGCAGTCAAGATAGGAACAGGAAGTTGTACAGTTTTTCTGTAATGGGTTACCAGTCGCTACGTTCTTGTAAGTAAACGCAGTATAGTGTACCTTTAGAGAAGGCTCAAGTGACTCGGGCCAAACTAGGACGGTGTAACGGACGGTGGAGGAAGCAGTAGAGATCACGGCTTAAGCGAGCCTGTCTGAAACTGGTGATTGGGCTTTCACAACAACAACGCATTCTTCGCTAAATACACCCTGAATGTTTGGAAGGGCTATTTCCCGAGCACCTAGGCTCGGTCGTCAAGAATTCCACTATCCTGCAAACGCTAAGCTACACCATTCCTAGAGCTATGGCTCTAGTTCCCGTCTGTCTGTATGCAAATGCTGTTCATTTATAAGTTGCACGAGATAGACGGGAAATAGCTGCGACTGAATGGCTTCTGATGGAAGAGGAATAACGGGCAATTGGCCCCCGATCCCCCGTTAAGCGTGTCTACTTAGCACGCCCTCTCTCCTGTTCTTACGAGAACAATCCCTTTTTATTTGTGGTAGGGGCCTGCATCATTCCGTTTCAGTGTGGGTTGTATGTGATCTAACGAGGACGATAATCTGACGTTAGAAGGCGTAAGCTCTACGGTTGAGAAGATAGTGCGTATATTGACGTCTTCTGTCTTGTGAATTCTCTGGCGGAGTATCTAAGTAAAGACTACCTGGCGGGCGTTAGAAACCTCAAAGAGGAAGAGTGAGTCGGATCGAAAAGAACCTACAAGGGCCCTATTTCGGGGCCATCAAGGGACTGCACGTGTACCGCATCATTAGCCTTGCAAGCTCTGGGCAAGGGAAAATGTCGCCTACTGTACCTACGATACTTAAGTAATGCGCTGCTAGAAAGCGCACTGAAAAAACGAGCAGCAATCAGGGTCTGCACATTTTAAGCCACTGCATAAAATTACTATATCACGAATGTGGTCAAAGAGATCAATTAGATAGGTCTTGGACTAAAAACTAGTGCAGTGCTAAATCTCTCGCCTGCTCTGCACTTCGAATAAAAAGACAATTATGCACCTCGGAATCGGGAACTAGAAATGAGAGTGGAGAGACGAAGAAAAAACCGGGAAGCGCTGGTGTTGTGGTGCTTGTCACCATAATACTCGATGTCTACTTGTTGATCTTTTTCATCCCTACCAACTGCCCTATGCGCATGCCTTATAGGTGCAGAATTCAAGCCTCTTGTCCTGTCTGGAGTTGAGAAGGAGGATACGACACTCTTTTCGGAGTAACCGTTCGCGGTATCTTCAATAAGCTTAAAAATTAGATCGAACACTCTCTTATGGAAATAGTGATGCCAATGGCTCGTCGCTTAATAGCCTTGTCGGTCGAAAATGTCACGGGCCGAGAGTTAAAAATTTAAAAATAATGGCAATTCTTAATTGAAGCTATAGGCTGACGTATTTGGAGCGTCACGGATAACTCATTGATTGCGCAAAGCAATCTCGCGGTGTCTCGTGCGATTAAGTCCCCAAGAGAAAGACAGACGGCACATCATTAAGGGGTTCCTGGTGTCTGCTATGGCGCCACAAGATGTACGATCATCGATTAAGATGACTGAATTTTATTTTGTAAAATGTGGATCTCACAGATAGGAGATGAAAAGCAAGTCAAGTGGGCAACTTCGGTATCTCGAGATTGCCTGTAGCCTCAGGGACAGATTATGACCTTCTGTCCTGACACTCCTGACTTGTTGAGCGCAAGAGCCTCTTCCACCGCATTCAATCCACCTGAGATAACGAGTGGCCGATTGGGCCGAAGCAGTCCTCGAGCCAGATATCCACTCTCACCTCCCAGCTCTCTGGCCATTGGCTCGCTCAAGTGGCGTAGTTCTGGGAAGCTACCAATACCCAGCACCTGCTTAATGGTGACCTCCGGCTCGTTTGACTTCGCCAAGGCGAGAGCATCTGCGTCGATGGACTCAGGGCGAACAACGTGAACCGTGACCAGGTGGTTGCTGGTACTCCTGGTATTCTGCAAGATCTCGACAGCCAAAATCTGCGTGGCTTTACTGGAGATAGCATCGAATACAAAGGCAAGGGGTAAATCGCCGCCAACTTCCTCCGCAAAGGCTCGGGCATCGGCCAGGCTCCGATCTAGTACGACATGTGCTCCCAGTTCGTGCAAGAATGAGTGGTTCGGAGCGCTAGCATTGGTGATGACTCTTTCGAATCCCGAGAGCCTGGCCAATTGAATCGCATACTGTCCCACCGAGGACGCACCGCCAATGATGATAATGGATGCCCCAGCGCCCGCTTGGGCACCACCCTTTTCCCAAGGGGGCGTGAGATCGTGGCCCTCCTTGCTGTAGAATGCGGTTACCACGGCCATGGTTGCCAGACTCACGCCTGCCGCTTGCTCATCGGTGATATTACCGGGGGTCTTGGATACCAATTCCTCTGGCATCTTACAATATTGTTGAAAAGTTGACGAAGTATATTTGCCGATCATTCCTTGGAAAAAGACGCGATCGCCAATCTCGAAGTTGGAGACATCAGGTCCCACAGCAACAACGACTCCCGCGGCATCTGAACCCAGGATAGCTGGATACTCAGTGACGAAGGCGTCATAGTCGCGCATCTTCCAATCAACTGGGTTGATTGCTGTTGCTGTAATCTTGATGCTGATCTCTCCCGACTCTGGAGCCTCTAACGTGCGAGTGATAACCACGTGGCGAGCTTTCGGCTCATGAACCACGGCAGCTTTATAAGAGAGAGGGAAAGACATGACCGGTCCGAGCGATGAGAAAGAGCTGATGTTCATATGGGTAGCGCTGTAGCTGCCGTGGGATTATCGGGGCGGATGATTTAGCTTATTACGGTCAACGAGAGATGAGATTGCTTTATAGCCACATTCTAGTTCGCCCGTAAAAAACGATCTACTGGAAAACTGCCAAAACCTCCTGCTGACAAATACTCTCCAGCTAACTAATTAATGCCTCAATGATTTTCACACCGTTCATGACTTTTCGTTTGAAGCAAATGGTCGCAAAGTTCCTTACAAATCATAATATGTCTCCGAGGAACGGAGACTTATGGTACAACGACCCATTGACCCGACACGGCATCGGGTCATCAATTGTTCCAATTCCGTAAGTGATTGGAGGTTTATCACTGCGTCATACAACTAACTCTACCTGGTGGTGTGGTTTCGGCCTTCTGCCCGATCGGGTTTGAAATAGAATACAATACGGTGGTAATTTTGGCCATTTGCTTTCGTCCTTTCGGATCAATAACGGTGCAATTTCTTCGGTCAACGAATATTCATACGCGAGATAAACTAACTCCAATCGGATGTAGAGACTAGAATGAAACTATATATTGTCTAGGCCTCGGACGCTCGTTGCTTAACCAGTGCTGCTCACGTCTCAACCTTGTTCTTGCATGTCCCGGAAACGGCCAATAGCCGCCACCAGTTACGCTTGAACGAACGTCAATTCTTCTGCTTTCTCTCAAACAAACCAGATCTTACACTACAACCACTATCAAAATATCAAGATGCCTGCAAAAAAAGTAGCCGTTCAAGTGATCTATCCGGCGTCAGCGGCGTCCACTTTCGATATGGACTATTATATGAAAACCCATATCCCTTTGGTGGAGAAGCGCTGGGGACCTGAAGGATTGTTGAGCTGGGTAGTTTTTGCTGGTGTCGAGGATGCAGACTACCATGTGCAGGCTGTCCTGACATGGGAGAGCCTGGAAGCCTACAATGCGCGAACTGGGGAGGAGATTGCCAATGATATCAATAATTTTACCAATGTCCTACCATACCGATGGATTGGGGAGGTTATCGACCACGGAAATGTCGTCGCATCGGCTAGAAACGCTTGAAAAATGGAGAGGTACGGCCAACACTGCTCCATGGAAACCTCAATGAGTCCCTCGCTTATAGTGCATCTATTCATCAGGCCATAGGTTTGATCCTGGCGGTTCTATCTGTCATTCGTTTGAGGAAAAGGAAAGTTGTCTGACGTGACGTTCATGTTTGCTTTCGATGATACGTCCTTGCCTATGTTTCTCAGCAGCTCTCACTTTTCAAGGCCATTAATCAAGGCGTGGACTTTGAAATTATTGAAACGGCGGCTGCATTCAAATTCCCCTGAAGAGTCGGAGTCGTCTCGGCTATCCTATAGATTGGCATGGCTGAAAACCTGTAACTCTAGTCGTCAGTACAGTAGACCCAAAGCTCTGCAGCTATGCAATCGGCAAAAGTGCGAAGAACTTCCTTCATGCTGTAAGAGATGCACCCAGAAGGATCTATCACCATGCCCGTCGCAGCATGAACCCGGTGTGAAATGGCTCTTAGTTCGAATGATTAGCCATGGGTCAAATGTACGGTTGGAATTGATACAAATGTGCATTTGTAAGCATCTTTACACACCTTTGCTCCATGAGGCGCGGGAGAGTATGATTTCAAAGGCTGGTTTCTCACAACAGATTCATATCAGAAAACTGCGATACGGGAGCAAAGCCCACATCGGGCTTCACGTGCAATGGCTCGAAGACGAGCAAGGTCAAATCCGGGATACACAACTCCCACTTCACCGGTTCTCTCCGGTTCTACTCAATCCGTATAATATCACTCCATTTTTCATTATCTAATGCGAATTACGAGTGTAGAATCACCTCGTACGGACTTAAGCCTCAGCTTTCTAGTCAGCAGAGATCACAAAAATACGCTCCCGGTAGTTCGGAGAGCGCACGTTACGCTCATTCGTCTGTTTGCCCTCCGTTTCGGAGGGAACTCCGAGCCAATGAGACAGTGATTCCACCTCACCACATTCATTTTGTTTCCGTGGTTTCAAAGTGGAGTCAAGTTATTTCAAAAATTTGGAGCCATAGGTGACTCAGCTTTGATTTGTAAGGTAAGTTTTAATTCTCGCCGATTATCATTAGCCTCTCTATGATAAATTGAGACCTTGAGCGTAGGCTGTCAATGTTTTGCCCACAATTGGTATTATTTTCTTCTCCAAGAACGTTAACGCTCCATTTGAAGACTTCAGACAGCTTCAACACAAGAAAATGACGGCCAAAGTTCTTGTCATTCTCACTTCACAGGACAAGATCCCTGCTAATAATCACCCGACAGGATGGTTTTTGGTAAGATGCTCATCCCCGGTTGTTTCCATTAACTCGGGCTAAGGATCGCATACTGAGGATTATTAGCCGGAGTTCGCTCATCCCTGGGAAGTCCTCCACGGCAAGGTCGAGCTCACCATCGCGTCCCCTAGAGGTGGTGAAGCTCCCTTGGATCCCGGCTCTGTCAAGATGTTCGAAAGCGACGCATCCTCGATGAAATTCCTTAGGGAGCAAGAAGCTCTATGGAAGAACACTCACAAGTTGAGCGACTTCTTACAGAGAATTCACGAGTTTGATGCGCTTTTCTATGTCGGTGGTCACGGACGTATGTCAATTCCTTGTTTCCTGTTATCTCAAGTCAAAATTATACGTGACAAGCACAGACGGAGAATAAGTTTTGACTAATTTTTTTTCTCTTGTCGGCCGCCAATCTAGCAATGTACGACCTTCATTATGACTCGGAATCTTTGTCACTCATTCAAAAATTCTCTGCATCCGGGAAGGCGATTTCGGCCGTTTGCCACGCTCCGACGGTTTTCCTCCGGGCGATCACTGAGTCCGGAAAGTCGTTGCTCTCTGGATCGACCGTCACAGGTTTCTCCAATGCAGAGGAAGACCTTGTGAACATGTCTTCTGTCATGCCATATATGCTAGAGGACGAATTAAACAAGGTTACAAACGGCAGCTATGTGAAGGCTGACGAACCGTGGGGTGAGAAGGTGGTTGTCTCTAAGACCGCGGACGGGGCGATTCTGATTACCGGTCAAAACCCGGCCAGTGCTAGCGGTGTTGGTCGTGCGCTCTTGGAATCACTTGGGCTGGACGAGTAACGATGCGTGTTCCAAGCACGGGAACCTGCCGAGAAACTACTAGGAACTCTCTGGTTGGAAACGCCTCCAATCTTAATTGGGTCGCTCAAAGCCTGCTCCTGTTTCATAGTCAATACATGAAGACCATCATATTGAATGAACAACTTATTAATTATAAAAGGTCCTGAAGTGTGCAGGCAGCTACCGAGATATATATGAGTGCATTGTGACTGTATGTTATAAATGCATCCAAGTTTCTTTGCGATCACCGCATGAAGCGCTTGTCGGGACATAATCTTCCGTCCGAATAAGCAAATATAGGTTGTACGTAATTTTGCTAAGCTGCGGCTCCTGCCTTATGGATTCAGGGACATTGGACGAGGACCTGGAAGAACACATCTATCATACACCAATCAATCAACTTTTGCTTTAGCATAAACTGTCCACTTAACTGTGTACACAGTACCTACCCACAATTGGACCGCAAGTAGCTGTATAGTCATCTACGCCGGCCACGTAACCGGGAGGATCTTGGTCTTGCCAGTTCAAACGCAACCGATGTTGCTCAACGCTCGGTTGAACGCGCTTTTCAACGACCGTTGAAGGTGGTTCACCGTAAACATCCAAGTTGCAACCGCCAAGAGATGGTTCCAAGGATGGCCCAGTCTAGATTCATACACGCCAGGGTTCGAAGTGGACCGCTTGGTGGGATTGGCCACATACTCTAAACACATCCTTCAACGGCTGTTGAATCACCTCCACTAGCAGCAAAAATGTAATGTTTACACCGTAGTAAATCAAATCTTCCATAGACTTTGCGTACCTGGCAGCTATGAGCGGCCGGAAGCGAAAAGGCATAAAAGGACGCTCTATGACCGGTCTAGAAAATCAGAACTTCTATCCTCATCCCCTAAAGCAGCGTGGTCGTGTTGTCTGCCTGCAGACCTTGGCTTCTAAGTCTTGGCTTTCGCTGGTATGAGCCTAGTGAAGTAAGAATTGCGCTCTTTTGCAGGACAGCCTGCGCTTCGCAGGATAAGCTCTGCGTTACCAAGTGTGCTTCGTAGGATAAGCTCTGCGAGATCAACTGTGCTTCGTAGGATGAGCTCTGCGTGATCAACTGTGCTTCGCAGGATGAGCTCTGCGTGATCAACTGTGCTTCGCAGGATAAGCTCTGCGAGACTAACTATGCTTCGCAGGATGAGCTCTGCGAGATTAACTGTGCTTCGCAGGATAAGCTCTGCGAGATCAACTATGCTTCGCAGGATGAGCTCTGCGAGATCAACTGTGCTTCGTAGGATAAGCTCTGCGAGATCAACTGTGCTTCGGAGGATGAGCTCTGCGAGATCAACTGTGCTTCGTAGGATAAGCTCTACGAGACCAACTGTGCTTCGCAGGGGGGCGCTGCGTGACGAAGTGAACTCCGCAGTCTAGGATCTGTAATGACAAAATCCTCGCAGGGGGGCGCTGCGTAAAGAAGTGAACTCCGTAGTTAAGGATCTATAATGACAAAATCCTCGCAGCTTGAGGTCTGCTTTACTAATATCCTCCCTTATAGACAATAAGCCCTGTGTTTGTAGAAGCGTGCTCGATCGGGTAGGACCTGGGGCTAGGGTCTACACTATGATCCTCTAGCGGCATGCAGGCACCTCTCCGTGGTGCTGGGGACTAGTATTTAAGTGCCGCTGCGGCGCTTGAAGAAGCTAAGACCTACACGACTCATCTCTGGGTACGTTTTGTAGCCCGGACTATGTAGCCCGAACTATGGGAGAAATCGATAGCATTGTAATAAAGACAAATTCTCGATTCTGACTTTGTCCTAATATAGAGATAGATCTTATAAGCTCTGTTATTGAATATCTAATCTAAGAATAGCACTCTGTGGAAACCCTTAAACTACACGAAAAGTAAGAGCATATATACAGTGTTGTCTTAGCGAATAGAGAAAATCGGATTATAGGCTATACGTTAGTTATGGAAGCAATCGTCTATTCACTCCGATGTCCCCTATGTAGACCTGGCACTCACCCGCCCCGCGGGTCTAAGATCAGGAACCTCCACCCGCACCTCAGAGGGTCAGGGTCCGACCCCGCCGACCCTGACCCTGACCCTGACCCTCTAAGGGTCCCTTGAGGGTCACCCGCATCGACCCTCATCGACCCTCAAATGCATAATTTCTCCGCGCCTTTCCTATTTCGGATGTATAAATTTGCTGATTCAGCTTCTTAAAATACTGTTATTTATAGCTGTTCTGGTATACCTCTAAATTCTTCTTGTCTTTTACTATAAAGGCTTTAGAAATATAAAGAAATTGAATTGTAAGTTGATACTTCGTACATCGTTACCTTAGGTTTCTTAGTATCGACTAGAAATATCTTGTAAAAGGTTAGTTTTAATAGATATTGTGGAATACTCGTAGTATAGTTGTCAAAATATATTTCTGAAGTAGACTAATAGTAGTGCACTTATACGATGAGAAATACATCTTTTTATTTTTAATGCTAAACAAGCATTAAATATAAAGTTATCTTAGGCAATTAACTAAGTAGAGTCTTGTTTTATTTTCTGCTAATTTAGCTTATCTCTAATTACTTTAGGTCTTATACGAAAGAAAGTTGAAAATTAGATTGTTGGACTTCAACGTTTTCTATTAGAAAAAAAAAGATAACATAACTTGAGGGTCGATAAGGGTGACCCTCACCGACCCTTAGGGTGACCCTTATCGACCCTCGGGGCGACCCTCTTTACCCGTATGTACCCTCTATACTAGCTAATCGGATAAGATAACCTTAGTATGAGTAGGTAAGAAGATGATCTATCAACTTTGCGTCCTCTCGCGACTAGGGTAAACTGATTTCCCCTGTACGATAGCTTTTTTTTATTTACTTTTCGTAAGTCCTCTTCCTCAGCGACTATACAAACTACCTATAAAGCATGTCTTAACTCTCGGATAGATATCCCTCCTTAATAGCCGAGGGGGTTGGACTAGAAGATCTCTTATACCTTGTCCCGGACGACACTATTTTCTTAAGTTCATTTCTATCTAGTCAACCTTTATTTAATACAACACTTGATAATTCCTCTGTTCCTCGACCGCTAGCACTCTAGGCACTAGAAAACCTTCGGCGGATTAAACCTGACCGGAATAACGAATATCTATCGTACGAAGCGAATATGAGTAAGGAATTCGTGGAGTGGTGGCTTTAAACTGACTATGGGAGGAAAAGGCGAATTAATTGGGATAGAAGGTATCATACAACCTGCTGGGAAGGCTTCGATCAAGTGGCTAATACGAAAGATAGAAAGCTAGGCGTGATGTGCAAACGATGCCGTACGGTTCTTGAATATCCAGCGTTAGCATATTCTGGTACCTTATCAATGAACAAACACCTTAAAGGGCTATAATGCAAGCGAGGAACAGTTAAGCTAAGCATCTAGAAACTACTCGTATAAGCTGTATGTATGACTAAGATATCTCTCTACGCGGAACTAACTAATAGATAATCTACTAGGGTTAGAGGGCGCCTGCCTAAGTATTCACGTAGAGTACTTGGGAACAGAAGCTTCTGAATCTAGTTATAGTATCGCATTTACCTTTCCTATTCCTCGAGCATCAAGAGTTCTATAATCTTATCTCGTACGCACGACTAGCCCCTACAACACCGACTATTCCTTCTAGGAAGGTAATCCGTACGAGGCTTCGTGAATTTGTTACTAAAAACCAAACAACTACTCTCCGAAGCCTACCACTAGACGTAAAGCTATCCCTAGCACTTAACTGCTAGACGTCGCTATTCCAGTAAGCATTTATAGCGATAACAGCATATTTCCTTGATCGGAACTGGGACTACCGCGAAGTCCTTCTTAGGTTTAAGCCGCTTTCCGGTACACATTCAGGGGTTAACCTAAGTGAAATTGTCGTACGGACTCTACAACAGCATCAAATCCTCGATCGAGTGCTTGCGATTACGATAGACAATACGTCTAATAATACTACACTTATAGCTGTCGTCAACGATACAATACAGGCTCTGAAGCTCAACAATAAGTCCGTAATCATCCAAGTCCCTTGTATTATATATATGATTCAACTCAGTCTAAATAATCTGCTTAGGAAGATAAAGGCTTCACCAAAGAACGATACCGCGGAGCTCGAGTGGAACGAGGATCGCGTACGAGCCCTACGTACTCGACAGCAGAAGCGAGAGATTGCCGATATACTAAACAAGGTTAGTTCTCTTACTTTCTAGTTATACGATGATCATACTTATATCTATATTTTTAAGGTTCGTAGTCTTACTATATATATTAACGTAAGCCCTTAACGCCGCGACGCTTTCTACAATCTTCAACCCGACGAGCCAAAGCTCGTGCCTATTCAGGACGTACGAACGCGATAGAATTCAACGTATCTTATACTTCGCCGGGCTAAGAGACTCCAAGCGACGTTTAATATATTCTACTCGCAGTACGATCAGCCTTATTTTGCACTAAACACCGAGGAGTGGCGACAAATCGATTATCTACTATTCATCCTACAGCCCTTCTTTAAATACACAACCGTCGTTTGTACGACTAAGGACATAAGTATTCACTTAGTCTTTAGTTTCTATAATAAGCTTTTTAATTATCTTAAAAATTCAATCCGTCAACTCCGACGAAAGAAGGTGCCTTAGAAGCAGTTAATGCTTTCCTCGCTTAAGGCTGCGCAAGAGAAGCTATCAAAATACTACGCTATAATAGATAGAATAGAAGGGGACCTCTACGCAATTAGTACGATCCTAGCGCCAGCAAACAAACTCCAGTTCTTCTCAACTAAGGACTAGGAGTCCGATAATCTAGAGAAGGACTATAAAAGGATCTATTATAGCAGTCTTAAGTCTCTCTTTACCTCGTACGAGGAGAAACGTCCGGAAGAAAGGCTACGATCGGACGCAATATTGTCAATGACGACAATAACAGACGCTGATCTACTATTTAAAAGCTCGCATATATCACTACCTCCGCAACAGAACGAGCTTACGAGGTACCTTGAAAGTCGTACGTGCTCTCTTCTCTTCTTACTACATAACACTAACTCTTTCTTTTAGCGACCGTACGAGGCTCCCCTCAGGTCTTTTGGAAAGACTATAAACACGAGTTTCCTATACTTACAAGCCTTGCCCGGGATATTATATCGATCCTAGCAACTAGGGCAGGAGTGGAGCGTCTCTTTAACTCTGCTTGGGATATCTGCCATTATCGACGAGGGTCTTTAAAGCTAAAGACTATCCGGGATATTATGCTTTGGATGTATACGACAAGATTTGACCTCCAAGAGCAGAAACGGCTTATACTATAGGAGTATCTCTCACACCAAGAGATTGCAGCTATGATAGAGGCTAATAAAACACGGGACGAATCCTTTAATCCGATCAGTGATACCGAGGAAGAGACAGAGGATATAGTATATAAGGCGGAGGGTATACAGCCCCCAAACGCACAATTCCTTCCACGGTCTCGTACGACAACACTTGACCTTAAAGATAGAGAGGCTATAGATCATGATAAGCGTGATAAGCATGATAACGACGACGACCTAAACCCTCCTTTGCCTAATACCCAGCAGCGTGTATCTAGTAGAAAGCGTAAGCGCTCGAAGTTACTTAAGGGCTATGTACTTGGATCTTCATAATTACTACACTGTTTGATTCTATATATCCTATATTGTTATTCGTACGATAAAGAATATAATTTCTTATGATTTCACCTTTTGATCCTTAATTTTTTACTCTTCTGCTGTATTGAAAGTTACAAATGAATACACGGAAATCCTCTCTAAATCTACATAATTTATGCATTATAAGCAAGTCACGTTTTCTACCTGTTTGTCTTGTTTGGGGACCCTGAGGTTCACCCGCGGGTGACCCTCTTGAGGATCGGACGTCTAGGTGAACGACCCTTAGGGTCGATAACTCAGTCGCTTACCCACCCGCGGGGCGGGTCGGGTGGAGGGTCCGGAGGGTCACCCGCGGGTGAGGGCCAGGTCTACCCCTATGTAATTCACGGATATTGGGATGCTTGTTGACGGTGAGGATGGTAAGGATGGTAGGGATGGTAAGGATAGTAAGGATGGTGAGGATAGTGAGGACGGTGAGGATGGTGAAGACGGTGAGGACGGTGAGGATAGTGAAGACGGTGAGGATAGTTTTAACGCTGCGTTAATAAACGGAAGTAGTGAAACGTTGAAACTGTAAATCACTAGGCGGTGAACCAGACTTATCCCTAGCACCGTAAATAAGGCCCTACCTGCACCTAATATTATATCCCACACGCATAATTTAATAGTAACGGTTAATCCGCTGATTGATGATAGTTGTAAACGATCCTCTAACGAGGCTTTTTGTTTACTGTAGCACCTATTGACTGAACGACCGCACTAGCAACATTAAAAGTATATTTCTGTGATGCGACTATTATATGATTAAGGCGGTAGACTGGGATATTTAGCAGCTTACTTCGCAAATAAATATAGGTGATACTAATTGCGGCTTTGCTAATTAGAACCGATTAGTGTTTAATTGCAGTCGCGATTTCTGATATTAGGAACCATAATAGACATTTTACTAGATCCGATAGGATCCGTTATATTTGTGGACGGCGACTTGTTTGATCTTATTTCTTGAATTTTAAATAGCTCGTATATTTCTTTGCCGTGTGTTAGGAATAGTGTTTGTAGATTTAATAGTATATAATACTATAATGCTTGCTAGACCTAATTGTACAAAATATATATCTTGTCCTTTCGATTCGAACGTATATTATACCTAAGACTAATACGTAGAAATAGCTATAGGTGCACAGCTATTTAGTAAGACTGCGTGCTTTAAAAAGCCTTTGCCTTTCTAATAACTATCCTTAGCCTAAATAATCCTAATTAAGACCGAAGAAGAATAAAAATCTATCCGGAACTTTTAAAATCGTCGGGTGGTCGATGCTTACCGAAACAACTTAAACTTAGCAACGAGGCGCTTAGAAATGAATGTGCTTTTTGGCCTAGTAGTCCTTCTCTACTAGGATCGCGCGTTCGAATCCTCTACGCGTCGTTATTTCCGAGTGAGATTTAGATTTTTTGTGTTCGATTAGTTTTCTCTTATAGGTCTAGCTATTTAGTATTTAATTTAGCCTTCACTTCCGTGTCTATATTATTTATTGCTTAAATATAATAGCAAAACTAGGTTCGCCTAAGTAGAAACTTATATCGCGCGTTGCCTAGCACCCTATGTTTCCGCACTTTCGCCGATCACCTCTAGCGTCCGTTATTAATATAACGCGTCGCTAAAATAAAATACTCTAATCCCCCTACTCTTATAGCAAACCTAGTTCAAATTTTAGGCAAGCCTATATTTACCCTCTAACTAGCAAGCTATCGGACGTTAGCTGTCTGCGGAAACAAGGGTCGTATATAGAGCTAGTTAGATTAAGAGTAACCACGTAGCGATTACGGCCTCCTTGTCTTCTATACGTGGTATAGTAGGCTTTAAGGTTATCGCGACGCGAGAAGCTGCGCTAGCACTCTAGAACCTAGTAAGAATAAGGATTTCCGGCTAAGTAGCTGTATAGATAACGCTAAAGGCCTTTAAAGTAGCGGAAGCGACTTTTACACCCCGTAACGGTATATTTAAATCGTTACTGCTTAAACTGTATTAGTATGCTAGTGTGACTGTGACTCGAGTATCCCTAGTTGCTATAGACGAGGCGTATAAATTCTTTAAAGTCGTGCTACGAGGTCGTCCTCTACTTACTATCGGGCGTCTCACTAAATAAAGTAGTGTCGCTCCTATTTAGCATAGTTACACTGTATAATTAGGCACTAGGGTTTCTCGTAAAGACTTTAACTCCAGGCTCTAGGTTAGAGTCGTCTTTAAGCTAATCTAGATTCTAATACGGAGCTTGCTTAGAAGATGCATAAACGGAAAATTCTATACTAGACTAGATATTACCTAGGAAGCCGATCTAATGTAGTGCGTCTTAGCTATAACTAGCTTAAAGAACAGGGCATTAGCAGGGACCTTGCAAAGGGTAGGAAAGATTCTATTCTGCATAACTCGTTCAGTGATATACTTGATTCAATCCCTCTATACAAAGTAGACCGTGACTACTTACCTGTGTGGTAGTCTCTATCACCATCCCCTGCCGATAGGGGGGCTGTCTTAACCTGTGAATGCATTTGGCTGATGGGAAGATTCAAAAAATCTGGAGACACCAACATTAGTCGTCGAATAGGTTAGGAGATATACGTAAAAGGAGAGTCAGCGAAGGCAGTAAGTAAAGGATGCTGTACTGGTTATATGGACATGCAGATGTCGTAAGTAGATCCGCTGTCCTAAAAGCTTAAACTGTGTACAGAATCTGCTTTAACCGGCCTCGTTTCTGCCTAGCTGCATGAGCCGTAGTAGGGAAGATGATCGTTTCACTAGGTTATTCGCCCGTTGATTCACACTATCAACGTTTAACAACCTTGGTCGTACGCTTAATTGCATGCGCGCTTATTGTTTTGGAGCAATTTCGATCTTAGCTCACTGAAATATACACCAAAAAAGACATAAATTCTTATACAACGTCGCGAAGCATCTACGGCATCTTCCATGATCATACGAGACCCTAATATGGACACCTCCTATGCCCGAACTGTCGAAGACTATCCGGAGGATTAGCTCGCAAATGACCATCCTCCGACCTGTAAACCTGCCCCCGAGAATTAAGATAACACGCAGATAGCCGTCGATCCACCCTTAGACCCACCCGCTGTGAGTAGGGAAAGCACAGCCATTTAATGATTGAGCTGACCACTGTTTGACAGCCTGAAGAGCTATAGAGACCTCCCTTAATGGATAAGCCCTTTAAGCCTGCTATAGAAGCTCTTGCACGGCTCGAATGCGAAGACCCTAAACTTGCGTTCTAAGCCGCGAGGATCGTCGGACTGTATCAGCGCTTGTGGGAGTCGTGCCTATCGAAGCGTATAGAGGGAAGCAAGTTGGCTAAAGCGAATCACGGTCTACGAGAGGCTCACCGACATTTGACTGACGAGAGGAACAAAATGTAGTCGCGTTACGATGATTAAATTGCTTAGTTGCAATTCTTTGATTAGGCACTGGAGTTATCTCGGCTTCGACTGTCTGATATTCTTAAGGATTAGGACCGGTACTCCGAGGGGGTCCTAGCTTAGAGCATAGTGAATAATAGGGAGTAAAAGGAATATAGCGGTAGTAGAACGATCATCGTAGGAGATATTTTAGGAAATTTAAGATGATAATAAGATTATAACAGACCTTTCCACTTTTGAAGTCTCTATAGTAACGTTTTATTGCGAGGGGTTACCGTAAATAATATAACTAATAAATAAACCGACTATATTAGTAAGGGTTTATAGAAGCCTTAGCTATACTACTATTGTTGAAGAAATCGCCCGTGGCTGAAATCAATTATTGTATATTAAAGTGTAATTAAGATTTGATCCGCCGTAAAGTATCTAAGGGGAAGGGTCTGATCCTAGATAGTAGTAGTGGAAAAAGAGATAATATTCCTAATATAAGCCTCCCTTAACGGGTTAAGTTAAAATGGAACAACTAATATTTTAGAATATAAAATAAGATTTATATCGAAAAGTGGAAGGACTTAGGAAATAGGAAGGGAATAGAAGCTGATTAAAACCTAGGAGGAATATTTCGTAGAGACACTCGTATATAGGAGCTATAAACAAGTAATATTAGCTATAGCAAAAGTAAGCGATCGCTTACCGAGAATGAGACTCGTAAATATAAAGGATACTAAAAAATAACTAGCTCTTCTTATATCCTCCTTTATTGTGCTATAGAGACACTAGTTCAACTTAATCATCCTAAAGGCGCGTTTCTCGCTTGCCTTTAAAACCTCGATAATCCTATTATTTAAGGCAGCTATAGCTTACCTATAGCTAAACAGCTCTAGAGCCTAATCGTTGCAGCACTAGCGTAGTATATTATATTCGGCAGTTAGCTATTTAATTAACCTCTAGAGAAGACGTTGCTCTTCTTTAAGTCGTATCTTTAATATAGAATCGACAACGTAGTATTTCTATAAGTAGAGATATAAGTTAAGAAGGCCGACGATAGGAGCCGCGAGGGAGCTATAATAACGCAATATATAGTTAAACTCTATGGTGAGGCTTGCTGAAGGAGCGGGAGCCTAAATTAATTAGTATTATTATACAATAAGTAGGAGGCTATATAACCTTATTTTCGCCTGCCGAAATGATTTTCTCTAGTAGTTAATCGTGAATTTACTCTATCAATCCGCCGTCAGCCTCTTGGTATACCTATTATCTTCTAGAGGACTAAAATATAAGAGAAGACAAAGGACGTTTTAAAGAGCTTATAGTGTTCGATTTGTTGCTAGATGTAATCTAACTCTTATAAGTGCTTAAATAGGCCGTATATCTCTTCACGATATAATATATATAATTCCTACTAGTACAACGGTAAGCTTTATAACGTTAGCGTTTATAGTTTATTAAAGTCTAAATGCTCCTCTCGGAAACGATTAAGTTGCATTAACGTTAAGACTTAGCCCGTCGAACCTAGTTTCTAAGTTAATAGCCTCGAACGCCCTTAGCGCTCGGACTATTAAACGGAATCTATAGCTACGGAAAAGATCTAACGTAACTAGTATAAGTGTCTATAGGAGGCGTAGTCCGGTTGTGTTCGTGTTGGATATTATTACTAAGCTAGGGCTTAGCTAACCTTCCCTTGCCGGCGTAGGTTCCGTATTAGACGGCGTAGGTTAAGGCACTTTCTCCCTCTCGATTTTGCACCTGAAGATTAATCTTCTTATAATTTAGCAGAAGTCCGAGAACGTCTATCGATCTATATTAAATAGCTCTTATCAACGGAGTCTTTCTATATAGGAAGGCGTTGGCATTAGCACTATAAAGAAGTAGGAGCTCGGCCTGAGTATAATTGTTGTCTCTAGCTGCTAGGTATAGGAGATTGCTGTTCTAGTACTAAATGTTGTACTTAAGGATACTAGGCTGTAACCTATAGTAGAGATTCTAATATGATTTGCCTAAGAAGGCTATATCACGAACGTTTAGCTGAGTGGTAATAAGCATAAGAATTTAGTTTAGTAGGCTTTAGAGAATTGCCTATAGGAAATTAGCTAATACCCTCACGAAGGAATTGAGATTTTTTAATAGTAGTATTAAATAGACTATCGTGGAAGATAAGCTTGTATAGACTGTAAGAAGTATGTAGAAGACGGCAAGTTTATAGATGAGGCGAACTTATCACTGCTTTTCTAGGAAGGTTCTAAGACTTTTAGTCTTCTCGGGACTTCTATTCTGAAAAGACAGCTCCTAAGAGCTAATTGCATGTTCCTAGAGATAGTATCTCCACCCGGGGATTATGCTTATAAGCTTTAGGGAGCCCTAGATATCCTAGGAGCTCTTCTAAGACGACTAGAAGTATAAAAGTGACTTATAGCGGGGTATAACCGGTTAGAATGCTTAGGCTGCGTGCTATAATAGGCTTAACCTATTTATAGTTGCCTACATAGTATCGATTGTCTAATCCGTCTTTATTAGCTATACTGTATCTACAACAACAATCGCAATTAGTGGTTCGTTTAGTACTATACGATTATTAGTGCTATCTTAATATATAACTTTAAAGCAGGAGCGTATAGTGGACTAAAGTGCTACGAGAGACGTCGACGCCTTAACTACTAATAACTTTATAATATCCACAAGAAGTGTCGGCGCTAGAGGCTCGTACTAACTAGTTAGCTATTAGAATTCTAGGAATTTGCTGTTAATTTCCTAGGTCCGGCGATTAGACTGTTCTGATTTAAGGAACCCTAAGGGATTTAAGGTTATATAAGCCACGGCTATTTAACAGAAGTATTATAGGAAGGGCGTCTAAAGGTATTCTTATTTATATATTCTTTAATAGTCTAGAATTATATCCTCCGGTATTATTTTATATCGAGTGATTTTATTGCTTCTTACTCATAACGTATTAAGCTCTCCATTCAGTTTCCTAGTTGTCTCCGAAATAGCTTGCCTATAGAACCTAAACCTTATCGTGGGTATCCTTAGTGACCTCTTCCTATTCTCTATTTATATTTTCTAGCATATCAGCGTCTATAATAGATTCGTATTAAGACTATATAGCTAATAGTAATTGTAGATAGCAACTTATCCTCTAAGATAGATTAACCGGTAGTTAAGTTCCTTAGGACTCGATTTTTAGGATTAGTAGATGCTTCTATAGCCGAAATAGTCGCTGCTTCCTCCCTTTTATCCGTGTAAGACTAAAATTTAAACTTCTCCTTAACAACGTTGTAGCGAAGAGGCTTATATATTGTATCGCTCTTAGCGGAAATCAGGTAGAGATTGTCTTATTGAATTGTGATAGGGAGGTCGTCTAGACCTAAGTAATTCCTAATATAGATAATCCGTATACTAGCTCACTCCTCTTCAATTAGTTTATATAGTATATTAGCCTATAGTAAAAAAAGCAATTCTGATAACTTTCTACTAAGTAGATGTATCGTGTACTTGCGTTTAGACGGGCAAACTACTAGCTAGTATTAGCCTATTATTTATTTCTTCGTTAGATAGGATATAACGGAAGTCTTAGATTGTGGAAGTAGGGGCTGTTAACCGATTAGAACAAAGTTGAATACGCGAGAGACTAATACTGGATATAACGGGAAAATAGTACGCTTGTAGATAGATGAGCTTATAGTATTATATATCTAGTGACGAGCCTAACCTTTATATATTAATCACGACGTCTTATCTTAGAGAAGTGCTCCTAGAAACGTACTAAAAGCTCCTAAGGACAGTGCGTCTATCGCGGGGATCCTACTTATAAGCTCTAGGGAACCTTAAAGACCTAAGGAGCTCCCTAAGGATCTCTATAAGCATAACTAGTGACTTATTATAGGTCTATAATATATTAAAATGCTATAGGGCTGCATAAATAGGCGGTCGCCTTTGTTTAACTTATAACTATTAAGGTAAGGAGACCTTAGCTATAAAAAAGATATATGCCTTCACAGCGATAGGTAGCTACGTATAATAGATATTGCTGATGAGGTGAATTCGTATAATTTTAGACGAAGCTATAATTAGGGTATAAAAGAGTGGCTTCGGCCTTGGTTAGCATCTTAATTATTAGAATCGTTTCTTATTTCTAGCATATTACTAAGCTATATCTTCGTACTAACTGTAGGGCTGCTTTATTCTTTACGAGATAGGTATCGGGGAGGCTCGATACTACTACGGCACTACTAAGACGGGTGTATCGTGTAAGAACTCTATTAAAACTAAAGATATTAAGGCTAGCTAACAGCAACTAGCAAATCTTGCAATATAATCACTCGACTTCTTGATATTACGACCTATTTTATATAATATAGCAAAACACTTTCTCTGTACGAGATAGCACCGGCAGCGATAGGTAAACTAAGTTAGCTAGTAGTAGTATAAGGCCGTGGCTTATAACGCGGAACAAGCTAGTTATACCTCCGAGGATGCTTCTGTAGCATTTAATACGGATACTAGTTAGAGCTAGTGACCTACCCTTATAAGTCCCTTAGAGTCGGAGATTCCCTGCAGGGTTACTTATTAGAACGAGGAGAGATAAATGCTACCGGGCCGTAACTCTGTTCCTCTCGAGCTATTAGAAAGGACAGTTCGATACGTTACGGTATCGATGCTGCGCACTGATAGTGTTCTGTAGTATATCTCGTCGGATAAACTAGCTACTCTATCTGGGTTGAATATCGGGGCGGGGATATAATATCTAGAACTATATAGTTATACTCGTAGCAACGAGGTGTCTTATATATATTGTCTATTTTGTCTAGGCGATAACAACAATTAGGCGGATAAGAGCGTGATCCTATGTTATAAAGAGTGTTAGGGATTAGCTTATCTAGGCTATATAGAGTAGTGGCTGGAGAAGCGCGAGGCGGCATCTAACGTGTCCTGCTGTACCTAGTAAGTCTTGATTAGCCTCCCTAGCTACTTTAAATACTTATACGCCGTAGCTGAGGGGACGACGCTCTAGATGCTCTACTCCGCCTGCTAAGGACGATCACGATAAATCCTGACCTAGATATTAAAAACGTAAGAGTATATGTATCTCTAGTAGCGGAAGAGACGAATACTATCGAAACCCCTTAGCGGGCCGGTTCGGCCTGTCTCTCGGCGCGGTTAGGGTTATCGCGCCGTAGATTAACGGTGTCTAACGCGGGACGTAGTGTCTGTTAGTCAGCCCGTCTAGCTAACCTAACTCCTTTGCTTCGACGGTCGTCGCGTCTAAACTGATTATAGCCATAAGGTAGTGTATACGTTAGTAGCGGGTAGATGAATGAGTGTGTAGGGCAAGGGGTTAATATTCAGTCGCGATGTTTCCTTATATATCTAGACAGTTGTTAGATAACAATCTATTCTAGTCACTGCTATGAATTAATTTACGCTGTATATATACGAGAAGACTAGTAACACGTACCCTTAATAATTTATTAGACTTTAGTGATATAGATACGGAGATCGGGGGATATAGGTGTTTGATTGTAGATATTATAACGGGCGTGTAATAGCGTTGAATAAGACGAATTAGAGTTAACTTAGACGCCTGCGGAACACGTAGAATGTTAGTATATTATACTTGAACGGAATATAATAGAATTACCGTCTGTCCTCCTTACGCCTTCCTATTAAAGCCTTATATACTATAGATAGTCTAGACCTTACCTGAATATTACTAGAGAGTAGCTTTAATATTCTTATACAGCCCTAGACAGATTTAATCGGATAGAACTCTGTAGAATGCTCGGTCCTCTTATTCAACGTAATTATAGCATAATATATCGATGTCTAAGATAGACTGGTTAATAAGGCATATTAGGTATATCTAACGATCGAATTGCTAACGACGGCAACGATAGACCGCTTCGGTGTAGAGGGCTAGATAGTAAGTTCTTTTTTTCCTTATATAGCTGAGGACTACTAACCTGCTTTCTTATAGAGAAGCACTGCCTCTATATTAGCGCAATTACCTTTATGTAGTATAATATAATAGTTTAGGCCGCTAGTACCGAGCGTGGGAAATGCCTCCGTCTTATCCTCTTCTCTGCTGACTAGAATACCCCGGGGGTATAGCCTTAAGTTAATACTATAAGGTAGGTATCGTAGTCGTCGTCTAGTTTAATGTATAAATTTTATCCCTACCGGCTAAGATATCGGATATGCTTTAAACACGGAGGCAATCGATCGAACCCGGAGCTCCTCTACTATATAATAATAGAAAAATAGGGCGTATATATTAGTAAGGCTGCTCGGAGACTAGGACTGATAGGACGACTAGTAGGGCGTGGAAGCGTATTTTAACCACCGGCGATAACCACCGGCGACGCAACTTTAACGTGGATCGTCTCTTATTATAGTATATATCAGCATTACCGCTTAAATATTTTACGTACACTACCTAAGTGTAATCTATAGATAGAGCAAAATAGGCCTGTAAAGCTCGATCGACTATTCTCGCAAATATCGTGGCCGGGATAGTGTAGGGTCTTATATTCTTGAATAGTTCCTGCTGTTCCTCCTCGACAGCGCGGATTAAGTAATTCGTACGCAGCGCGTTCTACAGCGTCTCTAGTAGGCGTACTAGGAGCTTACCGAGGCTGCCCTAGATTATGTTTATACTATCTATATTAGCTATTATAATAAGAAATAGTCTATGCCTTAAGATCCACCTAGTTATTGCTCTTCTCGCTGTTAAAAAGTGCTTGTCTGCTGATTCACGTAGTAGGTATTGCTAGATCTAACGGACCGTCGATAACTCTATAGGAGGGCTTACAATTTCAGCGTCGGCGGCGAGGGTATAGCTCCGTAGAAGATCTATAGATAGAGGTAAGATAGTCTCTTCCTAAGTGCGTAGAGCCTCCTCCTAGATCTGCTATACTAGCGAGCTGCTTCCTGATAGGATGCTAATCGGTATTAGTCGCGGTAGGTAGGTTATACTAGTAAAGTTATACGCGAAGAAAAAGGCTCCTCCTACGTTAAAATTAGTTGTGACCCTATTATAACAGAGGTTACCCTAGAGCTGAGATCGAGAATGAAGTCGCTGTATGCTGTGGAAATAATAAAGGAAGCGTAGGTAAGTCCGCGGTAGTTAATCGCTCTCTCCTAAAGCTATCTTAAAAACGCGTCGGGTGTAGCTAGTCGGCCTAGCTTAGACTATCGCAGCCCGACCTCTACTATTATATCCCTCTCTATCGGGAATATAGCTTAGCTATGTCTTAGGCAGAGTCGGCCACTAGACTAACTTAGGTTTCTAATAGCATTATAGGAGAGAAAATTAATATAGAGTCTGTATGTATATTAAACCTCTAATTATCGCCGCGAGCGGCGATACTTACCTAGTGGCCGTCTCGAGAGAGGACTAAGGCTGCTAGCTTAAGACCCTCGCCGTGATATACTACGAGAAGGTCGTGGGTGTCCTTAGTGGTAAAGCCTAGACTAAGGATACTAATAGGGGTTGCGTGTATGTATTTACTATAGGGACTAGAGCGGCCTTCTTTTCGTATTAGGTAAAACCTAACGCGCATCGACCCTCGCTAGTGGCTGGCCTGTTAGCGCGACTCTAGTCGGGAACAATAATCGAGAGATAGTCACTCTAGTCTTCTTAGGATAGCTAGAAGCTCTGAAGTTCAAAATTGAATCTTTCTATAATAGCGACTTTATTGCGTAAATTAGCGCGTGTCTAGTAGAGAAGATCGGCACGTACTAGTTCTAGTATACTTCTATAAACCTATCCGCTGCTATCTAGTTTCGATATAGCTGGGGGAGATGCCGAGAGACACTACACGTCGGGAGATTAGGTATATAGCAAGCGTACCCCTCTAACTCCGGAATCGTGTTAGCTGATTATTCGCTAGGGCTATAAGGCTATCATCCTCCTATAGGTTAGCGTCGGAATAGTGTATTCTACTTAGAAGTCTGATGTGGGAATTAGATGTGAGTTGATATTAAATAGAGCACTAACTCGAAACTAGTAAGGATATTTATAATTTAGCTTCTATACCGAAATTGTGGCTCTCCTTTAAAACGTTCAGCAACGGTGATTAAATGCTATTATATAGAGGCAATAATCTAAGTGGTGAGAAGGAAACTTGACTCGCTTACTTCAGATTCGCGGATCGAGTTTAGTATAATAATTAGGATCGTCTAGCGAATACTACTAGATTGTTGATTTTAGACTTAATAGTTAACGTTGAGCGAGAAGCTCGCTCTACCTAATTAGGGCATTAGGGCATAGTTAATAGAGACGTCCGATTAACGCTTTTCTAGTGTCTGCTAAAAGGTTTATTTAACGTTTTTACGCACTGCTATATTTTTTAAGTAGGTACGTTGATACCCTAACTACTAGTAGTTGTACTAAACCTAGAGAAAAAGCTGTTATATTATCGAACTCTACTCTTAGAAAGTAAAGTTTGTTAACGTCGACCCGCGGGCCTAACTGGTAGGTAATTTCTTAAGGACTTTATATAACCTGCTCGCGGCATACGAAAGGTATATCCTTAACGCTAATCTCCCCTTACTAAATATAAGGTATAAAGCAGACATATTTGCTACTAATATATAGGCCTAAAATACGCCTTAGGCCGTTATAGGAACTACTGTATATGGACCCTAGGAGACTAAATACGTTCTAGCTTGTTTATTACTTCTCTAGCAGAGGCTCTATAAACTTAACGCTAATTGATTAAGTTATTGATTTATAGACTGTCCTAGCCGCCCTATTCTAGCAGCTATATAGTATATTTAACTATTAGTATATATCTTCTGTTTCCTGCGTTCGAATATAAGCTTATTCTAACTAGAATAACCTCTACTGCCTGCTTCCGGCGATTACACTATACTTATAGTTATAATAGTGGTTCTGTATCTTTAACTAGGCCTATCCTAGCCCTCCTCTGCTTCTATTTAATAATAATCACTCGTCTACGGTAAATTAAGCGCTGTGTAGAGGCTCCTAGTACGGCCCCTCTAGTAGAAACTGTATAGTTCGTTCTATATATTAGGTGGAATCTACTCTAAGTGCTGATAGTACTATATACGTACGGTAGTAGGATTGCTGTGGCTTACTCGTTAATAGGTTCTAGGTTTAATAGGTTCTAGGTCTATAATAACTTATCGTTACGTAGATGGTTTGTGGTATAAGGAAATATTAGGGACGTGCGGCTTAGTATAAACGACTATCGGAACGTAAGTTAACTATAAAGTTGTAAAATATTATAAATCTCGAATTAACGTTCTAAGCTATAGGTAGTAGTGTCGGTAGTAGTGTTGTTAGCGTTGTTATAGTATTATTGCGATATCTATATTTTAAGCCTATAACCTATACCACATTCTCTGCCCCGAGCCTAGCGTATTATTATTAATATTTAACCCGTTAACTATTATTAGGTAGGACGTATAGAGTGACAAGTTCCGTTCTCTATCGTGAGGGCGGACGTATAAGGGGGCACGACCTCCTCTCGGGTCCTAAGTCTATATATTAGTATTTTGTAAGGGTAGAGGTTGATTTTAACGCGTTGTAGTATTAGAGCAGAGTGTTGTCGTCGTTCTTAAGTGTAGATTCTTACAATTATTCTAACTATATTATATTAATTATATCCGGCTTTCCGCGTCGCGTCTGTATCGCGTAATTTCGAGATCCGGCATAATAAATAATTATCGAGCGGGATTAATAGAGTAGTAAGGTTTATTATCTATCGTATAGGCGTATATAAGAGAGGGTACGACTTCCCCTTAGTACTAATTCTATAATATTAGGTGTTTCGTGCGGTTTAGAGACTCGGTTTTTAGCGCGTTAACGCGCCGTAAAAAGGGGGAAGATCGTGTTGTTGAGCTCCTCCTAGCATTTAGAAACAGGCAAATTATTTCTCTAAGAGTTCCTAGCAGGCACTATAAGGAGGTAGGAGCTCGTCGCCCGCCCTATAGCTCTAAGCTCTAGGAGTTAAACCGCTGCCTATTAGTAGTCCTAGGGGCAGCGGTCCTTATAGCACTAAGAGCGACTATACCGGTAACTAGGATCTTAGAAGACTATATAGTTCTAAAGGTAGTTATTTAAGTTAAAAGGATTATAATCTAGGCTAAATTCTCTATTCTTAAAAATCTCTGCTTCAACATATAAACCCTCCTGCTTCCGACTGCGTACTTTTGCTATATGCTATCTAACCTTATAGTATAACAGCTATACTAGATTTGCGGGTATAGACTAGCTTTAATTATCAGCACCCCTACTTATAGTGTAAAATTAATAGGTCTGCTGATGATAATAAGGCATAGCAAGAGACCCGGTCTAGGTTACTTACAATATATTAATTACCCCACCGAGCTAGTGCAAGCTAATATAATTCTACGTCTTCTTAGACCGTTTATTTACTACCTCCTATTATATATATAGGCCACGGTCGAGCCCTATATATAAGAGAGAGGGACCTTCTACTAGATATATATGCTACTATATAACTCTTATCATACGAAGGGCTTGTTTAAATATATATTAGATTCTTTTTTGCTTCCTCTAACTTTCTATTAAGCGAATTAGTTGTTAGATATATATATAGAGAAATATACTAATAGATAAGCTTATTAAATAACTTTATAACGCGGCAGACCATTATTCTAGAGCAGATCTTTCCCTAAGGTCCCTTAATATTACCTCTACCTATTATAACTCTATAAATTTGTATGCCGTTAATACGCAAAGTTTCTTAAGCCTACCTCCTATTGTGAGATCGTCTCTCTTCTATTTACTAAAGTAGTCTCGACTAAGCTATCCGGAAGACTATAGCGATATACAAAAAGAAACAAGAATTCAGCTGTATATACTAAGGAACTATACCAACAACTACTAATAACTACAAAGCAAGTTATTTTCTAAGAGACGAGAGAAACAAGAGACTACGTATATAAATCCTTTATATAAGATCAGTCTCTAACCACCGGGCGTTGGCCGTTTAAGGGTGCAAGGGGCGTTTTAAGTGTTAAGACTATTTGAAATACTATATAAAAACTCACTTAAACGAAAACACCTTCTATTTACTAGGTCCCTAGATACTAGCGCGGTTTCTCGCGTAACGATAACCTCACTACTTACTGTAAAAGGTCGCACGCTAGGAAAGGTGGCCGCAATCGCTATATTCTAAGTCTCGATAAGAGTAACTCGCTCTATAATCCGGAATTCCGTGGCTAGCTCGCCCTAGACGGAAGACCACTCTTTCCACTCTTTACTTTTAGGCTAGAATTTCACTTAGGCATTAGAATAAGGGATTCACTTCTTAGGAGTGCTTAAAGCAAAACAATCGATATAATCTTCTCTAATATAGTTTCTATATAGGTCTACTCAAGATTCACGATAAATATTGATAACGAAAGTAATTCTAAAGGCCTAGAGAGACAGCGAGATAGAGGCTTTAGTACGAGTTTCGAAAGGGCATCAGGCCTCTCTATAATAAGCTAGTTTTAGATTAGGCCGAGCGTTTAGAGGGTAGGGGAATCCGTTGTCTCGATCTATCTAGATATTACTCTCGGAAAGCTATAACTACTAAGCTAAAATAGTTTCTAGTAGCCTCTATAAGCTAGAGGCTATCTAATATATTAAGGTTTCTAGGAACCTAAATATAGGATTAATACTTGACTAGGTCTAACTGAATATAAAAATCTCCGCTATTAAGAGACTCGTAGCCCTGTTTAACCTTAATTAGGAAGTAAGTTTAGGCAATCCACCGCTTAGAGTAAGGAGTACGAAAAATATTAACCCCTATTAAGTTATATATAAACGTGATATGTAGACCGGTCTCTTCGAAGACTTCACGACCTAAAGCTTCTAGTATGCTTTCCTAGGGATTATATTTCCCTCTAAACGCCTCGTAAAGACCTAGTAATAAGTCCGTCTCCGCGCATTATCCTAGGAGTACGTTTATTTCCTCCTCCTTTATGTTGTAAATCCACCCTCTAGCGCTAACACTAGTAACTTTCTTAAGGTTATTTAAACTTCCTAGCGTCTCCTTCTAGTCTTCTAGGTATAACTCCTATAGTTAGTTAAGTTTCTTAAGACTCTTTACGACCTAATAAGTAGTTCTACGTAGAGTAACGATAGGAAAATAACTTTTAGATATATCTAGATAGATTATTTATAATCAGTATTAGTATTTCTATTTATCTTTATAGCAACGAGAGGAAACTAACCTTAAGGGTAGAGAAAGCTACTAGGAGATCTACGGGAGAATCTAGAAAGATTGATATATAAAAAACTAGGGAAGGTCCTTTTATTATATAGCATACGGATTACTAATATCAAAACTTTTATTTAGGTGAGAAAAATAGGAATCGAATTAGCCTATAGTCGTTTTAGGTTTATTTCTACCTTAAGGAGTACGATATTACTAGGATTATGATCTTTAGACGTAATAGATACGTACTCCCTATATTTAGCAGATAGTAGCCTCTTACTAGTCGATATAGATCGGCTGATAAGTTGCTAGCTAGACGGTAGGACTAATTCCGGAACATTACACCCTTTTGGTATAGAAACTAATAGAGGAGCTATAGATAGATTTAGTTCCCTATAGGAGCAAGTATCTCTTATATACGCACTACACAGTTCTTTCCCTTTAATAGATAGAACGAAGATATAATAGGTAGATTAGGAGATAAAGTATTAGACCTTTACAGGCTTTTATAAAGGGTTTCGAAACAGATTACGTAGAAGATAGAGGATTATATGCCTCTCGACGTTATAGACGCGGATTAATTCTTTACGGGTATTCTAATAGTGTTTAGGATGCAACACTATACGAGAAGACCTTACAAAAAATAAGCCTTATCTAAAATGTGCTTTAGCAATTAATTATAGATACCGCTGATTTCACTAGATCTACGATTGAACGAATGACCTAGTCGCTAAATCTTGTGTCTCGACTTATGCAATCCGTTTAGGAATACCCTCCCAACCTCTTGCAATTGCCCTATCGATGCAGCTATTTAGTAGCGAGACAGCGATCCTGATTAAAAATGCCCTATACGCTTAGTTAAGTTCAATATAGACGGTAGGCAAGAAACCTATATATACGTGAGAGTAGGCACTAATTAGCCCGGTGGCGGCAAGCTTTTATAAAATTCTCTGTTATTTATAATATGTATAGAGACCTCGGATAATATACCTATATACGACAAGAAGCTTTAGGTTACCTATTCTTATGTCCCTCTAGATTTCTTAGGCTACTGAGTATTGTAGTAGTGTCGGCCCGTTAAGAGAAATAAGTGATCTATCCCTAAATACATAATAGGTTATCGCTCTAGTATGCCTAGGCTGATGTTAGAATTTATCGTAACGAGTCCGTTACTCACTTACAGTAGCCCTCCTTATAGTAAAAATAACTACTATTTAACCTAAAAATCGAATATTAAGTCTATATAAACCCTAGGTGAAGTTAGGTTTATATCTACGATTTGCGTGATTAGTGGTATTAGGTTCGAGTAAGCTATTAGGAAGAAGACGATGAGAAATTATATATAGCTTAGACTATAATATATTCTCAAAGTCTTTATTAAAGGACTAGAATAATACTTACCTCTCTCACGACTCTTAAGATTCCTATACTAAGGCTCGTTCTAGCGTGTCTGTTCGTATTAGAAAGCGTTAAAGATATTAGTAAGGGTCCTTTAGTACCCTAATAAATTCTAAAGACGAGAGATATTCCGTGCCGCTATCTCTAAGTCTATTGCCTTGTATTATTTAAGCAACTTTCTATATAGTAGACAGCAGAGAAGTGTAACTTTTCCTTTGTCTCGTTAGCTTTAAAGATCTAGTTAGGAACAATTATTATACCCTCTTTTAATAAGTACCGAGGATTCATCTAAGGTATACCCTACGGCAACTAAATTAGCCTCGGGCTAGAGAAGTTTAACTCTAGCTTAAATAGTCTAATCTAGCTATTTGCTAAATCTCTATAGATTTCGGAAGTGAAATTGTTAAGCTAGACTTTATAGGACCTAGCTGAAGAACTGTCGTCTAGGACTAGTTAGGTAACTGCTATTCCATCAAAATCCTATTGTGGATTACTATAATTATTACGAAGGGTATAATTATACGGGAGTACCCTACAGCTTACCTAGTCTGTATTAAGCAGCATTTTCTAATAGCAAGAACTAAATACTAGGAGGCTTTACTAGTACTTATAACTCTTTCTATTTTAGCTACTTTATTAGATTAGCTTCCTTATATAGTATATATCTTAGCTAGGTACTATAGCCTCGTGAAAGAGTCTTCTATATATAGTAATTAAAGATCTTATATAGTACTACCTAAGCAACGGTTTTTACTTTCCTCGCTCTAATCCTACCTAATACGCCTATTCTCTGCTTATTTTGAGAGAGAATATTCTCGGCGATAGCAACTAGCCGCTATCGTATCGCTAGCTAGTATAGTTTCTATCACGAGACTGTTCTCGAAATGTAATAGCACGGGTATAGGTAATAATACCGGTACACCGGCTGAAGATAAGAGTCCCGAGACTATATAGAGGTCGCGTTCGCAGACGTCCTTAGTGTATTAGTTAAAGGTAAATTGCGCCTTAGTACTAAAATATAATAACTAGGCAATCGCGGCTTCGAGTAGAGCTACTTGCACTCTAGCTTCTCTAGCTTCTCTAGGCGACGGTTATGCGCTTAAACCTCTTAGTTTAATTATATAATATCTTTACTATAACGAATTCTAAATATAAAAGGACGGCCACTATACGTTTATAAATATTAAGCCTAATCTCTCCTGTTGATATAGTAGGATCGTTTATACTAAAGCTCTTCGCGATAAAACTAAACTAAAGGATGTCTTTTTAGCCTATTATTCGGAATTCTGTGAATAGATACCTTAGCTAGCTGTGCCTTCCTAAAGGATCTAACCTAGAAAATTCTTTAGGTAATTTATCTTTAACCTTTATATAAATAATTTCTTACTAAGTTTAAGGTAACTCGAAAAAGCGGTAGGTCGATATTTTGCCGCCTCTAAGACCTAAGGGACCTCGACTTCTAGCGCCTATTTACCGGGGCTTAAATCGAAGTAGGAATATTAAGGTTAGAAAGATATATATACTACGCAATTCTCAAGAGCTGACACCGTATAGTTAATACGAAACGAGGGCTTTACAAGAGAGATTGTAAGGCTTAAGTAAGTAAAGTACTAGGACCTGAAATCCCCTCCTTCCTGCCTGGTAAGAGTCCGTATATTATTTAATAAAGGATATAAAAGATAGGAATCGGAAGAATAGAGATATTTCTCTCTAAAGGATCTAAGGGTGTATAGTAGTTAATATGCACTAGAGGCTTTTAGACTATCGCAAAGTATTTAAATAGAGTATTTTAAGTAGGTATATTAGCCTTCGTAATTAAAGTGTTTATATAATCTGTAATTGCTAGTTATATAGCCGTATTGACATCTTAAATAAATAAATTCTCCTAGAGCTTTGTATTAGCAATACTATATTTTTTTAGGTTTCTTGCGTACTATAGGTTATGTATATCGTTTCCGACTTTGTATATTGTTAAGTAATGCCTAGGACCTTGCTTCTAAATCTTTGTAATATAATTTATAGTCTAAATTAGGTTTAATTAAGACATTCGACTTCTGCTCTTCTATTGTGTACGTATTTTCGATCCTTTCCTTCTTAGTAATATAACTACGATGGCAGGAGAGTTCCTCCCTACTCTTACGCTTTAAAATTGTTCCTATAGGTGCTAAGGAGAGCGTATAGTCACGAGGCGATACGTTATGCTTTTTCGGTAGATTATCTTCTATAGCAAACCACTAAATTTTTAGGGTTAGCACGCGTTGCTCTTATATTAAGTTAATATTAAGTACTACCGCTTACTAACATTCCTATTAATAGTATTAAATATAGGATAAGAGTTAGTGATTCGGCACGGTATACTAAGCAAAAGAAAATCTACGGAAATTCTTTTAAGGATACTAGATAGCTAGTACGTTCTCCCTTAAAATAGATTATACTAAGGTTACGCTATTAGTATTTAAATATTTAATAGGCATTATTTAGGATTATTATTCGGATATTAAGGACTATATTTATTAATAGTAAATTTAATTTCTAGAATTTTAAAATATAAATCTAGCTAGCATAATATACTTTTATAGGAAGTTACTATTATAGGGGAAGCGGTATTGTTCGTATATATATACCTCGAGCACTCTTATAGTCGGACTAGACGGGGTTAAGTAGTAGCACTCCCTTACTGTATAGGATAAGCTACAACTAAGTTGCCTTCTATAAGTACTTGTATCCTGATTAGGTTCTAAAGGGCTCGCGCGAACCCTTAAAAGTTATTTCTAGTTAGCGCGCTACGTAACTAACCTAACGATCGCCTATATCGAGGGAGCCCTCTAAAGATACTACTTCCTTCTTTCCCTATATCCTTAACTACGATACGTTGCTAGTAGAAAAAGAGCTAGAAACGACTTACGAATAAGGAGGCTATTAAATTCTTAAGAACTCTCCTATAGGATTAGTCCTTTAGTATCCTAGAGAATAACGAGAACCGGGAGTTCCTTCGACGGCTTTATAACCTACTCCGTGACCTATTTAGTACTAGCATAACTACTTCTTGTGTAAATCGCACTAGAGTCTTAGGTATAACTTATCTTAATATACTTTAAAGCCTGGCTGAGCGTTTCTAAGCTTTCTAAACGGATCTATTAGAGTTCTAGGAGAGACTTAATAAAGTACTGCTATAATATACTAAACTCGAGGCCGAAAATAGAGCGAGGATTTTCCTCGAAGGTGCGGTTTAGTTAGACACTAATATCTAGGAGTAGCTTATACTTCAACGATTTATATCTCTTGCCTCTTATAAGCTTTTCCGAAGAGCAATTCCTATATTAGACACTCGAATTATACTAGAAAGCCTGAAACGATTTCTGATTTACGTAGGCATATATAGCTTAGAAAGCAAGGATTAAGATATCTAAAAATATAGGGATATTATTAAACGTAGACGACGATACGCGTACTTCTACTAGAAACTTTAATATAATCAAACAGCCGATAGTAGCGAAGGGAATAATAAAGCCTATAGACCCCTTTTCTTCTCCTCTATTCCAGACACTATATAAGCATTAGTTTAATAGTATAATCTACTATTACTAATAGATTTAGTTGGGATAAGAAAGGTCTTGTTGGAGAGGATATAGACGTAGCTATAATATATCTCCGAGACAAGGATCTCACGGAGATTTCTAGAAAAGCTAATACCTCCTAAACGGCTAAAGTCTTGCTAGATTTCCACGAAAACTTTGTTTGGGTTAATAGAATAGCCTAAAGCTCGTTAGGGAAGAGGAAAAGAAATAAATTAGGATATAAAACAGCTAGGAAAAAACGAGAAAGACCTTAAAACCTAAGTCCCTTAGATATAGTAGTTACGTCTTACGAGCAAAATGTCTAACTAGTAGGACTGCCTATACTCGAGCCTCGGCTCTCTCTAGAGCGGGAACGCGAGGGGTATTTACCGACTAGTCTGGGACTTACTTCTAACGCTATATAGTAGGTCTTATAGATCGGATCCTCCGGTGAAGGAGTCGCGTCTAGCCGGCCTAGAGTAGAAGAGCGGTCTCGATTCGATATACTAGTTTCAGCGGTATATTCTATATCTACCGCCGAATAGTTCTAAGATAGGCCGACTAGAGTTGCGACCGCGGACTTTAACCCTCTACCTATACTAATTCAAGAAACACTCCTAGATATTAACGTACTCGATTCCGTCGTCCTGTTGCTTAATATAGCGGACCTCGAATTTATTAGTAACCTATAGTTATCTATATTTTCCTAACTACATTCTTTTAAATAATAAGATTCCCGTCCCCTAAATTTATATAACAGCATCGATAGAGGTGTTGTTACTAATTAATCTTCTTAACTTTCTATATTAGATATAAGATATTTCCCTCGGAGATCTCCACGCAGGTATTCTTTAAGATATATATCTTTTTTCTGTTTATAAGGGGATAATTTTAATCCCTATATCTAATATTATAACCCTAACTAGGAAAAATTAGGATTAGTTCCCTGCCCTTAACTTCCTATCCCGAGTGTAATATCTGAAAAGTAGCGACGGTAAAATTCTATAATTATTAGCCTAGCTTCTTACTTAAGAAAGGAAGTAGAGATAGATATACGCGAGCGGCTGTATAATCTGTTGTAGTTTTATTTCTGAATATTACTCTACTAAGCTGAACTGTAGGGAGTATTTCTACTCTACGTTCGAATTAGCCACTAGCTAGCCCTTTAACTCCTCTACAACCGTTTATTTAAGAGGTTTAAGGTCTTGTTAAAGAACTCTGTAGCTTCTAGGCCTGCTTATAGAAATAGGTAGAGGGTAATAATCTCCTAAATTGTATAAGCCTGTTTTCCTAAGAGACTCTAAGTTAAAATATACAGAAAATTTAGAATAAGTTTAAAATAATAGGTATTCTACGCTAATACGAGATGATGCTTGTATTACTAGGCTAGGAACACCTATAAGAGCGAGTAAACTAAAGTAAACTTTTAGGGGATATAGACCTAAATGCTCACCTAAAGATACTATATCTATACCGGATAGATTGTTACGTCCTTAACGATCTTATAGGAGGAGCAACAAGCTTTAAGTCCTAAGGTATAGAGCGGCAGCTGAATCTAAAATACCTAACAGCTAGTCTAGAAGAGGGGGGTTTCGATTACCCCGCGTGTGCCTTATTACGTGCACTCGGAAAAGGTAGGCTTAGTGCCTACGTACTCTATTATTAATTACTTACTTAGCCTTCTCGACGACTTAGGCTTAGTAGCGGACATTTCCCTAACTTAGGCTACTATTATAAAAGCAACCCTTTTTACTCTAGTAATTACTACTTATAAAGAGGGGCTAGTATAGAACTTAGCTCTCGGACGGATTCTTATTTATATAATTCGCGTAGGATAGAGTATATTCTTAAATCTTGCTTCACCCTGTCCGTATTCCTATCGGCGCTTTTATCTTATGCCTTCGCTTCTTCTATTTCTTTCTTTATTATATCAACGTCTACTTTAGCATTCGAATTATAGTCCGAGCCTAATTCTTTATTAATATTATTTAAACTTACTCCTATAGCGTCTCTAGTGCGATAGGCGATATAGGCCGGATATATAGGAAGGTTCTACCCCGGTCTATAATACCTTTAAGTAGTAGGGCTAGATGCTAGCTACGACCCGGTAGTGATTATAATAACGGAAGTCGGTCTTTAGACAACAGCCGAATACGACGGGCCTTAATAGCCTATAAAGAGTGTAGTGTTAGAGGCGACGAATATAGATAATTTCTTTATTGCTTCCCGTATTCACTCCCTCCTTATATTTATCCTATCTACCTATTACTGTGGAATCCCTCCGTATATATTCTCCTTCGGCTTCTTCTACTAGGAGAAAATCCTACTACCGCTCCTATAATGTATAGATATGCACCTTTTATTAACTATATAGTGCACGGTAGCGCTATGTATAGAATACTAAGAACGTAATAGATAATATATATTTAACGAATTAGCCGACAAACGACGCAAGGCTAACGCACGGTAAGCGTAAGAGGATCTCGAGTGTGAACGAGCATATCTAGACAGCCTACTAGATATCTTTCGAGATAATAATATACATATAGTATAGCGACTTATCGAAACGATCCGCAGCGGCGCAGACCGAGACGAAGTGCGCCGCGCTACAGCCCTTAGGCCTCGACCTTCCGAATTCCTATAAAGCAGTGATCTATCTAATCCTCGTTATTATAATAATAGTTATAGGGATAAAAATAACTCTAGTGGCGGTATAAGCTACTTTTTTAATCCCCTATAGGCCTTTTAGCTAGAAGAATAGCAAATCTACTGCTAATATAACGAGATAGAAATATTAGCCCTCTACGCCTATAGCGAGATCCTTTAATCTTAGCTAGGAAAATTTTCTATATTTAAGATTAAATTAAACTAAAAGACGAAAGTTATAGATACTCGAACGCCTACCTTTTCGTAGTCTATAATAAGCACTATTTAGAGGATCTAGAGACGTGTGGCTTAGATTATTACCTATGCCTTTCAGACAACGGCTAGTGTAGCAATAGATATCGAATCTAATATTCTCCCGGTGCAATAATAACTCGACTAAACCGCGTTAGAAGCTACTATATATATTAAAAGCGCCCTACTATACGTCGATATAGCCTCGATAGAGGTTAATCGGAGTAGCTACTAGAGCCTCCTCGACTGCTTTATTAAGAATACTCGAATAATAATTTAAGGTACGGCTTAACTAGCTTAGAAAACGTATACCGTATGTAGTGCTGCCTTAGTAGGTCCTACTATTAGTCCGCATCAATAATTCTATAGGGGAGGTAATTAAGGAGCGTAGTGCTATAGAGCTTAAAACGCTATATATCTATATAGACGGAAGTAGCGTTAACGGCTATATCGGCGCGGCTACTAGAACGTATGCATATATTAATAGGCCCTAGACGAAGCGAACTTAGTATATAGGTATATTCTAGACCTCTATAGTATACGTGGTAGAGCTTAGAGGGCTCGTTCTAGCGCTATAGATAGTACTTAATATACCGCTAACGTATATCCTGCTAGACAGATACGTCGCTATATTCACGGATAACTAAGCCGCTATCTAAGCTATCCGGAACCCTAAGCACCTACTAGAGTGATACATTTTAACCGAAGCTATTAAAGCACTCGAACAGCTTTAGAGAAAGGGTAGTAGATATAGTTCCGATGGATTCCAGCATATATCAGAGTGCCAGGCAACGAGGCAGCCGACTAAGCACTGAAGGCGGCTACTAGAATTAATCCAAGCGTAGGAGCGAACCTTAAGTGACCACTAAGTCTATCATCCATCGGACAATAAGAATTAAGTAATTTATAGCCTATAAGAATACCAAGCACGACAGAGAACTCTTTAAGCTCGGAATTAGGCCCGGGAAGGCGGTTAGGTGAGAGTACGGAGTAGGCATGCACGATTTCAAGAAACCTAGAAGAGGTACCGACCGTAAAGCTCTAGCGAGGGTATTAGCAGCCTTAGGTAATGATATTCGTACCATTTCGGAACTAAGGAAGACCGGGGTACTGCTTCGGTGATTAGTAACGCTATTACTTAGGAAGTGGCTCCTAACAGTAGGATCGACGAAACACAAATCATCGCATAATAAAGACATCTCTTCTAAACTCAGACGATCTGTGCGATTAACCAAAAGAACTAGAACTTTGCGGCGATGTTCAATATAATAGTTTATTGTAGACTTACCAACAAGAACCATGGTCCGCCCTACGAAGGGTTCTCTCGAAGAAGCAGAGATGCCTACTGTACTTATTCCTCTCAACAATGTTACAAGAACGGCATAGAAACCGGATTCTAGGACAAAATACTGGTATATTTTATGATCTGTTAAGTAGGATTCCGACTTATTTTCTCCCGCGTACAGTGGTGCATATAGGTGCTTCACGAACAAAATACTAATCCAGCATATATACGTGACATTGCTACTGGATTGTCACTCGCTCAGTATGCCTCCAGATACCCTAACTTATCGGGAGCTCTCGCTCATATTGTTTTGAGGCAGATCGTCAGAAAACCGCGGGCGGCAATAACAGCCAACCAATCCCTCAAGAACGGGCAACCCCCTGCATGAGTCACACGCGACTAATAAGAAGTGGTACATATATGTTTCCTAGGAGTAAAACACGGGCGATCCGTATAGCATAACTGCTTAACACGCTAGGCATTCGGGCCTGATTTCGCAGATTCAATAGGAGTAAGGAATAGAACCTTTATTTCTCCGTTATAGTCCACAATCGGAGGCGGTCAACACGGCATCTGTTCTATATACTATTTTAAAATAACCTGAGATTTTCCCTGCTTATAAGAACAAAAATATACCAGGATTCTCGACGCTAGAAAACCAGCTTTCGCCAAAGTCTTTTATGAACAAAGAATAGAAGAAGAATGCTTACGAATAGGTGTTTTTTGACTCTGAATATTACTTACTCCCTCAGCGAATTGTCTAAAGTCGGCCTATAACGTCCGGCGGCCATTCTCCCACGAAATGCTTTTAATGATTGGAGCATCTTTGTTTAACACGACGGATAATTGCCTACTAGACAGTGCGCACCTGAGAGAAAGGACTTAGTATTAGGCGTTGTGGAAACCTCTTATAGAAATAATGCTAGACATAGACAACTCTCCTTGAGACTCTTTACGCTGTTTTACTTCTCCTAAGGTATCATTCTTCAACACAACTATCGCGAGCTCTAGAAGGTCGCAAATCACGAAGAAACAAAGAAAATCCGGTCCACACTCGGTCGCCCTTAAGTAACTCTCTTCAATCATCGCAAGAAGACAAATCAGCAGGAGTTATTGTATCCCACGGGCACATATTCGATCTCTCATCAGAAGTTAATGCGGCTGTACCGCAAAGTAAATAACTGCTATAGGCCCGTAGATAATCAGACCAAGACCTCCAAAGTATATCATGCTATAATATAGAAAGTCGCTTGATGAATCCTTTAAACTTGCAAACAGGATCTGGAGCTCATAGATGTTGCTTACGATATAACCAATTAAAAATAGGATTGCCAGGCTTCGAGCGAACTGAATAGACACGAAGGAATACTCGAAGCCGTTTCTCTCCCGTGGGTGTAGGAATCGTAGGTAGGTGGCGAGGATAAACCCAAAAACAGACAACGAAGCCGAAAGGAGGGCAAGGATCAACATGCTTTTAAGCACATTGATCCCTATATTTCCAAACGCGATAGAAAACATGAAATGCTCGTTTATGAAGTGGCTTAATATCGCGTGATCAAAAAGTCTGCGATCTTTAAGATAAAGGTGGTCACAGACAAGATAGCTGTATTAGAAAAAAGTATCAAGAGATGTAGTTAATCATATATCCAGTCGCTCTGGTAGATATGATGTAATTTTAGATGATTTCTTCTGAAAACAAGGATCTTGCCCCGAAGGATGTTGTAATCAGGCGAAGAGAGGCACGGAAAGCAAACGGGAGGTAACCCTCCAGGGATCTTATAGTAAATAAACAAAAACTACATTGCCATCGACACCTGATTATAAGGGAGTGAGTCAACCAGATCTGTCAGTGCTGTGGAGCCTTACAATCTTTAGAGTATTTTATGTTAATACTAGGGCGATGCATTAGATCTCCTAGGATCTCTTTAGTCTTAATCGTCGGATTTAGTATTTTGTGGCAATTACTGTCAGCCTCACACTTAAGGAGCCGAAATGGGCGTCCTTAGTGGTTACCTTTAGAATATACCGACGCATAGTAGTCGATACCAGAACAAACCACCAATGTATACTAAACAAATAATGTATTGCTAAATAAGCTCTAGAGGCGACTCAATTAGTTTCTCCTACTGGATCTGAGAATGAATCTCGTACAAAGTAATTGTTAAAAGCATAACCCTAAGGTGTCCTGCTCAGCTGGGAAAATAATTCGATCAACTAGTAGAGTAGAAGATTGTGGTTAATTAATCGAGTATCAACAGCATCTATGGCGGCTATCCTCGCCCAACGCATGTTGGGCCTCACAAATAATGGGGGTGGTTGACAGTAGGCACGAAACGTATATCCTACTCCCGTGCCACCGAAGTACGGAGTAGACAGGTCACGTTCTTTAGCTAGCTCCGCATTAATGACGGAATCCCTACTGTAGCATACAGCCACTCTAATGATTTCCTTGACTAATACGACTAATCTCTAAAGGTCATAAGCATAGTTTTATTCCTATTCAGCAGTCTCATAAGTGACTTTTTTAACATCCGGCGGTCCAAATATGCCCCCATTGTGGTAGGCACGCATAAGATTAGGTGTTCGCGACACCCAGAGCTGCGGAAGAACTTCTTAGATGTTGATAGGCTTATGGGAGACACGTGTTTTGATCTCAAGAGTTGATTTAGTTAATACCGGTTTTCCTTCTTCCTGAATCACTAATTTAGATTTAGTGGGAAAGCGAGAGTGACTTTCGGGTCGCGAAAGAGCTAGGTTTTCCATCAGGTTCAGGAAATTCTCATTTTCTGAATCCACGTTTTAGGATTGGGGTTTTAAAACGTCATCGAAATATAGGTCGGTTTCATAGCGTACTATGAATTTCAAACCACCGAAGTTGTAGGAGATAATCCGATGATGTCCGGTGCTACCGGATATATAGGTTGTAGTGAAAGCTTTCTTAAACTCGTGACCGTAACCTCTAAAATCGTGTGGCTTAATGAATATATGTGTTTCCGTTTCTGCCCGACAAAAAATTGCTGCATTGCCTGTGATCTCAATGTCAACCGTAAAAGGCTCCCGTCCATTTTAATTGAGATTTGGATTGATGAACGACAGAAGTTTGCGAACGTTGTTTCAATCAGTTATCAAGTCAACTTGGTGTATGTTGTATAAAGTGTTTTCAATTTATAACGAACGAAAAAGTGGTTCAAGCGGACTTTCAGGATAGCTAAACGCGTTTTGAGCAGTGTAAATAAGCCCAGAGTCTTTAGGCACTCTCTTACGGGTTTTGGGTGGAGACTAAAGAGGCGGGCAGCTAGGGATAGTAATAGTGGGGCTACGCGATTCGATCCAATTATAAGACGATAAATGCTCTACATTCGTGATGGATAGCCCAATGTTCTCTACATTAGTTACCTCTAGGCGAGGTATATCTGTGGTCCAAATACAACCCATTACTGCCTTGCTTCCTCGGTGATATTATGTTAGGCAGATGGTTGAGATTGTAATTCAGTCACTTAGCGTATTAATATCAGCACATATTATATGTTTCACCCCGCCCGGGTTTAGACAACACATACTTGCACAATCTCCGTTTGTCTAGTTTACACAGAGCTATTAATAATTAGCCTCTAGCGGGATGACTGTACGGGGATTACTAAACGTAGTGCCTCCAATTGCAGTAGTGTTATCAAGAGAGTATTATGGGATTTCTATCGCCCATTTTCCATATATCTATAATGCAAGGGTTGAAGTCTTTGCAGGATAGATCGCCTGTTAGGTAGTAAACATATGGTTGAGAGATTCCAGTATAGACCTATTTATCTCATGCAAGGAACTTCCGAATATAGGAGGCCACTTCTCGGTGCTCCCAAATCAAGCCTACGCGATGGTACTTGCTTAGGAATGTTCAGAGTGCTACTAGATCCAAATTAGAAGTGTATTGTATTTGTCAACTTGTCTTAGAAGGTCTCTGTTGACATTGGCTCTATACTGTATATACATTAAAATCGTGAATCTATGTACATAGAGGAGACTATACCTATAGTCTGAAAAATATCCAAAGTTGATTAATCACTAACAGTGCTTTGCAAACCTCCTTCAAGGAATGCATATTAGCAACTTTGCTGATGATCCCTTATCCAGAGCGATGTTATCATAATGTTTTATGGAATGCAGTACGAATAACTAGTTCTTTAAATCTCCCCTTGCATCCTTCCTAGACCCTGCCTTAACAACTATATAGCTGGATTACAATTGTTCAATCATCCTATCCCCTCCTTTCAACCTACACACCATTCTCTCTATCATTTTAACCCGACTCTTTCCTTGAATATCGCTACACCCACCCACACTTACTTAGAAATATATTACTTATCGACTCTATCCTTCATTGTGTCTTTGTTACGCTGGCGAAGAAGCCAATTCCTTCCACCGACTCCCAGTCCCCCGAGTCCGTTGCTTCCAACATTGTCAACAGGATCTTAAACGCCGAGACACCATATTCACTACATAAACAACTGAACGAGGAAATTTCCACCTATAGCTAGTCCGACGCCATAGCAAAAGCTACACTTCGCGGCCTAGAGAATGCGATCAAAGCTAGTGCAGAGATGGCAAGAGCTGCGGCTGAGGCTGCAGCCTAAAGCAAAGACGCTGCTATTGAATTTGCAATGGACCATCCCGTTTATGCAACACTGCTTGCCCTCGGTATTTTAGCCTTGTTGACACTATAGGCTCTTGAAATTCTTGGATTTAGAGATTTAGGTCTAATTCCCGGCTCGTTTGCTGCTGCGTGGCAAAGAACATATGCCGGATACGTGCCTAAAAAAGCTTTGTTTAGCTATTTTCAGAGGCTGGGCATACAATAGCATTAGATTGTTTGAACTAAACGGTCCCTACGGTTATTGAACAATTGAGGGTTAAGCTAAAACTGTATCGCAAATTCAGCATTTATTTTCCGGTGATCAGGTCGAAAGAAGTGTTAAATTAAGTTCGAAAGCTACTATAATATTAACAAGGCGGAGAAAGTCCAAATCCGGCCACACGGACCGAAGTATAAACTCCGCACTCTAGTATTACGTGGGTTTATGATACGCATGCTTTTGTGAGTACTGTATAACATCTGCGTATAAACATCGTTATTAACACTACGACGGGCGAATCGTTAGAAGTATTAACAAAGGCGGCGCCAGTAGTCGTCATATAATTAAAACACTTTCTCTCGTGACATCTTAAACATCCAGTCGAAGACTTAGTGTACATAGCTTAATCTTCCAGCAGAAGGTAGTTCACGTAGTCCTAGTTCTATTGAATGTAATATTTGTTTCCGTGTTATTCCCTAACCACAAGGTTCTTTAATCAGGATTAACTTACTTCTGCTAGTACCGTTCGACCGTGGCGATTCCTATCAGCGTTCTTGGCTTGAAGTTTAGAGGGAGCCATCCAAGACTGCGGAAATAGTTTAATCTAGCTCGTGTTTCTTCACAAAGGATAGGGTCGGTCCAGTATTAGTGGTCATCAACTCGAGCTCGGGGTACGGACGCAGGCGGGATGAGGAGCATTCGGCGACAAAGGCTTAGGTTTAGGTTCTGTGATAGGAGACTCGGGAATCAAGTGTATCGAGGCCTATCAAGGCAGCGGAGGTGGGATGAGGAGAACGTGGTTGAAAGACCTCCGGGGGAGGGGGCAGACGAAGCATCTTATAGCCGCTCGACCAGGCTGGCTAAAAAGAAGAGGGGCCTGGGTTTGAATGCAGAGGGGAGCCATTTTTGGCGTCGTTTTAGTCGCCCGTGGAAAAGAGGGGAACAATCGTTGAAGTCGAGCGTCAACAACACACGTGAGGTGGATGACTGACTAAGAGTGCTGGTTGGGTGCAGAATAGGGGGCGGGAAGGGCAGCGGGCGGGAAGGGCAGCGGGCGGTCAAGCGGCGGCTCGCCGTCCAAAGTTACGGGTGGAAAGGCGGCTTCTGGCGCTAAAGGCTGTTATTTTCGGCGTCGTTTTTACAGGTCCCTAGATTCTAGTTGTGATGTTGAGGCGTAGCGTTAACACAATAGGTTTTCGCAAGGGGCGCTTCATTCTAAACAGCGAGGAGAGCGGATAAGTTACTGCGATGAATATGAATACTATAAGTAAAGTCCACGTCCATAACCTCCATCACAAAATATGCGCTTTGATTTTTTAAGTACCTCAGTTAGGTTAGTGGTAAGCAAAAATACGTAGATAGAACGGGGTAGTTGTTTGGGAATAATTTGCACAGGAAAAATTATCAACGGAGTGAGCGTGTGTACCAGATGCAAGCCCCTGCTTAAATAGCGGTATTCAATTGCAAGGACTTCCGGGTAAGAGAGGCGATAGTCGTAGAAGTTGCTTTTACGGCCATTGGATCATAAGGTATTATGCTCAACTAAGAACGGGTACAAAGGTACACAATCAGCAAGCTTCAGTATACTATAACGATTGGTATGATATGGCCAGCTAAACATTTTAGGCTCCTTTCTTAGAGATGAGCGGGTTCGTGCCTATCAATGAAGTAATGTTACTGTAACATCCTTGCCTATAAGCCAATATGATTCAATCGTAGAGAGAAGCAGAGGTTCAACTTTAGGTCACGATCTGTTTCGCCCTTTTGGCTAATAGTATCGCCGTCTGTTCATAGACACACTTCCAGCTGAGTTTCTACATAGACCGATAGATTTAATACAGTCAAGATACGATATCATGAAATGTGCATTAATTGCTGGAAAACAGGATAATATAGGATAATATCTCTCAGAAAGCCCCATAACAGGACCCGATCATACAGTAGGTTGGAGCTTCCAACAAGGGATGAAATGTTGGAATGCCAAAGCAGCCTAGAATGGCTTCGCGATCTTCTCCCTTGCGTTTATATACCCCACAATCTTTAAGAAGTACTTCCCAGGTATATCGATTTTCGTGGGCTGCCAAGTAAAATTACTTTTCGGTAATAGTAAGTGTGTACGGGAGAGGGTTTCTCTACTAACGATACCAACTACGCAGCTAGAAACAATCAATACCACTCGTTGACAACCTCTTTCCTCAGCTATCACGCCAAGATAACCGAAGAAATTCCCGTGACGCAAATTTCTGGTGTAGCAGTCCTCCAGACATCAATGGATTACTAGAAACCTCTCGTGGGCACCGTTGTGGATACAGATGGTTCGCTTACCACTTTAGAGGTTAATTGCTATCCTGAAGAGACATCTTCCTGTTCGATTTATGTTGGGCTCCCGTTCTCCTTGACCTTGGGTCTAAGTACACAGGGCAGGCTAAGGAAGCCACGAACGACTTCAGATTACGGCACAGTCTACGCTCTAAGCTCGACTGAGCGTTGTTTAATCATCTCTTCCACACAAGGTGCCTTATGTGAAACAACAGTGAGCGAGTTCTGGTCCAACCAAGGCAGCACTTCAACATCGATATACAGCGGTACCGATTATACAGAAGCGTCTGCCCTGACAGTTGCAAGACTTGCAGTAAGCGGCAGGGAGAAGGTCCGCTCCTTCGAGACTACGACATCTTCTGCGAAAGAGCCATCGCAAACAAGGGATATTCTGACGTCCAATTTGACCAATGGAACAAATAGAAGAGACTCGAAGGCATAGATTGCTGGTCCAGTCCTAGGTGCATTAATTGGAGTCATCTTGATCTTTGCTATAACGGTCTCTTACCTCAAATGGAGGCGTTCCCTAAGCATAACGTCCGACAATAATCGTCATAGAGAGCAGCATGTCTTGGCAGATAAGATTGCGAAACCTCAGGCCACCAGAAATCCAAATTTAGACTCGCCCGCAGAGCTCCAGGGACATGCGATCCACGAAGTTCCGTAAAATAAGGCTGAATCTTCGAAGTCTATCTGTGCCACAGCGGTGGTCATACTATCATCTCCCTTATGATGCTCGTCCCGTCGTTGACTTTACTACCGATTTTGGCCCCTGGTATGAGATCCCGGCAAGATTTGCACAACCTATTTCTTTTCATATATGGATTCTTTCCCCGGATCTTGTTCTTTTAATTTATCTGACTCTTTTCCGAGCTAGCCATTTCTTTACAATTTCATCCTCATTAGCTTCCCTTGTCCAGGACACAGCCTTTCTTTCTTAGTGGATGTATTATGGATGATACCCGCCGTCACCCTATAGAGTTTAAAGCAGCCACCGGCCTATATGTCTCCGCTGTGCACTCACTCAGTTCGATCTACGCCGTGGATCAGCCTCTGATAGTGCGGTGTTGATGTGGCAAGGCGCTAAGATTTGTGACCTTCTAATTTCCAGAAAAGGCTGTCCGTGCGAGATATACGTCGGGCGTGGTATCCGTGCGCTAGTCTGTATCTCTCTTGGTCAACCGAGACTGTCGCCCCCGGCCGGTATAGTAATGAGAAATAATCCCCGCGCCCACCCCGGCAACTCGAAGGACCCGCTTTAAAAGCAGATAAATCCTAAGGGTGGAGGGAGGCACTAGCAGTTAGTCCTGTCTCCGCACTAGGCGCTCCCAGCGGATTTAGCATCTTCTCCGAATTAGACGTAGGGCAAGACTAAGAAAGATAAGGCATCCTAGTGTTGTCTAATATGGAGATGCTGCATATTTTCCCGTCTAGCCATATAAAGTATGTCTCTTGCCTCGCAGTGAGAGTCGGTGCTTGCGAAGAGTCCCGCTAGCGAGTGCCTACGGAGCTCCGACTTGGATATCGCGGACGATAACGCCCTGTAAACTCCACTAGCACAAAACTACGTAGTATCTCGGGCCGAATTCTAGCGCTACCCTTACCTGACAAATATTGTGATATTCTTAGAGAAAGTTGTCTCCGCGTCTTCCCGCTAGTAAGTCATTCTACCTTGACGAGCGATATCGAAAGCTAGAAGATGTAATGAGGTTCTAACAATCTTTCATCAGGTAGTTCTTCACTCCTTATAATCCTACCTTTGAGGCAGAGTATCAGCAGTTCCGCCGTGGCCCTAACAGTGTCTTCCTGATGGCTCGCGTTACTGTTTACCATTTTGAATATTGCAATTAGCGCCCTAGATGATATAAACCTCTTCTACCTGATTTTACGAAAGTATAGTTGGTTAGAATATCAAGATAATATCCGCACGCTACCGGTCTGCTGCTCTATAATTCTTAGCTGCGTATAGTATGATGACCCGACATTCGATTAGGTCGCTCCCGTCGGGAAAGTTATTTAGGAGAACTTTTAGAGCCATCGGTGTAGACTTCCGTTGATAGGTCTCCGTGCAAAAGTCGGAAGGACCTTTTTGGATGTATTAGTGTTGGTGAATCGAAATCGATCCGTCTAAATGGAAGTCCAATTGAATTCCAAGGAACGAACGTGGCGTCGTTCCTAGATGGTTCGGTTTGAACTCTGATTCTAGTCCTAGTTGCGACCGTTGGCTGTCCACGACGCGTGACATTGCCCTACTTAGGCGTCGCGTAAACAGATAACGTTAGAGCGTAAAGATATGCAGTGCTAAAATCGCCGTAGCGTTTTCTCATCGCGATCGTGCTAGAAATGACTTGGTGAAAACATTTCGCCATTGCATTGACTAAGTCAGCCATATCCATTTTTCTCATTCTCGTACACGCACGCGATCACAAGCGCCTGCTAAAGACCGTATTACATATTGCTAGGGTTATTCTTATTTGATGTCTTCTATGTACATACCCTGTTGATGCCCCTCTAGGTTCAAAGCCGGGTTTACTGTGAGTACAGTATTTATCCGGTTCCCTTGCAAGTTTTTCGTCCTAGAAAGGGCAAGATTATTCTTAGAGCGCATTTTAGCTTCCTAGGAATGTAACATACGCTCCTAGGAGCCAGAAAACCATATCCTGGGAACAAACAGTATTGCTCCTAGAATAAGCAGTATTGCTCCTAGAACAAACAGTATTACTCCGGGAACAAACATAACTGCTTCTGGAACAAACAGTATTGCTCCGGGAACAAACAGAACTGCTTCTGGAACCAACGGTACAGTTCCTGGAGGCCGCCATAAGCCATCCCAGGATCGACAAAAGTGCTACTAGGATCAGAATTCTTTTAAGTATGGATGAAAACCCCTTACGGCAGTTTCTTGTGGCGATCTACTCATTCACTTCACAGCCTCATCTAGTTTAGAAACGTAGGAAAGTACTACTCCCAAACCTCACGCGGTTCTTAGAGGATAAAGGCTAATCTCTGGGTCGACCGAACCGTCTCTTGAACGCCCTTAGTATCCCTTTAATTGATTTCAGAAATATACATCAGGTTTCAGGGCACTTATATAAGGCACAGAAACATATATGTTGACCCGAAGAGCTTTGTTCCTTCAGAGACCTCCAGAACAGTTCCCAGAGGTAGTCAAATGTCCTATAAGGAGCGAGTGAAGGGAAATCTACAGCACCATTTTTCACAGCTTCTAGCTCCTTTTATGACGGCCCCTTAAGACCTTTTTGATAAAACGAGGAAAATACAATTGTAATATGCTCTTTATTCGGAAGTAATTTAAGATTTGCTTTCCTCTTTAAACCATCCCTTAATCACGTAGATTTATCAACACGCTAGGGATAGAGTAGAGCTGGATGAATAATATCACTCAACCTTATTTGTGGTGATTGATTACTTTCTTAGCCCTATAATATTTAAAAACAGCGGTAGTCTATAAACGCTATATCTACAGCAAAACTGCTGAGATTAGCTGTTCAAACCTGTCCGAGGTTTTTACGTTCTTCATCATTCTCATTTTTCTTGTTTACTTTCTTAATCTAAATATTCGTGTTGTATGCAATGAAGGGGCCGAAATTATTCTAACGGTTACCAAACCCAGTGTTCGCTCGCCATAGGATATCTGACAGGAGCAAGTTAAAATCTTTCCTATAGAGGATGCCATCAATCAATCAATCAATCAATATTCTATTAACCTAATGCAGCCTAACTAGTAGTGTATAGCTATGCAGGCGCTTCCACTGGCGGAAGCAAGAGTGATCCAAACGCCAGGCCCGCGCATGAAACGGTGATTGCATAGGAAAACAGGGTTGTGCTATAGATAATCAGCCTAAAAGCAGTATCAAAACACCCTCAATACCCTCAGTCCCTCTCTCCATCCCTCGCTTTGCCCTGACTTTGCCCTCACCATGGCTTGCTGTCTCCCCTGTATCACCATCCCCGGTATCACCCCTGCTTCGTTCTCAATTGGTGGCATTCGCATTGTTAGATGTAATCGTCCCCGACCTCTCAGTGGCCGTGGTTTTGGCGTTCCTCCTACCTAGCGTCTTCACCCCTTATGCCGTTACTAGATCATCCTAGTAGATCGTTCTCGTCGCCTGCATTCGGAGGTTCTGGCTTGATTTCAACGTGAAATCGTGCCGGAACTGTCCCAGGAGGCCTATTTTCAGGATGAATTCAGCCACGTAGCGGGTGGCCTACGAGTGCGACATGATCGCATCGTAGTCGGTCGAATCCCCAAGATCGATCATCCGGATCTTGTCAAGCATGGTCTGCCTCAGGTCAGCGTACAACGGGCACTGCATAAGGATATGTCTCGGTGTTTGAGAGCCCTCGCTGCAGTAGCACTGATCTGATTCGACCGCATTGATTTTATACAGGAAATGATATAATGCGATGCGCATCGATCGCATCTGGATCAGGATCGAGGTGTAAGGCTTCGATAATGCATCGAACAGCCGAAGTACCTTCTTGTCCGGAACCTTAACTAACCGCTGATTCGGCTTGCTAGTTCGCTCTTCTGCCCACTTGTGCCCACCTCTCTTTGATACGCTGCCGCACTCGGCGCTTTGCGGTCGCTGCTAGAAGGACTCGACCGGCGGACCCTTCGGGGTAGGGTTGATCCGCTCCGTTCTCCACACCTCCCGTTGCCGCCAACTTTGCTTCAACGTCAGCGGTCTCACTGCTAGGCACGCCCACGTGTGGGGATTCAACGGATCTCGATGGGAATCTGATCGAACGTAGGCGTTTGCGTATGCTGCAGTTGCATCGACTGAAGGGTCCGGACGTGGTCATCTATGCGTTGGAGCACGAACTGGCCCGGCGATCGCTTTGGGTTTTGCACCGCCTAGATGGCGGCCTGGCAATCGGAGAAAATGACAAGCTTTGGGGGCCTTATGTTGGTTTGATGCTGTTTGACGAACTTGGCTACCGCTATTTCAATGCCGTTGAGCTCGGCAACGTACACTATGGATTCGTCGGTGGTTCCGAGGTGCCGTCGTTCGAAAATGCCCTCACGCGGGGCTACAGCTAAGGCACCTACCTTGCCCTCGTACCCACTACCATCTATGAAAAACAGGATCGTTCGATCCTGCAAGACCGTCGGGGATCGGTCTAGTGCGGCCGGTTGGATCGATTCTATCTCTATCCTATCGTGCGAGGGCCGCGCAGCCTCTGCATCTTCGATCACACACGGGATCTGTGTCTCCCATAGCGCAAGAACGAACGCTTTTCGGGACTCCCACGTCGCTTGTTGGTTGAGAATCCCCTCTTTCTTCTACCGAAGGGCCTCGAGTGGGGCCTCGAGTAGGCTCCATCCACCTTGTCTGATCTCCTGTGGTGTTCGCTGTCGACGTAGACCCTCTGGCTGGGCCTACGCGGCTCCTGTTTGGATCATGATTGCTGTTTCCTGGTTAGTTTGATCTATGAGAAGATGGATCGGTGTAATTAATAGCTCGACGTTAAGAGTCGCCGCACTTGTGGATTTGAATGCCCCGCTGATGAGAATCGCGGCCCTTCGTTGGATCTTAGGGAATTCATTGATAGTACGACGCAGCTCACCAGCCGGTATAGCCTTCGCGGTAGGGCAGTGCAACATGTAGAGACAGATGGGCGGCAAATTGTTGCTTGTTGAAGCTAAGGCCACCTTCACGCTGGAAACTTCAACTCGGATGAAAGCAGTCATTCAGGCGGAGCTGCTCGAAGTGTCCAATATTCGCGCCACTTCCACGCACAAACCAATCAATCACACAATAATTGAGAGTGTAGTGATAGAAAAGAAATCCTTGCGGGTCACACGTCTATAGAATTAATGTCACCTCTGTAAGTCCCTGTATGTTCTTTCTAGGATTGAAGTTTGGCATTTCAATGAAGCAAATCCGAGACTCCAGCCCACACTAACACTATGTACGAGACACAGCGTGTGATAATAGCCGCCCTGCAAAGCGATAGGAGGCTCATACTTAAATCGTTGCAACTAGGGACTATATACAAAATAGTGAAACAATACGTATACACATATATACCAACCCACTCTAAAATCTGTATTTTAAGCGCATACCGGCTCTGTGGACTCCCACAAGCTTTATCTAAGCCATCGGAGGGGTCACATCTCGTCTCCTTTGAATGATGAGCTTGTAGAGTAAGTGGAGCTGCTAAGTAAAGAACTAGGTATTAAGGCTGTGGGAGACTAATAAAGGGGAGGAAGTCGAGATTTCTTTGCTACCGTCGTATCTCGATTGTTTAAAGTGAAACGTAATATACGTGCCGTAGTGCAGTAATAAGCGTGCCGATCCTTTAGGATTAGCGACCTCGTCCTATGTTCCTAGGATCACACGAGCCGATCCTAGGGCGGGCACCTTAGATAATTAAACGAACTCACCTAAAGGCAAGAAAATCTTACGACTGAAAATAAGAAAGATGCAGCCTACTATGCATTTAGGAATGTGAGTTGACCGATACCTTATGTTTTTTGATTGAGGTAATTAGATTTGGAAGCTGTGCATGCATTTCAAGAATATAAATTGAATCGAATCACCTGTTATCAAACTCACTCTAATAGATGACCTTCAGCGTCCTTTTGTGCAGACATCATCACGAGAGCTCCTCGGCTTGACTGGTAAGATGACCTCTATAAGGTTCTATTGGATGGAGATTAACCACAACGAACCATCGTGCAAATTATCCCGTGCTCGTTCGTGCCTTCCTTGCCGTGCGGCAAAGACTGCGTGCGACCGGGAGTCTCCCACCTGCGGTACTTGCCTAAGGCGTAAGAAGCCGTCATCATGCATTTATGAAAAGTCGTCTCTAGATTATAGGATTAGCACCAGACAAGAACATATGATAAATACACCGAAGAACACCCAGTCTATGCTACGAGAGCAAACCGTCGCCGACGCGGGCCAGCACATCAAGGATGGTTTCAAGCCGACACATACTATCGCTGAAGAGTTATGCATTTATATTAGTCAGTCTGCCGGTTTACGCGACGGCCGGATCTCTGTGCCCTTGTTTCTAGCAGAGAATAAGGCTTTCACAACCAGCACGGCCATAGGCTTGGAAAGTCTTGACGGGGAAATAGCTCGTGACGGATTTTAGAGTCTTGAAATAAGCTAAGCTAAGCAAGAAACAAAGCCCTTTAGCGAAATATATCTTAAGGTAATAATAGATTTCCACTAACAGTCGGTATCCGCCTACTGACCCTGCTTATGAATAGGTATCGCTTCCGGTGTCTTACACGATTTAAATCCCGAAGGCGGGTTGCTCTGAGCCAACAACAACCACACGCACGGTATATCAGCTTTTGCTTGCTCTTAACTACCTCTTTATCGCCGTAATGCTCCCCGGAGATAAGGGATCCTTGCATCAAATTATTTGCCGCGACGAAGTTGACTGGGATCGATCCTTCGTCCCCTAGTATAGTAGGCTGGAGTCGTGGTTAACTGCAGCGCGCTAGGCTCTCACCGAGTCCAGTTACCTCTCAGCTGTATCGGCAGAGGACATAAAGCTGCAAATCAAATATCTATTGTTTGCCCTCAGTCAGTATGTATCTCCTCTATTAAATTGCTTACAAGCGCGGCTACCATACCGGCCCTTCGGGACGAAGGCGAGTGTGGCATTAATCTGTTACGCCTTTATAGGAATTAAAGCTTGCGACCTGAATAGATATAATCGGAAAGAGATATGGGCCCTTAACGATGTAGCTCTCCGAACGATGGTGCTGCGACTCAACGATTCTCTACTATTTCCGGCCTAGGTTACTCTATCTTAGGTCCGCTCCCTTATTGTCGGTCTTTAGAGAGCCTTTCAACTTGAAGAGATTCGTGTCGCCTCAACAGAACCGCAGGTCCTGCGTCTAGATTAAGACTCTCAAGCTAAAAATTATTATCGGTCGGCCTTCTCATCTTTGGAGCCTGAACTACTACCCAAGCTTTTCGACACCATATTTGAAAGAGTTACCCTAAATATGACTATAAAGGATCCACTTACAGCTCTTGCAAAGTTCTTCTCAAAGTCCGATGCAGTGAAGGATCTTAAGGCTATCGTTGCCTAAATGCCTAAAATAGAGGCGTCAAGATCGGACCGGATTATAGTCATAGAGATATTTTATGTGAAGGCATAGCACTATGCCTACTTAAGAAGCCCCTGCGGTGAGTTTTTCTATACCGAAGACTTATAGGTAAGTATGAGCGCCTGTACTAACAGGATGTAGAGATTCAATCCTAGATTTGTGTGTTTTATGTATCTCTATTAGGGCATCTTTCTAGTACCAAGAATGCGATTACAGAATAGCGACGCTTTCGAACGGATTGTTCACAAGAGACTGTTACTATCCCAGAATGACAAAACTACCACTAAGCTCGTGGACTTCGGTTATTTTCTGCAAGTAGTTTGTGGTATCTTTCTGACACTGCTCGTATTTATCGCCGCTCTAGCGAGTCTCTTAAGATTGCCTACGGCCCGGTACTTCTTCGAGACAAGTGGTTGCTAGCGGAGATTAGTCTCCGACAGTGACGCTATAACGTAATTCCCGGTCATCCTAATAACCCAGTTATCCTGATAATCCACCCCTATTAGAAGATTTTAGGTTCGATTGTCGCTACCAAGACTAATTAATTCAACTAAATACTGCTATTTTTACATGAATTGATCTTATAGCCTTTCTGTCCACATCCACCGCAGGTAGGCGGAGCCCTCTTGGTCGGTTGAATCAGCTGATTAGGAAGATCGACCTGTTCATGCGATCCTATTAGATCAGCTTCTACTAGCTGAATTGACTGCTGAGCTAGCTGTATGCCCTCTTCGATCGATAAGCCCCCTTCATAGGCATTCTGCTTATTCGATCGAGTACGCTTCTATCGTTTCTTTTTATTCGCTGCGCGTAGATCGGCGTTCTCCTTCACGAGCATTGCAGCCGCCTATATCGCTTTCGATTTGTTGTCCCGTATCCTCCTATAGGAGGGATTGCGATAACAATATTGTGCCTTCCCATTTTGCTAAAAGCGTAGTCATTTGGGTCCTGCGGTGGGAGATTAGAGGGGCGCTCGTGCCTATCGTCTAGAAATACTTGCGCGGCGACATATTCGCATTTTATAGCAGTAATCCGACCCACACTGTAGTCCTAAGTGGTTGATATTGCGGATATAAGACGAGATTATCATATAGTCCCCTCGTAAGGTATTTGGTGTTAGGTAAATGGGACCAATTGCGGATAGTGGGGCCAACGATGAGTATGAAAGGGAAAACAGATCGGTCACCGAAGCGCCCTGCTATGTTTTCTATAGCGCGTGATGTCTAGTCACCTAATGGTAAGGCCGAGTTTTACCCCTTATTTTAATGATCGTAGCTAAATTCTGCCTCCATGATTTGTCGCCCGGGCATTGTAACCCGACGATGAGGCCATACATCTTTACAGTATTGATAATGGAGTCGATAAATTTTAGTCACACAAACTCAGGTACACAGGTGGTAAACAACTATAGTTCGATCCACCTTCCCCTAGGTCTGTCGAACTTGAGACTAAATAAGCAAATAAGCATCAAACTTGTAGCATTAGGAGTAAGACAATTAACTTCTGTGCGCTTCCTAATACAGTGCAACCGGAGCCCCGCCCCGGCCCTCTTTCGACGGGACCGTTCCCGCGTGACCCAGACTTTGTTGGCCGTACTGAACTCCTCGACTAAATTTTTAGGAAAGCATCGATAGCGGGATGTAGACTCGCTCTTGTTGGTCTCGGTGGCGTTGGGTTAGAGTATCACGGTCTAAATGCAGCGCCTTAGATGCTAATAGTAAAGTAGGAAAACGCAACTTGCTATTGAATACTGCCACTAGGTTCGACAACAATTCGCTAACACGTGGATCTTCTAGGTACATACAAGTAACGCGGCCCGTTGTAGAAAAGTCTGCGAGACCTTGCCGATCGAGCTAAGATCCCCGGAGGTCAGAATCGCAATGTTCCAGGCTGTTGCTTACATCATACACCGATCACCACGTTGTTTAGTATCGCAATACCTCGAAATTTCTAGAAATGTGACCGAGACACGGTACAGGTACTAAATAACGAGGCTAGTCTTCTTTACTAAGACTAGTAGGCAGAGAACTCTATTCTGCCTATATAGCAAATATCATTTGATGATATTCACGGAAAACGGTTGTCTGCAACTAACCTACTCTGTCTAATAAGCTTCTTGAACTAGCAGGGAATCCCCGAGGATGTCCTTCGAGTCCAGCAGAATCAGAAAAGAGGCAGGCATTCTACTCTCGAGCAGTCACAGAACAGTTCAAGTGAACATAATACGGGTGATGAGTCTAATAATGACCCCGATAGAGATTTTAAAAAGGATATTACCATCCTCTGCGACCTTCTATTAATACCAATAGGAAAAGACAGGGTCTCCTTCACAATGCACCGACTCGTCTAGCTGACTGTACGCACCTAGCTCAAAACTCAGGGCCAGCTCGAACAGTGGAAGACGCTATTTATCAAAAATCTGTGTTCCAAGTTTCCGACCGTAGATTCGAAAATTGGGAAAGATGCTACTCACTCTTCCTTCACGTGAAAGCAGCGGTATCACAACGGCCAGAATCCTCAGTCTCTGTACGGCAATAGGCTACGCTACTTTACAGAGGCGCGTGGTATGCGCGAGAAAGCGGGTATATCGCAGAATTAGTGGAAATAGCGTCTAGGTCGAGAAAGTATAGATTAAATATGCATCCAACTAGCAATCGACAGTATCCAGAATCAACAACCTCTAATCCCATCGGATGCTAGAGAGAAACCTCCGCATCCTACAGTTGAACATGATGAAATCTAAACCAAGAACGGACGCACTGATCAATAACCATCAAAGCCAAGATTTAGATGTTCTTCTAATCTAGGAGCCCTCCATCACCACGTACCGCACACACGTCAATCACAGCGCCTAGCGGCTATATTAATAAGACCAGTACGAATGCATTTTACTTGGTCAGTGCACGAGCGTTCGATAAGCGTCGCAGTCTGGTACGACTTTCGAGTCACTCAGCATTGTTTCTCCACCCCACGCGAAACCAACAACATCGACGGCGCCAGCTTCCCGTGGTCCCGCTCCACGGGGATGAAGCGACTGTCGCCCCGGCTCCTAAATCGAAGGTTCTCGTTATAAGCAACCTGACTGGCTTCTATATTCAAGGGTCACTAAGGCTGGAGGATAAGATACAAGCAGTGCTAGCCCTCACGACTACGCGGGGAATCTCTTTCGGTGGCTTGGCAACTCTTCACCGCCAAAGCCGCATAAAATTGACTCATGCGGCGATAAGATATTCTCAAAAAGACTGGATATATTCCTCACAGCATAAATCGAATACTAATTGGAAACTGTCCCACATGTCGCATCGCATGCAATAGCTGGAGGATCCCCAACTGCAACGCTCGTCATCAACAATAGACAGACGAGCACTGAAGCGACTGTCATGCGCCATTGAACCCGCATATTGAACATTGGACGCCTTGCCATGCTTTGCAGAAGGGTCACCCCCAAAAAAGGGATTTTTTCAAGGGACTTATTTTGGAGGTAGGCGTCAGCCTGCTCCGAATTCACCTAAAGAACACGATTCTTATCGGGCAGATTTTCCTGTGGTTTCTGATGGCCTATTCGCAAAGACTTTAAGTAACCTTTCTTAGGAGCAAAATCGCATATGCGACCGGAATTTTGCATCCTTAGTTTAGTCACTAGATCGCCTATCGCCCGCACAAGATAAACCCCACCGTCGACGTTGAGCATCCGTTTCTCACCCATTAACAATAGACAAACGTTTGCTAGTCAGTACCGACATACGAGACTCAAGTAAGTGAGCCAAATAGACAATTCTTTTTACGTGTCCGTCTCGAGTAAGACATGGAAAACAAAGATGTGCGATCTATCGTCTATGGTCGCCATCGCCGTCAGTTTCGTTTCTGCTTGTCCTGCGTGGTGGGTACTCACCAAGATTGTTAATCTGGCATGCTTGCTCGAATGCTTTGACATGAAACATTTCCGTAGCCACAATTCGGTCGGGCTTTGATCGTAGAATCTCGGGAACCTTTTGAAAAGCGGCTTCTAAATCCTTTATCGGATACGCCTCGTGGAAGATCTTTGCAAGGAGAGTAGCTAGGCAGTCTACACTCAAATCAACTATCGGCGCTATCCCTAGTGCTGATGTCAGGATCTTCAGTAACAGCATTAGGTTTAAAGATAAAAATACTCGTCGATAATACTCTATCCGAACTGAATTATTTCTAATAAAAATCTTCTGCGGCTTTGTTAAGGCGACACGGACTTCCTCGAGGTGGAAGGCTCTTTAAAGGCTTAGGATTATTAATTATAGTTGGCGGAGTGAGATCCCGGCTTGAAATAGCGGCGATCTTTTGAGTTGGAAAGCCATCGTGGAAAGGAATTCTTCGCCACATAACTAGATCTCCTTAGACTTATATCCGTCTATGTCTGTGGCTTAGATTCCCGTAAAGGCGTGGTAAATTAGCGCGACACTTGCTTTAGTTCCAAAAGGCCGGTATAGAGGAAGTAGACGCTGATAGTATATATAAAGGAAGCTGGAATGACACGATGTATGCTGTCCTAGAATAAATAGGATGTACCTGATCTAGAGCTCTAAATCTTCTAGAGATATGCTGTGGAGAGCTTTAGATCGGGTTAAAGCCTTGCGTGCAGCGATGAACTATAACAGTAGTCTATCGTATTATAAAACAAACCCTTTTTCCCAGTCGTTTCCGCTACGATCGATAATACACCACAATGCACCTTTATCCCTAGGAAGCATCGCAGAAATGAAGAGGTAGCTTAGTACGAGTAGGAGTTGGTGAATCGTTTGCGGCTTCTCCTTAGCCGCAACAAAGTATGAAGTTGGGCCTTGGATTTGGTAAGATAATAGTAAGGTAGCCTGCTTAATCGTTAGCTCTGGGTTCCAACACAGCTTTACTGTAGGACAACTCTACCGGGAGGGGCATTTTAAAGTATGCTTGCGTCTAACAAAGTTTTGATTAGCACAAGACGTTCTTAGATAGGGTTGTAGAAGGGATGCAGTCATTGGCGGTTGTGTGGAAGACGCTGTTCATTTTCCTATCGGTCCTGTTGAAGGAGCGTTCTTCTGTGAATATCCCAAGGGATTTACTGCCCTGCACTAAGGATGCTTGATAGGCGGGGGGAGCTTGTTCTTCGTTTCGGTGCTGGATAGCTGGTTGCATTGTTTGACCACAATCTTGAAGGACTGTTATCCCGTTGTTGGGCGACTCTTGAGATTGCATCCGATGACATTCTATGGTGGATTTGTACTGGTCCAGTCGCTTGGATCGTCGTGGCTGCCGATTATTAAGGTCCGGAGGACTCGTGTCTTTATAAACATAGGGCGAACCGCGTGCAATGCAAGACTGGCAAGAAGGCATATCGCGACTGCATCGTCGTTTTGAAATGCGGCACGGTAAGCAGAATCGGTAGCGTGGAGGCATCGTGGACGGAGAGATTGAATTAGTGAAACCGGTAGCGGTAGTAATCCTAAAGTGCGGGAACAATAAGTTAGGTAGACGTGCTGGCTCCCTTAGCGACAATATAAGAAGGGATCACCTCTGCAATTGGCGACAAAAATGCTGTTGGTAGAGATTTATATGCGGTAGATAAATCTCCCAAGGTTAAGGATTTCCGATTTCGAGAGCGCCTAGGTAACCCTATCGATATTGGATGAAAACGTGCATAGCCAAGAAGAGGATGCGAGAACGGACGCATCACGAATTTATATTGTCCGTCAATGAGCTTGTGGTTCTCTAACGGTGTTATAGATCCAAAGACCTCAATAGCTTGGATGGACAAAGCCGTGTAAGATCCTAGACACGCATTAGCACATCCCTGGGAGTACTAATTATAGTTTCCGGGATCCCTCCATGACACCCTAGGAACACTACGGTGGGCCCTAGAAGCAAATGTACCCTAAGAGTTAAGGAGTTTGGCTCGTAATCTGCTTTTGCTGTTTACCAGCGCTTCCGCCGCTGTCTGTACTCATACGGTTTGGTTTTGCTAGCAATAAATTGTTCCTCGTGATCGAGGGCTAGGCAGGACGTCACCGAGGACCTACCGTACGCAGAAGATCTCTTTAGCGTTCAACCCCGCTAACATGTTAAGCATTCAACGAGGCCGGCTAAGGAAGTAGCTTAAAGTGCGTCTTAGAAGGTCTAGCAGAACTCGAAAGTTGCAACGATGAGTTTAATGATACTTGAATGCTGTAGTGCCGCCTGCTGCCTGATTGCGAGCTCATCCAACTCGTTCGTTGGCCGGAAAGCCGAACGAAAGCGATCCGTACGGAGTAGCAGAATATAAGCTATTACACCACGAACCTTAGTGTAGCAGTAAACCTACCTTGGCCGCGAAAACTAAAATGGCTGCAGCAAATATTATCTAAGACGTATTCTGCTTCTCCTCTCTCTAAGGAGCGAAGCAACTCCTCTGATATCCTAGTTATAACTCACACGCGTTATCCCCGTGGTTCCGGTCTTTAAAGGGCTACGCCCTGTATGAAGACTTCTAAGGGCACAGCATCGGAACTTATCCTGGATAGAGCGGATAGCGTGCGAATTCTTAGATTGAAAGAAATCCTGCTATTGTTGGTCTAGGTTCTAGGAAAGAATCCTATAGGGGAAGAGGAACGTAAGTGCTACTATAGCCACAATAATTGATATAACAGTTTGAATCTAATTGAGTATACTAGATATAGTGCTCTATCGATAGTTGCGAGGAGTGTTATCGTTCGACGGTAGGGAAAAAAAATCGCGTAGCTATTAGTGTAAGTGCTGTGATCGGCGATATAAGTTTCGCGATGGCTAGAACCTATATTCGTAAAGGAAGATGTAGTACGGCGGTACGAGCCTACGATAACCTATTCGGTGAAAGGGCTATTAATCACTATTCTTATTAAATAAGCTCTCGCTATAGATATAATAAAGAATGCAATAACTCACGCTCTAAGGATTAAAGATACTGCTCCTCCCTAATCGCGAAATTTGTTAATAGTGTGACGAATCTGAGATATTTATGCGATTTAAATTTCGTTGGCCTGAGATATTAGGCATTGCTATAGGAGGCAAGACTGCCCGATCGGGTAGGAAGGTGTTTATAAGAGAAACTCCAGCTGGATACTTCTCTCTTCTCTTCTTTTCTTTCTCTAGTCTTAATACTTTCGTTAAAATATATAAGTCGATTTAATCTACTTCCTAGCCCGTAATAAACAGAAGTTATCGCCGAGCTAAATCTCTAGCATCTTACTAAAACAAACACGATATAGAGGAGGGTAGTTATATTAATCTTAAAGGGCATTATTTTAGATAGCTCTTTTAAGGTAATAATTTTATTAAAGAAGCACGATGAAATACGATGAAGAATGGACTTAAAGGTGGTAGATAATATAGACAACATTAGTGGGGTATACATTTCTTAGCTCTCTATAGTACTAAAACGGATCCTACTAACTAGGACAGAATAGTATCTCTATACGGATGTACACGGACCTCTCCTATAGTAACGTTAGGTATAGCCACTCTAAGATCCTAGGTCCCTATAGTCTTGTTATCTCCCTTTTAGCATGTTTTCTTCTTATAGCCCTATACTTCTACAGTTAGGCTACCCCCTAGGGCTAGGGGTATCGCTCCTAGAGGGCTAGTAGTTCCTAGGAATAAACAGCTATCCTATAGGTGAGGCAAATGTTCCTAGTCTAGGAGGGGGGTATTTATTTAGGTGAATAATTATATTATAAACGTACTTTTACGTTAATTCTAGCTTTAATCTAAAGGGATCTTGTAGTATTAGGAAATATACGCGACTATTGCTTTAGGTGAGCTACGCCCTAGGCTTTCTTCGCAGATTATCCTACGTACTATAGATACTTCAGAAAGGCTTTAGAATATTAGTAGAACTCACTATTAAGCTTTACGAAATGAAAACTAAACGTTGAAATACTTTAGTTGTCACCGTTGTAGATAAACTCGCACCTTACTACCTTACTATCTTACCTTATACGGTTAAGTTACGCGGCTGTATATTCTCTTATAAAGATTTTGTGTATATCTATATGAAAGTCCGATGAAAAATGAGTTAGAACGTTGAAATAGTCGAATTTAGTTCTATAGACTCGAGCTAGTAACATAACAATACTCTACCTAATCGATTACCAGCGAAGCCTTCCTAAGTCCTAGCGAGTCCTAAAGGCTATATCGCGATCACTATTCGATAAACTCTTTAACGCTCTCCAAATCAGACGAGTCTTTAAAGCTCTCTCTACTACAATAAACAACCTATATTCACCCCTAGTATTCATATCGACCCATCGTAAATTTACTTTCTTCTATAGTACCTCTGATCATCACGTCACTGTCAATATTATCCCGCGTTCAAGCCGACGTCATGAAATCCATCATTTCTCTAGTCGTGCTAGCTAGTGTCTCTTTGGCCCAGAATTCCATCATCGGGCTTCCCACCACTGGCTATATGGTCACCAAAGGTGGCAACGTGATCGTCCAGGTTCAACGCCCTGTATGTTGCGCTTCTGAAAATGAGAATAGCAAAAATGAAATAAATCTAACGAGTGTATCAGAACTCCTTGACTGGCTCTACAGAGATTGCTGTTGTAATATTAGGACCTGTGATTTACTACATCTGGTTAGTTTTGCCGTTCCAGGACTAGCGCCTTAATACACTGTTTTGTCACCTCTTCCCCTATCGCTCCGACATAAAAGACGAGGCCTGCCCTCTCAACCTCTTGTTCCCTCCCTCCCCCTCCCTTCAACTCCTCTATCTTGCACTCATCGCCGCCCCCTTCCTTCCAGTCCGGCCCCCACCGAGCATTGCGCCTTGGCTTTCAGCCCGACGCACTGCCCCTTTCATTTTACCGGAGATGCCGCTCGATCCGACGCCCAGCTCATTCTCGCTCCTCCCGCTGGACTAGCAGTCACACAGTGGCAGAACCACTGAGATGGTCCAGCTCGCAGTGGAATCGCAAGACATTCGGATCGATACCCCTACTCCTTCCCTAAGGGAATGACTGTGCTCCATTCTACGAAACTATCTAGGTCTTCTTCTACATGTGAGCCTTGTTCGTCTCTGATTGCCACAGCCTATTACGCATCCGCAAGGCGCCGTGATACCATCTACGCCGCACTCCCCACTGTGTCCGCCCCTCTGAGGTTACACTGTACTGCCCCCACGGTCACGGAACAGCCCTCGGTTGCCTGGTCGCGAATGCTGTGGCGCCCAGTTGTCGTCATACTCAGTTTCCGGTTCCTCTACACCCGTTGATAAAATTACTTGGAAAGCACCGCTCGGTGATACGGTCCATAGCAAATATACCGCACACGCTACTGACCTGGTCTGGATCATTACCCCTGCTCGGATTGCGACAGGGAAACAATAAACAATAATACTATGACCCCTGCGTCATATCGAATGGTGAACGGGCTGACTGCTAATGTGGGCATGCATCATAACGGTTATTATTGCCGATGAACTACAGCTCGTGGTTGTAGGCTGTGAAACTGACGTGATATTGCGTCTTTGCAATTGGGTGGGCTCCATTGCCGGGGCTGCGCACGTAGGCTACCATCATCTATAAAAGAAACTACCAATTCCAAAAAATGGGCAACATTTGAAATCACATCCCCTTCAAAGTCTCGTCTTCCTCTACCCCGGGTCCGCTGTTTTATGAGCGCCGACAAACACCACATCCGGAGGGTCTTTTCAGGCGTTTCTTGGTCTAACCAACTTGAAATTGAGGGTACATTTATACCTGATCTCTTGCTCTAGGCCAATTTGCGAAATCGAGGGCAGTGCAATGCGACCTCAGCTTGGACTTAACGAAGCGAGCGCGGCAGACTCCACTCAGCCAAAACGATTGCCTACCGTTACCGTGGTCATGCCAACACAACGCACCAGTCGAACTCCACCCACAGGCACAACCAGCAATTCAATTTTCTCCTTCAAAGGTACCTCGTCTTGACGCCCTGTGAAGGCGCCAAAACAGGCTTCCCTGCACCCCTTTTAATTGGCCTTGCCACAGGGGCAAGTCAAAATTACGCCAAGTGCCTACCGCGGCCTCATTCCTTTTAAATTCTTCGCTCTTCCACCCTTCCTGCACCCCCTATCGCAAGCCTATCTCTCCTCGCTTACCAGGCGCCTTTCTCCTTATTCTTCGTTCTTCCTCCTTCCGTCCGTCCTGCTCCCTCGACCTTAAGTGAACTTCCTCACAAACCAGTTGCTCATCCATCTATCATTGCGCCGCCACCCGCTTGGCTATATAGTGGTTTCGTGGTCTCTGTTCCTCCGATTGCCTCCTATTTTTTCCGTCCATTTGGCTTGCCCCAATCCCAACAATGAAGCGCACTCGACTCGACGGAATCGAAAGCTTGGAAGCGTCTGTGACGAGGATGATATAGCCGTGTATAAGCGCAACTGCATTGAAATATTCGAGCTTTTAGACCCTTCCATTCATTATGTAAAATATATTATTATTACCACCGACAGAGGCTTAAGGGGTTGTATTACAATACAGTTGTAAACAAAAGCACCAAACCTTTTTATTGATGTTGTATGGTAATGGTCTGTCACGTGTGATTGTTGCCTGGAGCTGCCCTTTTTGCCCTTCCTCGACTCTCTCATCCCTCATGCCTTGTCTCGTCCATTTTCCCATTACCATCAGCATGATTTCAGACACCTTCACTCCTTACGAATGGGTACCCCTACGCAACCCGAAGGCCATTCGTCTATTGAAGATTCTTGACCAGGATCTTGGTGACGTACCTTGCTGTTCCCTTACGGAAGTCGAGCTGGACGATCAGGCAAATTATATAGCACTGTCCTATTCTTGTGGGAGTCCAGGTACAGAGGCGACGGGGCGGGGCGTCACTGCAGAAACATGTAAACAGATATTCTGCGAAAATGGCGTCATCCCTGTCACTCAAAACCTCTCTGATTTCCTCGTCGACATACGTAGATTTCATCGCCACCTTCTCGAAGAATTCATTTGGATAGATGCTGTCTGCATCGATCAAGATAACCTCAGTGAGCGCGCAGCACAGGTTCAAATGATGGAAGACATATATATGCAGGCAAAGTCTGTAGGTGTAAATTCGTGTATGAAACATACTACGGCCGCTTTATATGGAAGTAGACCCACAGCAAGTATGTAATTATTACGGAAGATTACCTCGCTAGGCTCGGGCCGTCGATCAGGTGACGACCGTAGCCGTCGAGGAGAAACCACTCTGCGTGGCAAGACAAGACCTGCGTGCGATTGTCCGTTACTTCCGGTCTTGGCTGGCTATTGACCTTGGCCAAAAATGGCTCGGTCGGCATCCCCAGGCGCGAATTCGAAGATCAAAACACGTCCAGACGGGCAGCCAAGCACCACCGCTATTCCAGACTGTTCTACAGCCGAGCAGCTTGGGCGATAGGTGGGTGGCAGCCAGAGCCAGTTCTGTGAACGCCGCGTGATCCAGAATCCATCGGAACTGATACCGTACCCTTGATATTCGGGGGGTTGCAGTACGCCGGGTGATTGGCGTTCTGACGCGGACACTTTAGTCGGAGTCGTAGGGTTAGGTGTTGCTGAGCCGCGAAGGGCAAGAATTCCAACGTCAGTGTGAAGAGAGGAGTTGGTGGTATCAAAGGAAAATATGTCCCTAACGGAGCCGACGTTGCGAGTTTGCAAGCAGGCCCCGGTGTGCGCATCCCAGATCTTGATCGTAGTGTCCCTAGACCCGGACGCGACGCGGCTGCCGTCGTGGGAGAACACCACTGAGTTGACACCCCAGTTATGGCCCTTCAGCGTCTGCAGACAGGCCCCGGTGTGCGCATCCCAGATCTTGATCGTGCTGTCGCCCGACCCGGACGCGACGCGGCTGCCGTCGGGGGAGAACACCACTGATTTGACCCAGTTCCCNTGCCCTTCCTCGACTCTCTCATCCCTCATGCCTTGTCTCGTCCATTTTCCCATTACCATCAGCATGATTTCAGACACCTTCACTCCTTACGAATGGCTACCCCTACGCAACCCGAAGGCCATTCGTCTGTTGAAGATTCTTGACCAGGATCTTGGTGACGTACCTTGCTGTTCCCTTACGGGAGTCGAGCTAGACGATCAGGCAAATTATATAGCACTGTCCTATTCTTGTGGGAGTCCAGGTACAGAGGCGACGGGGCAGGGCGTCACTGCAGAAACTTGTAAACAGATATTCTGCGAAAATGGCCTTATCCCTGTCACTCAAAACCTCTCTGATTTCCTCGTCGACATACGAAGATTTCATCGCCACCTTCTCGAAGAATTCATTTAGATAGATGCTGTCTGCATCGATCAAGATAACCTCAGTGAGCGCGCAGCACAGGTTTAAATGATGGGAGACATATATATGCAGGCAAAGTCTGTAGTTATATGGCTTGGCAGGGCAGAACATACTACCCGTTTGGCATTGGAATTTATGGCGATCATCGAGAAGAAAAAAATTCCCTTAATTGACGCTTGAATTGACAATTCTCCGCTATTGTGCGACATTTTAGGATCACTCACGGATTCAGATGATCACTGGAATACATTGAAGCTGATTTTTCAGCGAATATGGTTCTCCAGAACGTGGATTCTACAAGAGTTTTGTCTTGCCAATCATTTTTCGCTACTCTGTGGTCAGTTTGAAGTAAGCTTCGAGCAACTTGCCAAAGCTGCATCTCTCTACCTGCGCTTTCCAACCTCCCGAGCAGGCGAGATTATGCGTCTCCCTAGTGCTAGGGTGCTGGACATTCTCGCGTTGAGAAAAGGGGTGAAGGAGAAGTCCCCTAGGAATCTGTTCAACATATTACTATATTCATCCAGCTCAACTGCGACAGATCCAAAAGACATGGTCTATAGAATTCTTGGAATGCTCAAGAGAAGCACCTCGGATACAAGCCCTCTGCAAAGCTTAGACGTTAATTATCGCCTTTCAATCGCCGAAATATATACAAAATTTACACGACTCCTCGTATCGGAAGATCCGCGATTACTATTGTTCCAGAATCATGATCCTGACCTACGAGGGTATGCAAACTTCCAAGTGGAGCTTCCCTCCTGGGTTCCGAACTATTCTAATAGGCTAAATCTCGCTCATGGAGACTTCGCAATCAAACTTGCAAATAATGCAGCAAAAGGGCTTCCTCTATCATCTAGGGTTGTAAGACGACCGGATAGGCTCGTACTCAACGCACAGAAAGTTGATGTTATTGAAGACAGGGTTATTATCTACAATAGCATGTGCGAGGGCTCCTAGATTGCTCGGACGCTCCCAGATATACTCAGGTTTCTTTGCGCCTTTAGACCGGTGTATTTCGATGGTCAACCCCGAAGCCAGGCGTTATAGCTTACTCTCGCATCTGGCTTAATTAAGGTGGACCTGGGAACTACGGCTGCTCTAGAAATTTACCGGCCTATATTTGGACTTTGGGTGGGCGAATGTCTTTCTACTCTGGCAGCAAATGACCTTGCCACATACTTCCGTATTTTGAAGGATCTTCGTGGGCAGATAGAAACATTAGCCCAAAGCAAGATGGATTTCTTTCCAGGCCTCTCTATGCTTGTGAAATTTCCTAAAGTGCGTACACCACAAAGGGATATAACTCTTGCTCGTGAGAAATTCCGCAACATGATGAATGAACTAACAAGTATCAATCGCCCAGTACTCTTTCGAACTCGGGAAGGTCTTCTAGGCAAAGGCACCAAGAATGTGCGAAAAGGCGATAAGGTGTGGCTTATTGCTGGAATGCCGACCCCAGTTGTGTTGAGAAAGACAGAGAGTGAGAATCGTTTCACCAAAACTAATATTGTCTATGTTCATGAGTCATGCACGGAGAATTTGTTAACCAGAAAGGATTGTATACAGAAGAGATTGAGCTTATTTAGATGTAAGATCGCGTAACTCTTTTGCCAGGCCAGAACAAATGGAGTAGCTAAACCGGCTCTTAGCCTTATCAACAGCATTGGTATAGCTACTGTGAGTGACTAGTTGCTCCTACTCGCATAGTTAGAGAATGATCATTATACTTATGACTCGATCCAGGGTCTCGACTGAGAATGCGATATGCCATCATAAAATTTTGAGGGACTTGTAGCCCCTCGAATTATCCTCGAGTAAGCGCCAAGGAAAGCTTTCTTCCAAAGTCACTGTACACTTACGCTACAGGTCATACATTCCGGGGTGTGAAACCGCTCTGAACGTGCCGCGAAGGTAAAAAGGGCGAGTGATACATATATACCTTGCAAATTGGCCGCTCCTATCCAATAGGACCACTAAGCATGTAGGGTATTAGCAGGAATTCATTTCCTCTGCGACCGGGAGGGAGGGTAGGGATCCCTGCTACTTACGTTGCAAACAGATAAGGCGTCTGCGCCTAACGAAAGTGATGCTACCTGGTCCGCATATCCTCTTATGTATATTAAGATCTCGTCCAGTCCTAAGCGTGTGTTTCTTTCGGTCTCTTATAGCACTATAGGACTCGCACAATGAACCGTGAACCGCATGTTGCTGCATTAGTTTGTGCAGAGAATATTGCTCTCAATTACTTGCTGCATGAAGTTCCTAAGCCACCGCAACAAAAGCCCACCGAACGGTTTCGGGGCTCTAAAAAGCAGTACATACTTTCCTTCTCTAAAGAAAAGGAACTTGTGGAGGTCCTTTCCTTTCTTGCCAAAACTAAAGATAGATCGGATTATATCCCTACCATATATGTCGAGCAGGACCCTAATAGTGCAGCAATGAAGGCTCTGCTTGCGATCAATAAAAGAACATATACAGATAGGGATGGCTTACTTTAAAGTTTGAAAACTGGATTTGAGAACATTTTTAAAGTACTTCATAGATCACTATACGGTTCGTTAGTCTCTGCCATTTGTTGTAGCTTCTGATTCGAGTTTAGCCAGAGCGAGGCAGCTCCACCGAGATCACGAAACAACTTCTAGATATGATTGTGCAAATGTGCTCCTCTCGAATCGCTTCTAGATTGCGGCTCACTGGCAAGAAATGGAAAGACTCCAAAGCGTCCATCAAAGACATTCTGCAAAAAGCAACAGAAGGCACTCGGCAAATACTTCCCCAGAAGCTACTTCAGTTCAACTTAGAAGAAAGCCTGTCGATATTCAGAGCAGAATCCAAAAGCGTGATCCAGTCGGTCAACGAATGGTCCAATCATCGTGTTTCGCATCGCCTCAATAACATTGTGGAAAAGATGTACCGATTAAACAACGTACATGGCTTGCAGCAACTTCTCCATCTCATTCCCTCTAGTCCTACAAAGGTGATCAAGCAGGCAGCCTTCGCAGCTACTCTGCTCAATATTATTCAAAAAGTGTCCAGATATAAAGAAGCCGCTTAGGTGCTTCATCGCATTGCCAAGAAGTTTCCTATTGTCCGAAACATTAGGATTCAACTAGCAACCCTTCCCCAAGACGCTTTCGATCGACCCTATCACCCAGAATACTCGCCGAGTCTTCCAGCCGTGCTGTCTCGTCTGGGAAAGATTAATGGTAGGCAGTATAATATCTCCCAGATCTCCCGATTTATTAAGAATGACAAGACCAAGAATCCGGAGGACCAATTCTCCGAGCAAACAACTAGAATTCTCCAGGACGCCAAGATCCATACGGAGATCCAGCTAATTGCGTACTGCGAAATTCAATCGCCTCCGCTGTTCCCGCGTGCCATCGCTTCCAGCAAGGATGCTTGTTTCTTATGCAATGCATTCATCCAAAACCATGACAAGATGCACACATCACGCACACATGGAAGATTGTACCCTGGTTGGCGTCTGCCAAAGCTTTTGTCGTTTAAGACGCTGGAGCACCGATTCAATGAAATCCTTGTGGATCACGCTCGACAGATTATCAGAGCTCGAGACAAAGGTCAAACTGGTGCTCATCCCTACCCGAATGAAAGTACCTTACTTCCTATGTTGGTCTCGGCGTCGACAATGAGCGCTGTACAAGATCGGATCGAAATCACCACGGGAGCGGTGTCGCTTTCTGGTATCTCTCTAGGCTCCGGAACCGTGGAAACAGCGGTCTCAACTGCAGATCCGCCTGGAGATTCTAAAGTATTTAGTGCCTGTGTTCTAGCGCCCAGCGACCTGTTGACTGGCATCATAACTCCGACGGCGCCATCGCCTTTCTTCCTGGCTGGCCCTCTGCATATCCACCTCGAGATGGAAGGAAGTTCGACTACCGAATCCATAACAAAGAGTCTTACGTTCTCTATTGAAAGAACGGACGTCAATCAGATCAAAAAAATTCCTACTGAGTCTCTAATAGTAGACGTGGTGGAACTAGAGGGGGTAATGACATTTGCTCTCCCGGCAGACGGGACGTTCTGCCTCACAGCTCACGGTATCGCAGTGAAAATCGAGTGCAAGCAATAGAACGGGTTATACACCAGCCTTCAGGAGAAGTGAATCTTCTGCTGTAGTTAAGAAGGGACGAGCAACGGCCGTGGTCCGAGGCGGATCTAAAACGGAGCATAAGTTCAAGGAGCTCTATTACCTGTCTTACCATTTTTGTTTCCTCGGTTTTGTTTGCTTTCCCTACTGTTGCTGATCTCTTACTATATATAGGGTTATGAAGCTGACTGTGACCGAATCCAGGTGATCATGTGCACCAACAATAACTATAGAGCGACCTCAGTTTCAACCGCTACGTGTTGGGTCTCTCAAGCTAATGCCTAGCAAAGGCTAGGCCTTCTAGAAGGGACACGCAATTGGTTAGGACTGTTTAGGAAAATTGTTTGTCCGGAACGGCGGTGTGTGACGACACTACACTGTGGCAGAAATGTCAGGCGTCTACAGTGGCGCGCCATCAGTCTATAAGTCTGTGGCCCCCTTCTTGACCGCTTTGGCAACTCGACCTCCACAGCTGATGAAAATAAGCTCTAGTCCATGATGGAATTGAAGGGACACGCCTCCAGCACAGCTAGATATCCATATATCTACATAAGCCTACTATATAGAGAGTACCTAAACAGATTTACGAAAGTAATGAACAGAGGTAACGGATGTGAATTCAAAAGGTGAAAGGAGAAAGGTGGCCTTTTCAAAACAGCGCCCTTTCGCGTAGTCCCATCTCAGGTACTAGTTCAGGTTCTTCAGATTCAACTTATCAGGTTCCTAGGCTAGAACCCTCGTCCTCATCTCTTCCAGTTTCTTCTCAACTACCTTTTCCATATTGGCTCTTTCGTCTTTGGTAAGAAGGTCTATCCGTTCTTTCCAACGGTCGTCTTCGGTGGTCGTTCCGGGTCCAAAGAATCGGCCATCAAGCTTTGTCCAGAATACAGCATCGAAAGCGAAGTTTTTCCTCGCCGCATAGGTGACCCAAAAATCACCGCTCTCCCAGCTTTGTTGCATTGGCCTGGAAAGTCTTTGTTCATCGTTCGGTCTACCGCGGTCTATGGCCACATCCTCCTGTTCGCGTAGCACCTTCAAGAAGGTCTGAAGGCGTGATTCATACACCTTCGTCCACGCTTCTATCCCATCCGGCTAATACTCTGGCTGCTCAAGTAGCAGCCACCACGGTGGGGCGTGAGAGAACTCCACAGGTGCAGCATAAGTGAATTCCTAGTCCACAACCCCTACGATTTAAAGATGTTCATTGATTAAGACGTTAGAGGGCCGAAGATCATCACACTAGATGTTAAATGGCCCGAGATTCGTGGAAGAAGTCGTGAATCGACCGTCCTTAGCGAGCTTGCGGAACAACAATCTTGCTATATACCTTCGTCGACAGTTATCCGCAGAATCGACGGCATCATTCTGTTGGTGTGTGAGATGCTCGAGGTGGAGATCTGCTAGTGTATTGAAGTAGGATGACGCTGATTGGAAAGTTTCGTTTACCCTTAGCAACTTCGAGCGTGGTAGAGTCCCTAGACGGACGAGTTCGTTCGCATTATAAGATAGTGGTCTTTGCGCCACCTCCTAAGTGAAATCGTCAATCTAGACTAATGATCCTATCCTAGGCAACCGCAGCGTGGACAATTGAAGCAAAATATCCGCAAACTGTCCGTATAGCAGTTCAAGCTTAGCGTCATCAACGTGTGGGTCGAGAATCGGACGATCCTTAATCGCAAATCCAGGGGTGTTAAGGACGTCGCTCAGGTCCATTACATGGTCAATATATTCTATAATAATAAATAGACTAAGGGCGAGAGGATTTTCCTCTTTAGTACCCTAGTACAGGACAAATGGTACAGGAATCGTTGTATGCTGTTGAATATACCTAATTATATCGACTTTATTACGCACCTTCTCATCGGGAAACATCGTAGCACCGGGTTTGGGAAATCGGATGATTACAGAACCGCCGTCCTCAAACTTCATTCTGAAGGAAACATTAAACGCCCCAGCTTTTGGATCACACAGCTTAACGGGCACTCCTCTCCGATGTTTCAGGATAAATTCACCTATAGCCATCAAGGTCTCTTCCTTGAACAATTCGTGTACCCATGCGTCTTGGATAGCCTTACTCCGTTCCCAAGCAACATCGTCGAAGCATATGCGAGTCTGCATCTCCAAAACTGTGGGAGGAATGGACAAGAACGCGAATACACCAGATCCTTGAAAGAGGACGACGAGACGCTCTTAAAAGGGGGTGAGCTTGAACATTTCAACACACCGACTTTAGCCTTTCCGTCGTGTTGAGGCGACTCCACTTCTTCTTCCAAGCCGCCAATGAGAATATATAGTTAAACGCTGGTGGTCCTACCTATAGTGGCATATTAATAGTCCGTTACCCACCGCTTCCATCACCGCTGTCCTAAAACAAGCTAGTACACCCTGTCGTGTTATATGATACGGCAGAATCAGGGCAGAAAATAGCGGTGAATAAGGGTGGTCAGACATTAGTAGCGCTGCTGTACTCCGTACTCCGTACATATCCTTTAATGAAAGGATATAATAGACTTTTAGAAAATTAAACTTTTTTCTTGAAATATAAGAATACCGCCTGTAGATCCTATCGCCGTGGCCGTCGCCCTCAAACCTTTAATGTTAAGGCACTAACTCACTTGATTTTGTTCGGCTCCATCACTGTTTTCGATGCTATGCGCTCTCTAGCATTTAGCGAGCCTCTTGAAACAATAGTAACGCAACATTTCACGAACTAAGTGATAAATAGGACAGCAAACTCGGCGCTTTCTAACAAATCGCTAATAGCATTTGAAATATCGAAAATGTTAACAGACAGTCTTTAATAGGCGATGAGCATTCCTTCCCCGGCGCCTACCTGACCGCGGCGCTAACGACTTCTCCGATTTAAGCTCTAATTATAGACCTGAATCTGCCTGGAAGAGCAAAGGCGCTAACAGTACGCCCATGCGGTAATCCGAAAGAACGGCTGTCTGGTTATTATAAAAGCAGTCTATTCTCCCAGGAAGACTGGAGACTCACAGACTAAATTTTTCATATATCTTAAGCGTTCTCGGGGTATCTCTATAGTGAGTACATCTACTTCTAGACCCAGCACATTACCTCGGTCTTAATAGAAAGACGTATGCCTCCCTATTTCGGCCATCTCACAAGTCTAATTTTACACAGATACCTACTAAGCTCCCCAGTATAGCATCGAACAAGGATAGTAAAGGCAAAGCCCGTGAAGAGACCAGCTTCCAGCTTGGTATTTCAGCATCGAACGTAGGGCCTCTCTAGGAACAGGGGAAGGCTTCTGGGGAACGCCGCGGCAAATCCTACGGTCCAGAATCGTTTAAAATTCCCAGTGCGGCCGAGGAAACTCGGCTCACCGAGGCTGCGAAAGTTTCCTCCGAGAAGCGCCAGCACGTCACCGAGAATATCTTAAAGGAATATAGGAAGAGTTAACAGAGGGTTCCACTGGAAGTAAGCCTTTGTCTCAATCGGGGGCTAGTTCGTTATTGGAAATCATTGTTGAAGCACGAGCGTTTTTCAGACTGAGTTTGCGTTATTCATCGTATTCAGTAATCCGTTCGCGAACTTCATAATAAATAGTTATGTGTGTTCCATCCAGACTTCTAAGCAATCTTATAGATTTAAGAAATTAAATGATCTTTCTACCCCCGAAACTTATACACGATTAACATACTGTGGCTCTGGTTGGAATGGTCCAGGTCCAGAACCAGCGTGCAGGTGCGCGCATTAGTGCTCTAGAGGCCGTTTTGTGGATATTATAGGAAACCAAGACCACATTCCCACTGATCCAAATCCCACCGCCTATTGAATAAGCAAAAGAAGCATATTGTCGGTTTCCAGCTGTATCGGCGCGTGCCGTACACTAGCGTACACAGTTCCAACCTGTCACATATAAGTCACGCCGTCGACACATTTATATATGTACTGACGAGGCAAATCTAGATACCATCGAGACCTTAGTTGATTGTTAATTCTACTTAAGTGTCACTCGCCGAGATTGAAAGGGCTTTAAAAATAAATAGGAAAGGGAAAAAGGGCCATCAATTAAAGATGAGGGAAAAAGTTGGCTCACTTAGCCCCAACTCGTGGACTTGGACAGCCAACGGACACTCTAGGCGGTTGCTCATTTTTGCAGGGAATAGCGTTTATTCGTTCGGGTGGCAAAGCTCGCGCTACGTGACACACTCGCGGCGGTATAGGACCCTATACATTAGTCGACGAAAGTCTAGCCTGACCGCAATTTGAGGCACCGGGGGTTACCTTACAGACCCTCGGCGCGCTACTACTTTTAGAAAATCCGACGATAGTAGGAATATGAATATGTAAGAGTAATACAGCTGGAAACTAGCGAGGAACTGGGTCTACACGAGAGGCTCGTTCTATTAAGATGAGAAACATAGCCGCCCCGTTAAGGGCATGTCTAAGAAATATCTCTAGCGATTGTTTAAATGAAACATGTTAGATTTGAATCATAAGCTCCCGTATCATCTTCAAAAGGCGCTTGTGCCTGGTTGGCCCACGTGAAAGGATATACTGTATTCGGTCCTACGCTTCAGCAGAGCTCCTGGAAACTGGTTTGCTCTTAGTGGCCCATGGAAACTGATAATGGTGTGGGACAATAGAGGGCCATTTACACGCAAGTGACCACCGTGCATTAGTGTGATTCTTGTCAAGTCACCAATAAGATGTCTAAGATGAAGCGCTTGCATCTTAAGGCGACCAAGTGCGAGAGCTTCCCTAACTAAGCAGCCGCCGGTGTGATAAGAGCGCTTAGAGTCGGACTAAGTGAGTTTCTCGAGGACCTAGAGTAATTTTCCATCAGTAACAGGATACGCGCTCAGTTTAGGGGGTCTAACATAGTAGTTCAAGCGGGCAACCTAGTCAGTTGAGGCTGCCTACTAGCCTTAGCGGATTCAAGGCATTAAAATAGGGGCAGAAGGCTGTATTTAGGATAAAGTATATATCTAACTTTGACCCACAGGAAACACACACTATCTCGATGCACAAAGCCATCACGGTATTCTCTTGTCGTTGACATTGTTAGCTGCTGATGGAAACGCTTAAATAATAGGCGTGGATTAAGACGCCTGCATACTATCTTGAGAAGCCCACAAATTCAGGTCGGACATGCAAGCGTCCCATTAGATAGATACAGCAGAGCCCTGAATCCTTCATTTCCAATACCATAATTCGACCGACAACTGTTCCTTTAGACTCCCCCATCCATCTTGGTGCCTCATGCCAAAGTCCTAATTCCGAGTATTGAGATATCGCTGAACATTAATCGCCTTCAGAGCTATTCCCAAGCCTGATCAAGTTAAACTTATCTAGTGGTCGAACTAGTCTGGATCGGCTGAACTTTTGAAACCGGTATATTAGCTGGCAAGTTTGTGTTATCCGAAATCGAGCACGCTATCACGTAAAATCTCTCGGTGACTAGTACGCTCAAAGGATACTCCTTTGTCTTGACATAGACTGTGCCAGGGTAGGTATAGAACATGGTTTGCGACATGGTCGGTAGGCTGAATAAATCGACGGGGTCCGTCAGAATATCGTAGTGATCCTAATAAGCGTTCAGCTATATTAAGTGCAAGTCCTAGGTTAGCAAATATACCGCCCTCGGGTCATTGCGAGGAAGGTTAGAACCCTTTTGACACCCTTGCCGCTACACAGAGTGCATTTAAAACCTCCGTCTACCCCTATTCCACCACAGAGCTCACATTGAGCCATCGTGTACCTGTAGTCTCAAGCCTTGTTAGGAAGATAGGTGTTAGGAGTTAGAGAGATAAATTGTGGCCCAGGAGTTAGTCGTTGTCTTAAGAAGATTAGGCATGATCACATGAATTCCGACACGGGTTCTTCCTAAGGCACCAAGATGCAACGATAAGTCACGAGTTTCGCTGACAAACCCAACGTTATGTACTCCGTAATGGAGGTCCAATCTCCGAACAGTGCGTGTAGGGACTCGTCCATACAGACCGCGTTCACCTTTTATAGGTGCTACTAGCCCTTCCCCTTCTGGTTTAGCGCCCAGCTAGCCAGCTTTACTTACTCCGCATCCGTACTCCATAGTCAGTCCACCAATACGAACGCGTTGTGCTTCCGACTCTTATAGGTAGGCAAGGATTTGTCGGTGTGGGTAGGCAGAAGGATGCAGTTGACTAGTTGTCACGTCTTAAGTGGAGGGCATGCATCGCCCCCTCCCTATAAACATTATCCTTTTCTTTCCCACGGCAACTTATATTATTATGGCCTAAAGGCTGGTTGAATGCAGCATTTGCCCACAGAGATTTAGTACGAAGTATGAGTGCCACTTGCACAATACTCATTTCCAGGTTTATATATATAAAGTAGAACGATAGGTGACGAGCTAACACTAGACAGTCTCGGGCGCAGGAAATTCTCCTCAAATATCAACGTCTGCAGCAAGAACTGCTTTCTGAGTTAAGCTAATGTCTGGCACATAAAGTCTCCGACCGATGTTACCAGAATAAAAACAGAACCAGCGGCAATAAGGACGACAATAAAAGCGAAGAGTCTGAGGATTCCTGTAATCCAAGTGTAAATAATGATTGCGCTCCAGGAAGCGCTCTAGGGGCAAGGAAGGGGATTCCATGCCTAGAATGTCACAAGCTATTCACTGTATGGAAGAGTCTTGTTCGGCATTATCATATTCGTATGCACAGTCTTCTTCCTTCGTTTGCCACTTCGTCTCACTATATTGCAGATGTCAGATGCTATGAGGTTTGCTGTGACCGTATCTTCAAGCGAGTCAGCTTATATATCAACCACAAATGCGATCTTCCTAAAGCTATCACACGTCGAGAAGATCTCAAAAGACAGTCCGAGGAAAGACTTGAAGAGTCTCTGGCCATTCCAGACCCTCGTCTATACACATCTAAGCGACGCAAAACACGCAGAAATTTTGCTCATCGACCTAACCCTAGTCCTTGTCCTTACCGAGCTGGGCTGCCTGAGATATCTCTTGACGTTGAAAGTATGAATAAACCTGCGTCATCTCCCGAAACGTCTAACCTTACTTCGTTAGTAGACGCCTCACACTTAGAATGCAATCTTTCATTAAATATGTCATTTAATTTCAACGCCGGCGCATCGCTAAACATACCAACAGGCCCTGCTTTCGCCACATAACCCGCTGCTACATTTCCTACCTATAGTTCTAGTGCACGAGCACCTCTTATGTTCAAGGGTACGATAAGCGGGCCCCAGCACGACGGCGTGTTTCTTCCAACTAAGCAAACCACATTCTTCTCAGACGGCCTCGAAAGAGAACCTGGCGTTGCTAGTGCTCACGGAGGCCTAGAATGGATTACTAGGCACGGAAGCTTCTCAGGTCTTAATCTTGGAACGCAAAATTGACGCCAATTTTCAAAGTGTCCATTTCAGCCACTATCTTCTCAAGTCCTCGATCTTTTGGAAGCACCATCTTTGCCCATCCATGCAATTCCTCTCTTGTCGCAAAGACGAACATGATCGCAAGTCCCTTTACAATACGAAACGCAAGTCGAGTATCCGTGATAACCCTATACTATGCATCAGAAACTATATAGAGGGTATAACTAGCAAGATCTCTAGCGTACATATCACCACGTTCCAACTCAATAGTTTTAGGTCTGCTTTTCGCTAGGTGGGCGAATAGCACTTCCAAAAGCCCCGTAGACGAGTTAAATATATTGAGTTCGAGTGATTGCGAGCCGGCGTAGTACTCTATTTATAATCCGGCCTCCTATAGTTGGACGGTTAGAGAGGGTAGGTCAACATTTAGATAGTTTATAAAAACGTATATATGTGTTGGATCGCTGCCGAAAACCCTGTATATCCCTAGCCCACACCAGTCGAAGCACTTTTCGAGTACTGAACGAATATGCTAGATGAAGTCAGTAGAATTCCACTAGAGAATGAATCGCCCTTACGGTGTCGTCTAGGACAGTTTGCTTGTAAAAGGTAAGGCCGTCGGCAGTTCTGATAGGGAAACGTTTCTGTCTCATTCCTTTGACTATTCTGCCTATCGTCTCGTCTTAGATAACGATGAAGCCTTCGGTTCGCAACCGATATATATCGGTTGTAGCTGGCAAACTGGAAGCCATGTGCAGAAGAAGGTTGTTGAAAACGTCTCAACGGGACGGCTCACATAGTGGTCGATTCGTGCCAAGATAGGAGGGGTAATTCCCTAGGCACGTGATTAAGTGCTTGTCAGTATTGGTCCCCTCCAAGGTGGGGCTTAGTTTTTGGAGCAGCACAAGACTAAAACTCTTAACCCAACACGAACAAAGGTCTTGGTCTACTTTTAGGACAAAAAATTTCGTTCGATCTAGGACAAAAATATTAGCCCGATCCCAGGACTAAAGTTTAAGTCCAATCTAAGCACGAAAATCCTAGTACCTAGGAACAAAAATCGTTGTCCTTTTAGAGCAGTAATCTTTAATCCCTGCTAGGAAGAGCGGTCGGCTCTAATAGCGTGATGTGATTAGCTTATGGACATCCATTACTACCTTTATTGCAAGCCATAATTTCATAGTATTCAACTCGCAAGCGCTCTAGCCTCTGTATCTTGCCCATAGAGGATACGAAAGAATATCGGCTCCAAAATAGGTGCAGGATTTTCAGTCTCATGCATATTAGGAGGCCTAGGCCTGCGGATGCAAACTATTAGAGCGAATCAGACGAATCTTTCCATTCGAGCGCAAACACCACCCAGAGCATGCTTTCGTACCTTTATTCTAATAACCAGACATCGATAGTGAAGTAGGGTGATGATGATTTAAAGCTGCAGGGGCTAGCGACGAAGTTATAAATAGGCGCAACCTCTCTCGTTCTTGCAATTCTTTTGATCGTATTAGCATCAGTGTTTGACCCTGTTGATTTATCCTATCTTCTACATCTTACCAACAAATTCCGTTGGCCGGATTAAACAACATAGCACCTATTCAGAGTAGCCTAGATTTGCCTTCTTCAGAGCACAATATTGCATTGAAAGAGACTTCTTCCTACTACTAAGGCTTAACGCCGCCCGATAGCCTAAAGAAGGGGCGGGCTTCAGCTCATGCTACAGTGAAGGATCTGAAGCATCTCTTTAGAGTGCTTCTTGAAAAGGTGCTCGATCTTACCGACCAAGATCCTCCAAACACCCCTGCCTCCTAGGGCCAGTCCCCACAAGGCGCCGACGTTGTTCGGCGGGTGCTGGAATGTGCTTCAGCTGAACTTTCCATGGCAACTAAACCTGCTCAATCTTCTTCTGCAAGCGATGAACAGGAAAATGTTCCTGGGCCAGATGGGTTTGATCTCAAACATCCCATCTGCACAACACCAGAGGATTTTCAATCGTTTGAGAAGTGGGCATCTACACCCCAATTTAAGACAGTCAAGGAAACGTTTATCACCATCACTTTGACCTAATTGACCCCCTTCCTTCTGTCTCTTTCCCTTCTAGAAAGTATCTAACGCGTGTATAGATAGGACAAAGAAGCATGTAAATACAAGATCGCCGAACCGGTGGAGACCAGCGATAGTATGGACGACTATGCTGAATATGCGTTCGTGGTCCGTGAACGTGTTAGTATATAATGTCTTTGCGCAGGAGACCGAACCAATACTAACCGCATGATTAGAACGGAATTCCGATGAGGTAACGCCTTACATAGACATCAAATCAGAAGGCTTACGCGACATCCTGCGTGCGGTACTGCACGATGTTAAAGCCATTAGCCTGATAGAGGATAAGCCATCGGTAAATTGAGACAGAGTCTTACTTCCAATAAGAACGCTAACGTAGATTTAGATCGAGCAAAACGTCCTTTTTCATTTTCTCCCACAGCTCGAAGGATGTGCGGAGAACATAGACAACAGTTCGGACAATAGATCGATAGCGGCGCAGCCTCTCCGTTTACTCATCGACCACCTCAAGCAGTCATATGCAGCTATCTCACAGCGTCTCTTATCAATGTTGCAGCACGGTCATATTACTTATGACCTTCTTTGGGCGCTTTTCAAGCCTGGTTGCTATGTTTATACCACATGCCTTGGCACAAAAGAGCCGCGATGTGTTAGATTTGACGCGGGGGAGGAGATAACACAAAATGACGAGACGTGGTGGAATCTCGAATGCCGATTCATTGATTATAACGGAGTCAAGTTCGGCGAGGCCGGAATATTTCTGCGTGTGGCAAAGTTCCGGGGGTCAAAGCCGATCGAGAGCCTTGAGGCCTTCCCTCTCCGCTACTATCCAAGGCACGAGCAAGTCCGGAAAGACTTGGTCGAAAGAGGCTAAAAATTTCGGGATTTGGCCGGCTCGCACACTCGGCACTGTAAGGGCAGTGCGTTCTTTATGAATAAGGGGAAGGCTATCAAAGTCAATGTCAACAGCCGAGTCGCAGTGGACGCCGCATTCTTTCATAAAATGCAGCCAAACTACTGCCGACCGTCACTCCGCGATCTAGGGGCCAAGGACAAGGGCGGGATTGCAGTTTTCGATATAGGTACGATACTTATAGAGGACCGCGAGCGAGAGAAGGAGAGGATACAAGGAGATGGTGTGGATGCATAGAAGCTAGGCGAGACCGATTTCTTGGTCGCCTGCCTAATAGTATGCTGTTTTAGCTTTAAAGAGAAAATGTTCTGTATGTGAGACGACTGACAATATTTGGCGTTTGACTAATGTGATTCTAGTGGAGTGCGCGGTCGGCGCTCTTGGGGATGTGGATTAGTCACCTAAGTCGTTCGACTGCCTGAAGATCCCTTCAGAGACCAAGAGCATCCTCTTGTCCTTAGCGAAAACCCGTCTAGGGATGATACCGACGATGCCGTTCGACGACGTAATTGATGGAAAGGGCCAAGGATTCAACATCCTACTAAAGTATGTCGGCAAAGCGTCTATACTATCAAGATTTCAAACCTAACTCGTGCTAGTGGTCCACCGGGAGTCGGAAAGACTTTCACGGTTAAGGCAACCTCGGAGTATTTCAAGCTCCCTCTCTATTCGGTATGAACCATCTAGCTCGGCTTATTTTAGCGTCACTGATTTTTTTAGATATCCGCAGGCGAACTTGTTGTCGACCACGGAGATTCTAATGCGCTTAAGCAGCAGCTTGAAACAGTATTCAAGATCGCCAAACACTTTAATACCGTGCTTCTCTTAGATAAGGCAGACGCATTCATAGAGCAGCGTACATCTTACCACGATACCCACAATCGCCTTGTGACCATTTTCCTCCGAAAGCTGGAGTATTATTAAGGAATTCTCTTCCTAACTTCAAATCGGGGTATCTAATTTGATAACGCAATTCTCAGCCGGATCCATTTGATTATTGAGTATGAGAATTTAACGAGAGAGTTTCGCAGAGATCTCTGGTCAACTTTTCTGTCCAAGGCACGTACGATGCAAGGACCTACCGTTGTTAAGGAGCACGAACTTCGACGACTGGAGACTTTACCTCTGAATAGACGAGAGGTGCGTATCTGAGCGCTGCCCTGAACATCTTACTTGCTGACTACTCATGAACCAGATCAAAAACATCGCAGCAATTGCACACTCTCTAGCTGAGGCTGACGTCAACTAGGTGAACTATAAATACTTAGAGTTAGCCGCCGAATCAAATAAGAAATTTTCCAAGGAGTTTAGCAGGGAGAGGCCTGCTGATAGAATGTATGTCTAATCGTATACCTAGGAAAGTGATGTCGATATTTTCGTTCCTCAAGGTTGTCGAGTGGTTGGGCGCTTATCGCAATATTTCGGTTAGTACATAACAGTCCAAAATATCGGTCCTTAAGCTTCATAGTTGAATCGATGTTATTCATATCGTTTATAGCATCACATAAAAGTCAAGCCTGAGAGGTCGAATTGGATGACCAATTCGTGATTGTCAAGTCAACGCTTATAGAACCGTATTACCCAAGGCTAGTAGGTACAGCAGAGAAGCGGGCATCTAGAAAGATAATAGGTAGGAATTCGGACCGATCCATAAGGACATAGGCTAGAAATGCTTCATATTTAGTTATCATGCATGATTGGTCACGTCACACGAAGACGTTTGGAGTCAACTATCTCTGGTTGACCTAGTTGCCGTTTTATGGCTCGCGGCCGTCGCAAATTCGGTCGGCATTTCAATAAGGAGCGGTGAAAGTCAATGAGTAAAGCTCGCCGAAGTTCTTCATTCCACAAGACATTGTCACGCCGAAGGTCTCCGTGGATGATTCTAAGAGCTCTGACTTCCTTGTTGGATTTGTGAATCTCCTAGAGAAGCGTAGGCGTCAGATCCATCGATGCCGTACTTTCTCCCCCCTAGCCCATCACGAGCATATAGCGAATCTCTCCGGCCCTATGAAGGAAATAAATTTTCGCCAGGTCGATGGTACCCAAGAAAACAGGCACAGCGGACCCTTGTGCCTTCTGCAGAATTCAGTACACCTCCGCTTCGCGGGAGACCTCTTTCCACAGCCCCGATGTGGTTCCTTTTCCGATAACAGTGTAGCCGTACACGACACAAGTAAGTTTGAACGGCGCACCGTACGCCCCGCAACCTCCAAGGGGTGTACATCGGTCAATGTTTTCGTCTAATTGCGCTTTTAGTAATTATACTAAATCGTCGGAGGTAATCAGATGCTGCAGATCGTCTTTGCTTCGACGATGGTGCATCACATTTAGACAACAGTCGTCAAGAAGTCCACTAGACTGCAACCCGAGTAAATATCGCTAGGTGCAAAATTGCGCATCGCGGTGGCGGGACTAGCTGTTTTGGCCTTTATCATCGAATGTGTCTCTTTATCGAGCCACGCGTTGGGCAGATGGAGAAGACGGAACTTCACTGAAGGTTCGTTTGCGGCGTATAGCTAGGTTCGAATCAGGGTCGGGTGATTGTGACGACTGTGAGCGATGCCTCACATTAGACGGGGCACAACTAACTCGAGATCTAGTAGTCACTTAACGAGCTGTTGACTCGGTAGGATCTGGCGGTGATAACGATGGTTCATAAGTCGAACCAGAATCTGGGCTTGGAAATTCTGGGGCGGTACTGTCGGAGTTGAGAGGAAGTTGCCGGAATTCGTCTTTAGGAATGTAAGAGCGAGTGTGATCGAAACTGGTCTTCCATATAGGAATGTCTGGTCGTACGGAATTCCTCCATTCCTAACCTCGCACAGGCGAGTGGAATGCCATCAAACACAAACATAGTGTTCTTGCGATAGAAGTATTTGCAAGGGTAGCTTCCATTTCCATGTCCACTTCACTGTTAGGATCACACAGAAAGTAGTAAAGCGTGCTAGGGTCATCATGTGGAACACGGAGGAGGACCCGAGCGATCCCGTTGGTCACGTAGGAGTACTCGAGCCCTTCCTAGATCATGACATGATACTCCTAGACAAGAGCGGAGCAGATAAGTCGCTCTGCATTGTACCGCATCTTCGCGTCCTTGTCCGTGGGTATTTTATTTGACTTAACAATCTCCTTCCACAAGTTCATTAGTCGAAGCCCGATCCGAAGGGTTGCGACGGGAAGCTTATGATGTGGCTTATACTCGACGGTCGTGAGGAGAGTGGTGCTGCAGCCGTCAACTCGATAGATGCAGAATTGGTCAGGTCTTAGGTGGTGCACGCTTAACGGTTGACTTGTATCTGCTTCAATAGCATCATTATCGTTCAACGAATTCGTATGGTTGCTAAACTAGACGCCATCACCGAGGCCGAACTCTTCACGAGCGGCGGGTATCTTGCACAACTCCGTTATTATATCATTAACGTGTTCTTCCACAGCGAACCGCTCATAAGCCTTAAGGTCTTGCTCACTGCTTATAGGCTTACGTCCAAGTCGTCGGCCTAACCCTTCTAGCTCATGCAAAGATAAAAACAAACGCGGCGCCCCTCCCGGTGTTGACTAGAGGTAGTTGTGGACGGACCTGTAAAGCTCCGACTATTACGCTGCGCAGCCGGTCTAGTATTCTAATCGTGTTGGGCAATATTTCCCCGTGGGAAGGGGGATTTTCCCGGTAGTCGAGCGAGATAGTGTCTCGACTCTTAGCGGTCGGGAGAGCAGGTCATAGGAATAGCGTAAGAATTCCAAGAAAGTGGTTGGTTAGCTGAGCTCTTGAAGTTGCTTACGTCTTACTTTCTCCTGTCTGCTTTCATCTTCGGCCTGTTTCTGTCGTTCTTCGGCCTACTTCTATCGTTCTTCGGCCTGCTTCCTCCTCTCTTCTTCCTACTTCTGCCGCTCTTCGGCCTTTGTTTGTTGTTCTTCGGCCTCTTTGCGTCTCTTTTCCGCCTGCAGAAAAAGAGCCTTATAATCTAGCGAGTTGTTGTCGGCCATCGATGTGTCGAGGGTCTATTAAGACAATCGCGACCAGTCTTGGTTGGGGGCTTGATTGGGGGTCGGACGTCAGCTGATCACGGTTTCCGGTAGAAGTATTTCCCCGACAAATGATATGGTTTCCGCTGGCTAATTTTAGCATCTCGAAGGTATAGCAATATCCCCGTCGTCAACAAAAGAAGCCATAGCGCTTACCAAAATTGGATTTTCTCTGGCTCTAAAGGGACTACTAAGGAAGGCAAAGTCAGTTCACTAGGTCGGTCGCCTCGCGCTTAGTCGTGAGGGTCGCATCTGTCTCGCCTCGGATCGCTTGAGACAGAGGTGTGGCAGCGATCGAAAGGGCAAACAGACTGTAGGGCTGGGATCGCTATTTGGCCTCTCTATAGCGGCGGTCTGCCGTTTCTTGAAGCCTTCGTTGTTCTTCCAAGCTGACATTATACTTCGGTTATTGTTTGCTCCATCCCTTGTCGAAAGAAGTATTTAGTAGATAGGCGAACGACGCAAGTTGAAAGCAATATAGTAGGGAGCCCGCTAGCTAGCGAGGGGAATGGACTATCGCGGAACGGATTTACTCCTTGACTTCAGAGTGGATTGTTGCCTGTGGCATAGAAAACCTTTGGCCCGATCGATTTTAGTCACGTTCCGAGGCATACGCCGAATCGATGGTACTGTACCTAATATGCGTCGTCGTCAGTATATAGATGAGTTCCGTCCATCTTCAAAATCCTTGGCAAGTCCAGTCACTATAGCAAGATCACTATCTCAATTACATCAATCGCGACGCCCGCATTCCGTCCTCCTATAGCAGCCCTTTACTTCAAAGGGTAATTATGTTGTGTCATTTCGCTATGAAAAAGGTACACAATCAAGCCAAGAGTCAGCGAAGTTCTTTTGAAATAGAGAGAATACGCTTACCTCTGTCCCTGTCCGCCTAGCGCCACACGCTTCGGGGTGCTCTAGTCTTTGCAGTTAACATCATGCAATCATTCTAAGGGACGTCGTGGAAAATTAAAATGACATACCTGACCGATCTGGGTAGTTAGGCCCCTTTTTAAGGAATAGGATCTATGCAAGAGGCAAACTGAAGTGCTATCGCTGACGGAACCTATGGCTAGAGGGTTGGAGTTGATCTTTGAGATAGTATTTATAGATGCGAACCATTCTTGAACATGGTAGTCATTGACTGCATCCTCAGTTTAAACAGGTTAATAGAAAATTGGACGGGTACTGTAGAATGGAGTATCCCCGCCGAAAAAAATCGAGGCCAAGTAGACAATCACCCGCACCTAAAATAACATTCCTTATCCTCAATTAAATCTGGTGTTAGGTGTCTCATGGATTATGCCCACTGCTTTGCATGTCTCATATTTTTAATATTTTTGCCCATATTCTTCATCAAGCGATCCTCACGAAACGATCCTTTATTCAGCATCAACTAAAACACCAACTAAATGTATACGAATTACTTTATGCTTACTTAATATTTAGAACGCACTTTTTGGCATCGTAGAAATCAACCCCTCTCCTCATCTTTCCGGCGATCCCTCGACCTCAAGAAAAATTTTGAGTTAACTAGGCCTGGAAATTTCCCCAATGGATTGACTATCTCGTTCCACCGTTGGTTATCGTTCACTAATACTTAATTAAGCCAGAGGCCAGTATCTTAGCCATAACGGATCCTGTGCCTCATCTTCCGACTTCAACGCTCAGCTTCGCCGAACCAGTTGTATGCCGAACTAGTAGTGTTCGAGTGGGTTTGTGCTAGCAGCGATGTACTCTCCACCAGAGCAGCCTCTATACGACGGGCTGACAAAGTAGACCTCACAGTAGCGTTGTTCAATATTAAGTTCATTCTTGAGGATACATTACTCCATTTTAGTTTAGCTGTCCCGAATCTCCACTGCGCCCCACTAATCACCTCCAATAAGGCTGAGTGACGTCACTGCTCTGGTTTCCCGAACGTTGATATTCTAAGTGCTTTAGAGATGGGCTGGGTAGGAAAGTGAAGCTCAAATTAGCATCGCTCTGAATAGACAGCTCATCCTAACTGTCTGTGCCACGTAGCAGTTTTTGGTGTCAAAATGTGGTTCAGGAGACCGCAGGAAAAGGAGACATGGAACCATAAATCCGCGGATGTTTATTGGATGCCTCCATCAACTAACACCAATGTCAGAGACAATCTACTCGCTCCCCGGAGGGTATTTTGCAGTGCCTGGGAACTGTACTCGAGGTTCCAGGAGCAAAAAGGCTCCTAGAGTCGACTTATACGTCTTTGGAGCTTGTAGAGAGAGCGTTGTGTATGCTCATGTACTCCGAATATCCATCACATCACTCCCACGTACGCTCCAGGCAATCCCAGAGGCACTTGAGGGCCCAAAGCCCCGCTTTTACCTTCAAGAACGGCTTCGTAGTCTAGGAGCAGCATAGTTACCGGGACTACCAACACGTTTCTGAACTCGATGTGGCTGTGAAAGAAAGGAGTGTATCCGTACATGAAGCAGCCCAAATTTTCTTCATCCACATTTTGAAGGAATGATGTTCCCAGGATCGACAGGCGTGTTCCTGGAAATTTTAGCTAGTGTTTCAGGATCAATATAGCTCCCAGGATGGATGTTGACGATCCCAGAGACAAATTTTGCACTCCTAGGTAACCTAACCCGCAATCCTAAGAGCTTCAAACCTCTTCTAGGGACATGAAAACCCCTCCTAGGAGCTATATTGATTCTGAATCTCTAGGTAAAGTTCCTAGAGCAGCCGCTAGTCATCCTAATCTCATGCGAATAGTCTCCCATACAGAAATTATGATCCCATCGCAGGCGTAGTTGATTAAGCAATATTAGGAAAAGCGCGAGGAAGCAAAAGCGAGGTGGCTTTCTCGCGTTCAGGGAAACCCAGATGCCCCATATGGGACCACCTCCTCCGCTTACCGTGTATGATTCATGTATATCCCTGAAAACAGGCACAGTTACTCCGAGGAAGGGATTTGAAGATTGATTGATTTATTTATAGACTGTCCCAGCCGCCCTATTTTAGCAGCTATGCAGCGTGTAACCATAAGTACAGGTGTTCATAGAGACAGACTTTAGTATTCCTAGGAAGCTAACCCGCGATTCTGAGAGGTTATAAAGAGGTCACGCCTATATATGACCTTCACGTTCACCTTTACCCCGTAGCTGATCAGCCAATCTAGCAGAACAGCAGCTTTTTACCTAGAATCTTAAATCTTTTGCAATACTTGAGGTAAGGAGATTGAGTTTAAGTTATGCAACGGCCATTTTCTGCTTCGGTACATGTCCGATGTGGTTCTGACTGGCTCAACTAGATTAACTAGAGCCAATTCCAGTGTTGTCGACGAGGATGACGAGAAAAAGCCAGAGGAAGATAACTCGGACGCCGATATAGTTCGTATGAGTACTCCAGATTACGAAAGATAGGCTAGCGAAAATTGTCGCATCAAATCACAGAATTTGCTCCTTACGGAATCTACTCCGGCTTCGACATTTTTCAAGTACCGTAACTGCCACTAATTTGAACATACTTAAATTACTCAAACTCATCCTCCTGCAGCGAGAGGAGAGCCAAACAAAGTGGGAGATTCCAGGAAGGGTACGTGAATAACTTCTTGGTCATAACTAAGAGGAATTCTTACCAACACAATGTTATTTATAAGTTTGCAGAAAGTCCAGATTTGAACTTGAGTTTAGATGCATTATGTGCGAAGCATGTCCAAGCTGGCCGTCTTTCATCGAGTCCATCTGCTGATACAAACAAATTGACCATAAAGGCCAGCATAAAAATCTTGCATACAAACATCCTAGCTAAGCGCAAAATGCGGGACGATTTACGGGCCAATATTCCGAAACGACGATCAATGCGTCTAAAGCTGAAAAAGCGAATGCAGTGACGAGGTTGACCGATTAGATCCTCAAAGAAGTCGTCTGCGTGTTACTATAGACATCGAATACGGCTTAGGAGCTATTGAAATGCAACATATGATTGGTTCTCTGTTACTCCTTTCTCCACTTTAGAGTAGTGTGGTAGGGACCAGAACCATCGTGACGAAACTAGAAAATAAAATAGGACGCTTCAGTTTCGTGTATTGCAAGAAGCGCAGCGGAAATTCTCATCTAGATACTCTCCACTTATTAATCTTACGTTAAAATCTTTCGCACAATGCCGACAGCGCCGAGAAGAGTTGATCTTCTAAACCAACGCTCGCAGAACGTCATATTCGTTAGGCCGTTTCACCATCTCGTTGCTGACTAATCTCGCAATAACGAGGGACCCAAGACATCCAAAAGAATCTAAGTTGTGAACTATCTCCGGGTCTTTGATAAGGTCGAAGACATGCCTCGATATGATGTCGGCAATCCACTTCCCGAAGAGTTAATTCATATGGTGGTACTAACGTCATGACCTTTTGCACGACTTCGTGAAATATTGGAGAGCTGCAATTTGTGTTCGCCCATCGTGAAAACTTCAGGGTAGCCAGAGTTTTCAATAGAAGGATTGCGTACTTATCAGCAGCGATGAATACTTCAATGTTGTTGAAAGCAGCTTCGTTAGCTGGCTCTGAGATTTCTGGCTTGTTTTCCGAAAGAGATGAACCAGACTCATGGTCACAAATGGGAAGCGCCGATATGGGTTGTTGATATTGAATCATGTGCCCATCCTCACTATACTCCCTGAGATAGAGAAAAGATAGAACACGCTCCATAGTCTCTGGGGTGTCGTCTTCGATATTAATAGCTTTCTCAATGGATTCCTAAAAAGTAAGTAAGCGACCGAAAATATCTGCCGTTTCCTATCAAAATATACCTTGAAGCCATCACACATTGCGCTATAGAAATAGCTTGACTGAGTACACACAATAGCTTGGTGAACCTTGAAAGTAATTCCTTAGCAAAGAATCTCCATGTCAGAGAATCGGCTTCGTAGGAGTAAGTCTCGCATCACGTCCTTGAGTTCAGACATGGTTGATGTCGCGTCCATTAACATTTGATCTCGCACAAGGAAAAGATTTAAGATAGAAACCTAGACATAATAATTGAAGCTGAGTCCCAACACAAGTATTTCGTGGACAAATAATATATACTAATCAAGACAAAGCAGAGCTAGTTCAGTGAGGCAATGACGCGTAGACTGTCGAGTGATGAAGATACGGGGATCCTAATACTAAGATCCAGTATTTGACGTTACAGCACGCTATACATTGATTCTCAACTGCTGTAATTATGAAACAGAGCTTCTCAATCTGTGGTTTAACACAGGAGAGAAGTGACTCTACAGTATAGTCTTACCAAACATACCTGCCGTAAGCACGCCCGTTCTTAGGATTCTATTGTGGGCCCAGGATCCAGATAAGCTAGTCATAAAAGGCATTCTTAGCAGCCACACCCGCGCATGTAAATAAACCAGAGGCATAACCAAAGGAATATGATTTGGTTAATCGAGTTTCCGGTATTGATAATAGATTCAGACTACAGCGCTAAAGAGAGTAAGGGTGGCGATTAAAACGGACACCGCCCCAAATGCATAACTGCCTGCCGTTAGCCCAGTACTGATACTATATCCAGCTGCAGTCCCAATTGCTGTGACGACTATGGAAATTACTATAGCAAATCCAATAATAGTGAGTAGACGAGAAACGTCCCATCCGTCAACCAACAATAAAGCAGGAATACTTTCTCCGGGAAAAATGTCCCCATAACAAACGGCAGCGTCAAGGTAATGGCACGTTCTCAAGTATCTAACAGGTTGTCAGCCTTCTAATACATCACGGAAACTAGCAATCAATACTAACGTATACTGTGTTACTAAGCCGGACTCTTTCAGAAATTGTTGGCAGTCGCTTTTCCCTTTGGAATTCCAATAGAAGTCGAGCATGGGCTGTCTATATTGGAGGTTCCTAAAACATTTTCGGAGTTGTTGACGCCGCTCTAAAGCACAGTAGAATACCGGCTCCCCCCCGTTTTCATCCATTATAGTATTTGGACAGAGGCCCCCGTTCGAACAATGCTAAAACGTACCATTTTTATTGAATCCAGCGTCACAGTTCGTTGTGTTAGGAGAGAGCTCTTCTATCTCTCTCTGTATATCTGCTATCTCTAAGGAATAATTAATTAGAAGCACCACAACTTCGATTTCTTTGTTGCTTTGTGTTCGTATAGCATGAATCTACGATTTTTGTCAGATTCTTAACATTGACCATTCAGAAAAGTTGACTAACCTTAACCTCCTGGATTTTGACGGCGGAGCGCAGAGAGATACGCTTCCACCATCCGCGACAATTTCTCAGTCTATGGATTTCGATTCCATCTTCGTCTTCTTTGATAGGTATATCCTTAGCAAGGAAGCAGGATCCTCGGCTGAAACATATCCATATGCATGATTCATAACCATTTTTGACTGCCTTTTCGCACAGGCTTTTAATATTCGATAATCTCGCATTGGATTCTAGCGCAAGGAAAGGATTGTATTCTGTTTCCTTAACAGAGTCTATCTCACAGGGTCTCTCGTCAGAAGTAAACAATTAAATTCAGTACACCAACTCACCGAGCGTTAGGGTCAATTCGTCAGTTCCGTTTATAGATTCATTTGTGGATTCAAGGCTCATTATGCCTCGATGTTGAGAGTAATCTTGGTCTTTGATTGTTTAGTTGGAGAAATGCGGGCGGAGCGGTGCTTATATACGAAGCACTATACTAAAAATAACTTTTGCGAGATAAAAAGTCTCAATGTTGTGATTATGTTTACATTAGCGCTTAGGACCGACGGCTCAAACATTTCAAGGCGGTGGCGCCAATACATAGGCGCTCTTGCACCGGGAAGATTCTCCCGCTATTACCGCATGCTCGCTATAGACCGTCTTCCTCCACAAGTGATTAGGCACAGTTTCCCAATAGGTTCATTGCGGGCGCCAAGAGTAGCGGAGGGTACAAAATAGCTAGAAATACGAAAAAAATCTTCCAACTAGAAAGACTTTCTTATATGGTTAGCAATCTTGAAACAGCCTATAGCACAAACGCATCAGATTCGTAATGCTACATATAAGTTAGCGGCAAATGGTTGGCGAATAAGGGCCCCTTATACTCGGTCGCATCTGCTCTACGAAGTCGATACTATTTTAGTATGATATACTATAGCGAGAGCTTTGAAGTGGCGAGCTGAGCGATTCCCCCGACTCAATTTGGTTTTTGTACGAAAAAATCTTTCATAGAAAATTGCCGTGAAGGGAGTAATTTATATTCAATTATCAAAGATGATGTAAACATATAGGCTCACCCGAGTGCGAACAAAACCACGTGTACACATTATAGCTGACTAATGTTCTTTGCTTGCTGTTCAAACGTCACGAATTCCCTTAGAACAACCAGTGTTTATAGCAATAGGGATGGTCCAATATATTATTAGTCAGCTTCAAAAAGTTCGAGAAACCCCCTCCTTGCGTTCTCAGAGGATGAATACAGGACGTACTGCTCTTGCTGAGCAGCCACGCGAACGAGAGGGTCAAACGGCATTACGGGCTTAGTGGCTTTCACGGAAACTCTCCATAAGGTGCAACTATCGGTCCCAATATCATCTTGGATTACTTCCCACTAGAGGCGGACGTTTGCGGGGCCACCAGGTTCTGAGACCAGCATTTAGTTCAAAGTACCAGTGACTTGTAAGTAGTCTAACCACAGATTGTCGATAGGACCACGGATACCGTAGGTGGTCTTCCAGCTTTCCGAAAGCCGAATCTTACCAGCAAATATACCTAGAAAGTCTCCCTCGCGCACGGGGACGATGGAACAGACGAATAAGGAGCTGCCATCTTTAGGCAGGAGGAAGGTGAATGCGGACTTATCAATCCCACATTCGGACGCTAATTGGTTGTCTCAAGGTGCGCATATAACCTCAGGAGAGAAAGCCTATAAACCCTTTTCTTTAAAGCTTTCTTCTTCACTAGTGAAGGCCTATTCGTTTTTGGCATTATTCCAAGTGGACTCGTGAACTTTTAGCCTCTCGACAACTTAGGGGTCCTCAAGATCAGACAGGCGCATGAGGTCACCTTTCGCGAGTCTAAGAGCCCGTGTTTCCAGTTGTTCGATGTGAGGTCTATGTTGGGTCTCCCACTTCATTACTGCATCCACAAGGGAGATTTTTGACGTCTTCGGATATCCCTTGCAATAGCTGTCGAATTCTTTAGTGCGGTAATAGAGGACTTTGTCAATACCAGCTTCACGCATTTAGAAGAGGTTTTTCCAGAAAATACGGCATTGCCGTTGGTTTTCCGCACCAAGCCCGTATCCAGCATCTTCCATAAACTTCTTAGTTGCAGCTTTTTCCGCCATAGTGAATCCGTCTACGGGTCCCTTCGCGGCTAGCAGCTTTGAATAATCGATCAATGCAGCACCCTTGAGAATGATCTTCCAGAAAATAGTTTCATTGTATCGATTTTGCAGACCCTTGCCCGTGGCCAAAGCATTGTCCCTGCGAATAACGTCAACTGCCGTTTCATAATCGAATTCTGAAATCTCATCAACATATTTCCGGATGTTCTCAGGCTTAGTTGTTGTCGGGATACGGCTCGTTCGGTGCCCGTAGAGACCAATAGTGAAATTGACTTTCACGCACTCGAACAATATCGATAACATTGCTTTCAATGTATACGCAGAGTCTGCTTAATAGGACGAAGAAATGTCGACGGGAATATCTAAATAGCGGGTACCTTTCACATTGTCGTAGTTAGGCTAGATCAAAGGACATTAGCCTCGGATCAAGAACCTGAATCAATTTTGTCCGATAGCAAAAGTGGCATACTTGTTGACTTATATTCTTACAACCCACCTCGACAGGTTCATCAGCAATTCTGTGGGGGGATTTATCACCACATTTTTTCGAAAGCTGCGAAATGGGCCGCTTTCTCCTCTTCCTCGGTTCTGCGCCTGCAAGATTTCCATAGTTCCTTTTCGGTACATTCAGAATCCGATAGGATTCACGCTCTCTATACGGGGAAGCCGGAGGCGTTTGTAAAGCTAAGCCGGTGGTTCGTAACGCGGACTCTTCTATATTGCCGTCCTAGCTCGCTAGATGAGCCTAGAGGACTAGAATCACGGTCAACGCTTATTCTATTAGGCATGTCGAGTGTCTAACGTACCGTTATTGTCGACTTTAGAAATCAAGCAGTCAATATACTCTTCGTTATGATCGATGCCAGAAGACGTGAATACGTCCCGGATAGCCTAGGCTAGAAAGCCTCGGGCGGTCTCGTCCATAATACTTGGAGAATGCGATGCGTGCGACCGAGGACGTGCCTACCTCCTTCATAATAAATTCAAGCCTCCTCCTTTGCTCTAGAACTTTCGAGACTGATCGACGAGCTAAGCCCACCTAGGTGGAGCTGTTGAAAGGGATAAGCCAATTATGTATCCTTATCCCAGATTTAGAAGTCCTAGGCGTAGATCGAGACCACATTGTGAGTTGACGTCATTTTATGGTCTCAAAATTCAAACCGACCTCCCCAAGCCGCATCTACGCTGTGTCCAGTCCACAGCTTCAATATAACATCGCAGCTTCCTGTTGGCGACTTGAAAAGAACGTTGGCTTGCGGGCTAGATTGGCTTAACGTTGAATATGGTTGGCTGTGGCGTGGTTGGTGCCCCGAGTAACGAAATCATCTATTTACCGGACCTATAGGCGCAAAATTCGGAAGACAAGCAGTTCTTGAACTGGAAAGCCTAGGGGCACTCCAAAAAATTAAGAGGAATAGGATGAACAGGGCTGGTAGAAGAAAACATCACCCTAAGTCTGCGCATACAGTAAGACGACGAGCTGAAAATGAATACCTACCCATCGGCTTGTTGAAGCAATCACATTCGTTAGTATAGATTAAACAGCTCTGCACCTAGAATGCGTAAAAAGGTGGCTTAGCGACGAAGAAGCGAAAAGCGTTTGGGGATGAAAGTGACAGAGGACTGGTTTTTAAACGGCGACTCACCTCTAGAGGAGGTTCTAACCCCACTTCCTCGTCACGCTGATCTGCATCACGTGCATTTCCTAATAGTCGAGGACCTCCCACTCTCGAAGCGTCGACTCAGCCTTCAAAGCCTTCTAGTCAGCCTTGTGCAGACCCATGAACTATAACTCCTTTCACTCGGTTCCTTCGTTTCAGGGCACTTAAACCTTTAAGCTCATTGTGGACTCGCCCCATCTCCGGCAGCCTCCCGGACACCAAAGGCCGACAGTCTTCGTATATTAGTTAATATCTTATTGCCTTTTCACAGAACCTTAGTTTTCCGGCTTGGTTTCAGGCTATGAGATGCGGGCTAGTTTCCCATCACCTAATATTTGTCATTTCTACTTTCCCCCTCATACTACAGTATAGCATATCACAGGCCTTTTATTCAACAAGCTTTGCAACAAGATCAGAGGCCATTTCCCCATGATCATCCAAAATATGCCGAAATCGAGTATCCTCAGCCAGGGTTCGCGCCTCACATGAGATATAGAGAATAACCAACATTCTAAGGGAATAACATCCATCTAGCTCTTGTCTACCTGTCTACTCGTAGGTATATTCTAGCAGATCAAGGATATGTGTCATAGTTTGCCCGTTAAGAGGAAAGTTGCAAAGGTCGCGATGAAGTGACTTTAAGCACTGTTCTCTTAATGGGTCAACAAGATACCGCGTCGCGAACACATATATCTTTGCATGAGCAAGAAGGTCGGGGTGGGAAGAAATTGTGGCCTCATCTCCAACAAATCTTAGGTGTCTAAACTGACTCCACCGGCGTTCATAGGGACTTTCAACATAGATTGATTTCGCGTATTCAATCTCCGGCGGAGGTAAGGAATAGTAGCTCTTTTTCTTTTGCGCTCTCTTAGAAGCTCGGGTTCTCCACACATAAGATGAAGCCTCGGATTCTGGCCCTGTGTCTTGAGGCCCTAGCTCCGGCTCCGCCTCTAGCTCCTGCTCTCTTTGTGGATTGCTGTCTTTCAATTGATCTAGATTGTATATAAGTAATCATTCCTCCAGCACATTAACAACTAGTACTTACTCTCTGCATCAAAATGACCATCGTCTTCTTTGTCTTTGCGGTAAGGCGTAGTATAATTTCCTTTATACCAAACTCACAAAATACAACAAAAGTTTCCTCTTCCACATCATCTATAGTAGCAGTTCGGGTTACTGCTTCTTTCATGCAACCATTGTTCATAAGAGCATCCAGCGGGGCCGATAAGTTATGAACAAGACCGGCGTGGATCGTCAGCTTCCGTCGATCATGTCTAATGAGAAAGTGAAATTCTAGTGATCGAATGAGTCTTTAGCAGTTAGTAACTGAATGATTCAATGACCAGTGATCGTACTCTTTGAAAATTTCCATTTCGAAATAGCTCCCATACATGCATCTAAACAACAGATTACGGCAGGCTTAGGGCAAGCTTAGGTTTGGCCTGCGCTAAATAGGACAATGTACATCACTGTGAGAGGCTTTTGTATGAATCCACCTGTAAATTTTTGCCACGAAGTCCATGCGGAAACCGAAATAAGACCCTGCAACGCGGCCAACCGGAATGAGGGGTAGCAAAGTTGCGAAGCGTGAGTTGTTCTTAGTAGAAAGCATGCGTGGTGCATGCATGCATCGTCCATAAAACTAGTGGTACTCCAAAGTGGAGAAAGGAGTAGCGGCGAGCCAATCATATATAAGACAGCGAGAGCTAGGATCTAGACTGGGCCGGAATGCGGGGAGCCTCGGGTGATCATAGATTGCAGCCTACTTGATAGAGGCTTTGCCACAAAGAGATTATGTTTCCGTAAATAAGGTTCCTCGTAAGAGTAAATACATCCTTGCTATCTAACGGTGAATGTGAATTAGGCGGTCCTTTATTCCTCTAGAACCAGTTCATTTAATCTGATCAAAGTACTCCGTAGTAGACTGAGAATCGACAGTAGCCGTAACAGCATTCCGAATCTCAACTACCTCCTTTAGCCTCAAACAAATTGGGTAGGTGGTGATAAAGAGAAGCTGCACTCAGTCTGTAAGTCCGTAGGCGATTACTGCAACTACAGAGTACTTCATACGGAATACTTATCCTCAGATTCGGCTCGCTTGTGATACGTCACAATACCATGACTACATGCAATATAAGGCTGCTTATAACTGCTCAAATCGTGTTCAAATGTGATTTATTTAGCTTGCAACAGATCTGCAACTCGCTAAGCAATAGATAGCTGGAACTCTTCCCGGGCTGAGATTGGTTTCTAATGACTTAGTACGGAGCGGAGAACACCCATTTTTAACGACATTTCCAATATTCGTAAATTGTTTGCTGTGGACCACGTATAAATACTGTATTATATTTCACTCATGACGCACACCCTTCTGGAAGGCTGACAAGAGATCAATAGGTCTAGGTGCTTAATTAGTTCATGAAGTGGACTTGGGCTTCTTCTTTAGTTACTTCTCTGCTCCAAGACTTAGGCAAACCCATCATCCTCTACCTTCTATTCTCGGGCTACTAGATCCAGAAAATGCCAGATACCTCTGAACAGCTCGTGGAAATCTCTCGCATCGATCTTGATTGTACTGGACCAGCCAAAGCAATCATTACGGATGTGAAGCACCTGGCTTCTTATAATTGGATCGAAGCATCCACACCCACTATCGCTGTCCCAGGCAGTCCAGCTCGGTGGTCTGCTCCACAGGGGACCCGACAGGTGAAGAAGGATAGCGGCCTTATTTATATTGCTCAGAATGCTGCTCGTCATCCTGATAGTCCCCTAGAACCGTTATTTCGCTCCCTATATATCGAGCATCCATTGTTCGACATAAACTCAATCGACGTTATTACCGACCGAAACAACATTCGTAAGCTTCTATCTTTTATCAAACCCACTTTGACCAAGAATGGTCTCGATCCATTCACCATCCAGGTGGATATAGCCGCTCAAACTGCAATATTTTGTCGTGACGAGACCGCTACTTTTGAAGTTATTAGGCCAGGCGAATTCAGGGGCTTTAGTCATGAATTTGAGAAAGCATACACTATCAATCAAGTTCGAGACAGCACTGGGCACCACCGCATAGTTTCATACCGACTGGGCGGTCTGAGCTTTCTCGTGCGCCATGAGACTAACGGATTTGTTGAAGATTGGAAGCCGGTCGTGGAAAAAGATAAGTCGACAGGGGACAACCTTGCGAACATTTTACAGTCCTTGTCTCTATCACCAGAAAATGACACCACGGACAAAACCTCCGTTCAATCGAAATTGACCATCAAGAGAGAAGGCCGGGTAGTACCCCGGGAATCAACCTTAGAGATTAAAACACGAGTTGTTCATAAACCTCTGGAGCTGTCAGAGGTTGCCCCTCAGCTCTGGATTTCCTAGACGCCCAAGCTTGCCCGTGCTTACCATCAACGTGGGATATTCTCTACACTAAAAGTAGAAGATATCACTGCCGGACTGAAAGATTGGGAGCAAACCCACCAAGATCTTATCAGGAAACTCGTTGCTCTTATAAATTGCATCCTTCGAGTAACAAGAAGTTAGGGTGGGAGTTCAACTATTCGGTACGATTTTCTGAAAGATAAACTTGTGATCAAGAAAGTCGAGAGAAAGAAGATGCTCCCCGACGACCTCTATTCCCGATGGGCTAAAGCCATTCCCGTCGATGTCGAGCAGAAAATCTCCGAAAACCGCTCAGCTCCTACTCAAAAAGGGTCAGACACTCTGCAGCGCACTACAAAACTTGACCGAGGTAATAGCGCTCTAAGTGGCATCAAGGCAGGGCCAGCCAAGCTTCAACATCATGTGAATGTTGCCGCTGCTGGGAAGAAATCAGAATTATGAGTCCTTTCGGGCTTGGCAAAGCAGCAGGACAGGTGGCTACTAGGAGACAGGAGATACTGTATATCCCCCGAGATTAGTCATGTATTTAAGGCTACACAAAATGTGAGAAAGGGGCATAGTTAGCTATTCAGACCCGTTATGATTTCTATTAATGCACCTGTATGATCTACTTTTCGGAGTCGTCCGACTGGGCGTATTGGTTTCTTGGATGTCTAGCCGAAGTTATACTTAGTCTTAGTACTGCTGGAAGCTCTTAAGAAAGGGAATTAATATATGTTTGAGTATAGTAGACATGTGGCCGCCGAGGCCTCAAACGGAAGTAATCGTTTACGGGGGCAATTCTTACGTAATATGCTTGTGCACAATAAATGAACATTGAAAACCTTTCTCCCCTAGCCATATCTAGGTTTCGTCGTAGCGAGAGGCCTCCATATAAATGAGGAAGAGCTCTCGTTAAGGTTTTTTTTAGCTATTGCAAAAACTTGATTAGCCTAAATTTACTCCCAGCTCCACTTTGGAGTACCATAACTTAATCTGCCTACAATAATCTGCGCTAATACTGTACTATACCTGCACGAAGTACTCTGTACTCTAAATTCCTAGTTCTAGCCGCCTCATTTATTTTCGAGCTCAAAGAGGCTCACGAAGACATCATAATGCCCAGCATACAGCCTCTCATACTTCGCCACTTCATCATCAACTGGTGACGCGCGCTGCACACGCCGATGCCCTGAAACGATGAAAAAAGCGAGAATTATAACAAGAGACTGCGCACACGCTCGAACTTAATCTACCTCCCAGTCGTTTCTATACTCGGTGTTCGACTGGGGTAAGAATGTCCTCTGCGCCTCCCCGTGGGCACCGTTCTGGATGTCCCCTTCGTCCTGCACTGCCGGGTGTGAAATCCGCTGGTAATCAGGCCTCCTACTAGCAGATTGCCTGCTCATCCAACTCGTTCGACGGCCGGAAAGCCGAATGAGAGCGATCTATGTAGAGTTGCCGAATATTAGCCACTTCTCCATAACCCTCGGTGACGGTAAACCTACCTTAGCCGCGAAAACAAAAACAGCCGCTGCAAAAACCATCCAGGAAGTACTCTGTTAATGCTGTCTCTAAGGAGCGAAGCAACTCCTCTGATATCCTAGCTGCAATTCACATACATTGTCCCTATGGTTCCGGTCCTTGAAAGGCCATGCCCTATCGTGAAGACTTCGAAGACTACAGCATCGGAACTCATCTTGGATTAAGCGGATAGCGTGCGAATTCTTCGACTGGAAGAACGCCTGCCATTTTTAATCTAGGTTACATAAGAGAATACTGTCGGGGAAGATGTACGCCAGCGCTACTGTGGCCACGATGGTCGATATGATGGTCTGGATCTGATTGAGTATACCGGATATTGTGCTCCGCTAACAATTGCGAGGAGTCTTATGGTCTGTTTGCTGGAAAAACACTCGTATGGCTATCAGTGTGAGTACTGTGATCGGGGATATGAGTGTCGTAGTAGCTGGAACCCATGTCGGTAAAGGAAGAAGCAGAGCGGCGGTGCGAGCCCAAGATAGCCTGTGCCGCGAGAGGTCTGTTACTTATTATTCTCTTTCAATACAGTATACGCTGGCTAGAGACGTGATGAAGAACGCGACAACTCACGCTCCGAGGATCAAGGAGATGGCCCCGCCCTAGTGGCAAAATTTATCAACGGAGGTCATAACCAGGCTGGATTTTCAATATCTTACCATAACTAACACGATATAGAGGATGGTAGTTGTATCGATCTTGAAGGGCATCGTTTCAGCTTATGGTGTGCTCCTTTTGGGCGACGCTTAATTGAATGAGGAAGATGAATGAATGTGAGAGGTACTCGCTGGAGGACATAGGCGGGGTTTGAGTAGTGAGAGTGAGAACGGTCCAGAACGTGACTATATTTGGTTTAGCGTACCCCTTACTCTCGAAATGCCACTAGACCCAAGTTGGCAACACCCCGCTTGAATTTTCTATACTTGATTGGCATATTGTTACTCCTTGCTCCACTTTAGAGTGCTATAACTCTCTCCATAAGCATGATTGTTGTAATATGTTGCGAATTCAGACAAAGAGCGCTCGCCAAAGCATGGGGATGCTGGGATGCTATTCCAGTTCACTAAAGGATAGCACAACTTGATTATTGTGACGATACTCGACCTATAAGCTATTAATATCATCATGTCAGCACTCTTAAAGACATTCAAGAGGAAAAAAAGAAACGGGAGGGGTAGCGAGAGTAACCAGATCATGCATCATATATGGTATGTGCAGCGATATTGCTGTTTAGAATTTATCGAAGCTATCTAAAGATTCGACCCTTTATCAACAATGAAATACTCAAGGTTGCCAGGTAGTCCTCAAAATGGCTAGGTAGTCGCAATTAAATCAAGCTGCAAAGTTGCTACGTGATTCTAGAACTCTAGCAATTTTAGGATAGATTTATCCTTCGTTAAAGTTCATCGAAGACAAATTACTTCACTGCATACCTTAGAGGGGATGGGTGAAACACTCTCCGGTAGCCGATCGGTTTAGAATTCGACTTGAATCACTTCTTCGCCAGACGGTCGAGGACCGCGTTTCGAAGAACGTAGAAGAACTTTTTAAGAGCTGGCCCTTAGTGAGAAATCTGGCCTTGAAATGGCCGATCATTTTCAAGAATCAAAATTTTCCGATCCCGGAGCAGGAACTGGTATAAGGGTTAGGGAAGCGTTGATATTCGGCCAACGCGACGACGTTCACCGCGTTTAGCTGAGCGGCAACATAGTATATAGTGCATGTATAGTATCTAGCTGGTAATGCCAACAGTTTTCCCTTCCGCTGTCATTTAATACCTTCGTTTGCTCGCTCTATCTCACGCACATTATTTTGCTTACTTGAAATTTCACATATCGTGGGTCAGTGCCATCATTAATCCCAATTGGACATTCAAAGAGTAAACAGAGGTTAGAGCCAAAGATCTATATTAAAGCTATGGGTAGACAAAAGAAATAATCTCGAAATCGATGAGTGATGAATCATGTCAGGCAGGTTAACTGGCTATCAAAATCGAAAGTAACGTGCTGAATTACTCGACAATTAAGCCTGTTTTGTGCACATATCGAGTTTAATTTTTAGACTTTTTTTCCTATCTTGTGAAAATTTTTTGCGCAATCTCTGCGCCTGCTTTACTTAGCTTAGCCTTATTTTACTCGACTTTGCTTAAACTTCGGGCTCATTCTACACTTCTACGTTTCATCCTCTTTATTTTGACATTCTATCACGACTACACAATTTTGCCCATTCTAAAAGCATGGATATGCTAATATTGACAAGTCAATCTATCTCAATAAAGAACCCTTGCACTTCTATATTACACCATTCCCATCCCCCAAAATCGAGAAATTTCCTAACTGCGCACCCTTGTCGAGTGAGCCTAACCTAAACAATGGTCCAAAATTCCGGAATCGTGGAAGCGAAAAGTCAAAGCTAATAACTCTAAATCGCGAACTTTTTGTATTTGTGAATAGTCAAATGATTAAAAGCTAAAATTCATAGAGTTAAGGAAGGACACAAGAAATAGATCTCGATATCGGTCGGGTCCAGTAAAATATGCCCATTGACTATTTTAACTTGCTACTCGGGACCCTAGAGTGATGAATTACACATCTTCTGAACACCTTTTGCTCAATTTGTGTGCACAGTTTGTATCGACAAACTTTTGCTCATTATCCCTTTAAAATCAAGATCTCGACTTTTCTCTCATTATATAGAACCTCCCCCTTTACGACACCGGGAGCTCTGTCTGCCATTGGATCGGTGATGTGGACCTCAGTCAACGTGTATATCATGTTAGCATACGCACGCTTCACTTTGGCAGGCTTTTATTTTTACGGGCGGGACTTGCTTCTGGCAGTACTAGGAATGTACTGTTGAGAAGGTTAATGGTAAAGTGTACTGATAGAATCAAGTAACCCCGCAAAAGACTTCGAAGATACCGAATAAATATCCCTTCATTTAACAAAAGACTTCATAGCTATTATTTAAAAGCTTGTGTGGGTAATTCAGGGTTATATCCACCGCAGTGGACGCCCTATAATGTAATTAGCTTGCCCTCATTTTTCATTTCCCGATTGCCGCAATAAATATCTGCGTATTTCGTATCAATAAGGCACCAGCTAAGAGATCTCATCCTTTAGACCGTATTTTATTAGCATTATGGAATTATCAGCAGATGTGAACAGTATTACAGTATCAGCGAAGATCTGTTTGTGCTAGTAGACCAGCTCATCTCCTTCCTTATCTTTGCCAAAATTCGTCAAGCCAACAGACTCGGAGCGCCTCTACCTTGACTCATAGCCCTCATCAAGCGAGGAATATCTGTCATTTACTAATGAACCATTGGGAAAGCTATGCAGCACAATTGGTGTCATGAATCTGAGACTTTGCTTTTTTTTGAATAATTAGCTAGACCATCCTTGTTAAGTATCTTTCCCGATCCTCCATATACATATTTCCAACCCTCCTTACACTCAAGTGTACCCCCGCTATTTCCCATAATGTGTCACTCAGCTTACTACCTTTTGGCCTCATTACTGTCATTCATGGCGTCTTTCCTGGGAATATCATCACGTACGAGGACCTCAATGCCAGCATTGACTCTCGCATACGGCTTATGTCTGTTTCCCGACGATGCTAACGGCTGCACTACTTCATTCTCGCCGATGTCTAAATCATTATCCCTTCTTAGAGTTAGAGGAATCACAGTTGCTTCACCTTCGCATCTACCCCTGCAATTGTCTCTGGACTGATCTAGTAATAGCTATCTCTTGTGCGGGGGTCGTTCTGCAACGCCCAGATTCGGAGCCTAAGGCCCAAAGTGCAATGTAGCCAACCGCATCGATTCTTTTTCAACGTTCTAGTACCGGAGGCCCCGCCCAATGCTGTGAGGTGGTTGGTTCATTTCTATGCGTTATGTAGCAATATCTCGTTCTCGCCTCCAATCCATCGACCAAAACGTAGCCGGTAGCTAAAGTAGCGCATCGCCTCGAGGGAAGCTCTGTTAGAAAGTCATCGGGCACTGTAGACCCTTCTAAAGTCATTTTCATCTCTCGGTAATCTTGGAAATTGGTGGGATCTGTGGGCGACGTTATGACGGATTACGCAATACGTATTACCAGGAAGTTAGGGACTAACTCACACTCGATATCCTTGTTTTCATCGCGGTATATCTACTCAAGCTTGTCTTTCAATTTGTCGTTACAGTACTTTCTCCTTATTTTACTTTAACGGTTTGTGCTACGAAACATCAAAATTCGACGTTTCCCACTTCTCCTATGTGCATTGACGAAACCTCAAGAGGGCTTCTCTGACTGAGACACTATAACTGACGTGCACTCGATTCTAGAGTTTCTCTAATAGAGCGTTTTTTGAACTATATACAGTGGCTTCGGCTCCTTAGTCATGTGGTACAGATATAAAAGATTGGGCCAAATAGTGCCCGGGGCACTCTGGTGGATATACTTTGCCTGTGCCAGATCGGATATGATGTTGTAACTTTGTTTTGGTACATTAGCCTTAGAATGGTCTCGGAGGTGGCTGTCGAAGGTTTCCCTAAACTTACACCCACCACCTACAGCCTGAACCTCCACCGGACATCTCATATCGATCGCGGCGACGGCTGTAGATGAGACGTGCGAATTATAATATAGTGATTCCAGCGGCAACTGGGAAGTCCCAATGCCTGATGGCCGATGTAGTCTAGGTGTAGGCATGTTTAGTCTAATCGAGTTTCCTACTTGGATCCTCAAACTCTGCCCTCATGTTGATGCGAGTTGATGAGACACGATCAGAATGAAGCAAGTAGATAGACCAATGATTGTCGCTCGTATTAGGACCTACTGCACCAAGAGTGTGTACCACCACACGGACATGCGTGACTGGCGTGGTGTCCGCTTGAACGATGTCCGGAAGCAATAGGGTAGACGGCATCGTGAAAAGGTAAGAATCGAAGAACCTCTCGAAGAAAATGCGGATTAGAGGCTGGATTTTGTGGCTCCTTCGATTTTATATAGGATACAGAACTAGGGTAACTAGGCAGGCGGCTACAAGGACTCGAAATCACGCATATGGTTTGACAAGAAAGGCGCTGGGGCTATACTTACTAGCGTAAATCTCACGAACCCTGCCACCGCCAACCATTTGAGGGGCGGTAACTAGGGGAAAATCGTTCTTAGACTAGCAAGATTGGATGTGTAAAAGGCACGCACGGCCCCTTTGGATTAAGATGAGATGAGAGGTCGGAACGTGGAGTAGGACGATAAGTGGGCATACACTGGTTTATAAGCTAAGCCAATCAACGGGACCTCACTAAGAGTCACCGAGTCGTGCCTAAGTCTACTTAGGGTTTCCAAGACATTACGTAATCAAACTTAGTGCCTAATGGTTAGTAAATCTCCCCTATTCTGCCTGCTTGGCGCGTATTTATACCGCTCCGCTCTATACTGAAAGTTTGTATCGCCTTTTTCAAGCCCTCTTTGTCTCGTCACATCTCTAGTAGGTGTGAGGGTCTAGATCCGAACCCTAGACCCTTCGTTTCGTTCTCTGCACCTTTGATCTTAATCTTTAGAGGCTCCAAAGCGGCAATTTCCTTCTTTCCGCAACCCTATTGAAGACATGTCACTTCCGGGAGAGTTTCGAGCCTCTGTGATAGCGTCTTGTTCAAATCCGCAGCCTGAAAATATTATCAGTCAATACGGAAAATCGCATTATCAGGATCTCCGAACACCAGGTAGTTAAATAGGGCCCAGATGTCACGAAGGAAGAAGCTGAAAATCAAAGAATAGCGTATAAACTTGTGGATAACCGCATCGTTTATATCCCACGCGTGTACGCTTTCTTTTCCGATGAACGGGGCTGGTGCTATATTGTGATAGGGTATATAGAGGGTAAGGTTATCGATCCGTTGGAAGACATCAACGCCATAGAAAAGGTTGCGGGTGTGGTTGATTATTTTGCAACATTTCGACATGACATCCCTGGGCCTCTCTTTAGCGGGACCTGTCGCGGGCTTCTCTTCCCCGAGACAAAGGATCTGGTTTTCGACAGTCTTGACGAGATGGAGAAGTGGTTCAATAGCCGGCTTTTCGCACATAACCCGAAACTGAATTTCTAGGGCTGCGAGCTAGTGCTTTGCTATTTAGATATAGCGCCTCGAAATATCATATAGGAGGAAGATGGTTCTCTCTGCCTTATTGACTGGGCATCTGCTGGATATTATCCAAGATTGTTCGAGTTTTGCGCGCAGTGGATTGTTGAAGGAAAGGACGGCGAGTTTAATTCCCTTCTCTTGAAATCGATGAATCCTCTACTATGCTAAGAGATGGCGCAGAAAGAGTCCGTCCTATATGCATGGAGGAATATTCAAAAGTATCCTTTGTAAGTTCTAGAGACTGTATCTGTTTGTTGGTTAAGACTAATATCTTCTAGCCGAACCAAAAATACAAATTCTTCTAAAACATTATCAAGAGATTTAATGGATCGTATTCCTGCACCACCCCATCTAATGCCAGACTATCCGCCAGGCTGGTATGAACAAGCTCAGCGGGAAGGTGTTACCCCGACAGGACCTACTCCGGTCGCTCCTCCACGCTCCTCTCCAGGAACTAGAGAACAAAATCGAGTTTACAATCGCGTCGCTCGTTGTTTGCGCGTAGTTTAGGCTCCGCGCCCTAAACCATCTGATGCTGCGTAGTTTCGGCTAGCCGCAGCCGTCTGGGTTGTTCAACTTGCTGTGGCATCAACCACTAATCTTGTCCAAAATTGTATCTGGGCTGTTTAAAAGTTTTCTAACATGTATAATAGCCGAGCGACCGCTACGTACATTTCCCCAATTGTATAATTCTTAGGCGGAATTACTTAAATACCTAATAAGTACTTTGTCTCTATTGCCTCGGCCAAATTTGAGACCAAGTGGTTTATCGGGACCAGTCACGTCTTGGAACGATCATCAGCCCGTCAAAACCACAGCATCATTCCAATAATGTAAGAAGAAGGACAGTTGACTATGGCCTTTCCACGACTTGACCCTAATGGAATCTCTCTTGTAGATATGAAACCTTCATTTGGCGCTATTGGTAGTGTTACGGATAACCTTGACCATGGATTTGATGACTTTCTTGACTGATCTTTACAAGAGTACTGATCTGCATAGCTGTCGCACATGAGGTCATTCTATGCATGTTATAACATCAGCGGGTCTGTGAGAGAGGTTTTAAGCGTGAAAACCTCCGGTTTGTGAATTTTCAGTTTCAGAACATTCATTCTCACTATGGAATCCAAAAGAAATCCCCCTTTCCACGAGTGTGTACTGCCCTATATCGCAAGATGCAAGTACCTAATGTAAAGCAGATTTTTGGAGTCACAAATGGTCGAACTTTGCTCTTCAACCAGCTGCAATTCCTTGAAGATACACCAGAGGTTACTTGAGTCCAAAAGCGAAGTCGTGGCTGCCGCATTCCAGCGCGATTTTCCAGAACGCCATTCTAGGTGTTACACGTTCACCGAGACCGCTCATATTACTATGTCCTAGTTTATCGAATGGGTATATAGTAGGAACTATACTGACGTGAATCCTATGCCTATCCACAAGCCTTGGGAGAAACAACCGGGAAATCCTCCAGAGCCAACAACTCCAGAGCCGCTGGATGAATTTCCGGAGGAGAGCAAGGTCTTACCCGCGCACACACTGCTATCTCATCTACATGTCTACGTATTCAGTCATGTTTATCAAGTCTTAAAGCTCAAAGAGCTGGCGTTTGATAAATTTACGACGGTCCTGAAGGATATGGGAAAGCCAACAAAAATCGATGAGCAGCTTGCGGTTATTGATTGTCTTAAGGTTGTATTCTCGAAAGTGGATCGCTATGATGGGCTTCGAGGGTGGCTAGCTCAATATGCGGCTTAGTGCTTGGATACTCTACGTCTTCAAGGCAAATTTCATGTTCTGCTGCGGAGGGTGCCGGCCCTTAGTTCGCGCATGATGGAATCACTGAGCCCAGCAAAAGAAGCTCCTTGGAACGCGAAGTCGTGCAATTACCGTGTCCTACCTTATGATACCCGTACTAGCTTCGATGAAGAGAGTGGATATTAAGGCAGCAGAGTACTGTAAGTTATGAATAGGTTCACGAATGGTCTTTGCTCTCTTTGTGGAGATACCGGCAAGCTTGATTCGGGCAACCTCCGCTTGAGCCGTCTGGGGATTAATATGAAGAGTCGTTAACGCGTATGTCTTCCGGATTCAAGTTATTCCATTAAATTTATTGGGTTTAAATTAAGTTTCACCCTCTTTTGTCCCCTGTCGACCCCATCACTATAACAAATGGACTGAGTGATTAGCGCGGAAGGCATAGTTGAATGACCAGATAATTCAGGTCAAGAGGTGACCTCTGGCAAAGGTTTGGCTGTTCTGCTAGAATTTGAAAGCCAAGTAAGGAGAAACCTTTGCCTTGATGCCCACAATTTTGGCAATTTTGCACACTGCCTATCTATACTGTAACCAAAGGTTACAGAATATAGAATAATGGCCGCAAGCGTCCTCATGCGACGTTTGTGATTGATGGAAGCCAAACACCAAAAATCATGGCAAAAGCCAAACATAACGATAGTAACATCACCAATTGGCTGATTATGTTGTCGTTGATATTATGTTGTTCAGCCTCTTCATCAGTGTCATACCATGTATCCAGCCCTAGGCACCAATGTCATACTTCTTTTGGATAGCTGTGAGTCTCGATTTCAGTTTCATTTTCAGAAAGAAGTTCGCTTTCTATAAGACCAGTCAGCTGAATTGCACGACTATTTACCAATCAGCAACAGCTCAAGATGTATACCGTTGCCTTTCTCGACCCTGGAAACAAGACTTAGGCAAAGAAGTTTCTGAGTAGTAATCGTGGGTAGGACTTACCGACTAGTCACACAAGCCTGCATGTAAAAGACCGTCCGTTTTTCCACCACCAGCACCCTCATCACTGGTTCCTCGTCATGAACGGCGTCCGTGTCTCTCTTCGCCTTCATACATTGCCGAGCGCATGCTCCGGGCTTTCCCCTAAGTAATACTGATCCTCCTTCCAGTTTCGAACGATGAGATTGTATATAAATTGATCTATGATTAAGGGAATATTCTATTCCTCAAGAAACAGTCTTTGACCAGTTTACACAATAAACTTGGTCTATTTCTCCTACCTGATTAACAGGCCTCTATCCTGACTTGTAGAGTATATTCTTACATTTCCAGATGAATAATCACGATTGAGAAAAGCGCGAGGAACCAAAAGAAAGGTAGCTTCCTCGTGTTCATAGGAACCCAGATACGCTATGTGGGTCCGTGTCCTCCGCTTATTGTGTATGCCTCATATATATCCCTGACAGGCACTTCAGGGTGAAGGGCTATATAAGTGAACTGGAGCACGACACTCAGGCAAAAATAGGTATCTTTGTTCTCGAATTTTCAATTGACATGGTGATGACCAGTGGTTTGGTGGATTTTACGCATCTAGAAGGCTCGGTAAGACGATCTAGAACAACGAATACGATCGAGATGATGAACCCTGAATTCCTTTAAATGGATCTCCTAGCCATACTGCCATATTCTTCAAACTAAGTACTACCGTATTTCAGAGCATTCTGCTATGACTAGTTTGACAGATTTGCAGTTCCCATTGGATAAAACTTATAGTCAACCCCCTTGTATTCAACCCCTGTAGCGAACGGATATGGTTTCATATTAGGCGGCTCACTCACATAATTATCCATTGTCGCTAGACATAAATCAATAGCAAAACCAGGGACCGATCCCACGACTTCAGAATCAATCACCGGTGCGAACCCTTTTCGAAGATCCAGTAAGTTATCAACTATCACTTCTATTGCCTGTTTCCTCAGCTCGTGATAGTTGGCTCGTGTCGAATAGAGTTCCTCGATCATCTTTGCAAAAGAGTCTCTGTCGGGGAAATTCATGAACGATGCACGAAAATGCACCTTTGCTTTTGTTTTCAAATCGCTGATCATAAAGTAATCCGCTTCACTATACATGCGCACATAGAAGTAGCTTGGATGAAATTCAGCCAATGTATCGATGATGGGCTCCATAGCATCCCCTAGCTCGATTAGTCCTTTTTCGGGCCCCTCGTCAATCGGAGCTGGTTTCTCGTTCATCGGTGATCCATGCACAGCTCTATCTGCGTTTTTTTCTAGAGCTACCTCAGCAGTTTCATGGGTAAGATCCTCTATTTCTGCCGCAGCCTCATGTAAGGCATATTCATCCGGCAGCGAATCCATCCCCAGCTCTCTTTCAGGCTCTGTATCGATTCTTTGCCCTTCATCACTATTAGTGTCAGAGTTCGATGTGGTTGTACGGCATCCGAGGGTGTAGTTCCCCGTATACAGAAACTCTAGCACCTTCTGAATCAGGATCGGGTTTCTCTCGTCCAGATAAATCTGCCCTTCTGTTTCCTACCAGTGAACGGTGCATGTCAGTCTCCTTGCCATGATCCACTAGGTCCAGCTTGTCTCACCTTGAACCCGCCATAACAAGCCCTCTGGAAATACTTTGATCTGGGGCAAACGACCAGTTTATGAGCCGAGAAGGTCTCGTCCTTGCAAATGATCGCCAGATCGCTATAATCAGAGTTAAGATGCAGGCTTATTCAACGTTAGTGACAAGGCCTCAGAAGACTGGGTGTGGTCTCAATCTGATTGTTCCATTCTCACCTAGCAATGTGGCGGAGGATAGTCTCCTGATCCTCCTTGTCCTGTGTGTCACGTACGGGATGGTCAGACTCTGGGTCCTTGGTTGTGAATGACCCTAAAGCCTTGCCCTTTTTTTTCACCATGGCTGGGCACCAAAACAAGAACCAAAATCGTAATAAGCTGACAGACGAGAAATCCAAGCGACTAAACCAGAATAAGTAGACGTTTCTGAGAGCTGTTGTTTTGATGGACCCATTCTGCTTTATATATAAGCTCAGGTAATGCTATCTACATGTATTGCTGCCTAACCCCGCTTCTTTCAGGCTTATCGAACTCCCGTCAACATTTAAGATTGCACTGCTAGTTTTTTATTAAGAACCTCTACCTATAATCAAAAAAAATCTAAACTTACGGAAGAAAACTGGGACGATCAAATGCCTATGCATGCCAAAGTCTCTGATAGAGCGAGCAATGAGGGGCATTTTGCTGTCGCAGATTGCGTGTACGGGTTATTTCTATTAAAGTACGGAACCAAGTATATCACTAGCATGTTTCAAACGGGATTTGGGAAAGCATCAAAGAATAAATGGTGTTAATATTTGATTAGCCTGTTGGTACTCATGGCCCCACTTTGGAGTGCCTTTAATGATCGACACGAATGTTGAGCTGCCCTAAGGGCAGCTGCGACACTATGAATCAATCAATCAATCAATGTATCCCGGTCACAGATATACATGAAGCGGTGAAATACGATGTGGAGGACCTACATAGCTTATCTAGTTACACTGAACACGGGGAAGTTCCTCACAATCCCACAGGAAGTTCCTGGGAACTGCGTTGGCCCTAGGATAGGTGCCGAGATTCCTCACTGACGGAAGCGGCATCAACGGCCACGTCGGAGCGGCTGCAGTAGTTCCTACACCGCAGGCCAACGGAATGTATGCGAAGCGGACTCAATACATGGGCGCATCATGCACTTCAACGGTATATGCGGCAGAGCTCAAGGGACTAGCCCTAGCACTGCAGATAATACTCGACCCACCACCTGCCTGCGTTACTCCGAACAAGCGCGCTGTTATATTCACCGACAACCAAGCCGCCATCCAAGCTATCCGGAACCCTAAGCACCCGTCTGGCCAGTATATCCTGGTCGAGGCGATACGAGCACTCGACGAGGCCCGAAGCCAAGGATGGGAGGTGCAGTTTCGATGGATCCCAGCACATATCGGAGTTCCTAGTAACGAGGCTGCCGACCGAGCTGCGAAAGAGGCCGCCGGGGTTGATCCGAACGCAAGAGCGAATGCTAAACCGCCACTAGAACTAGACTCCCTGCGAACACTCACAGCAACCGCTAAGTCCACCATTCGCCGAGCGATAAGAAATAAGTGGGACCTAGCCTAGGAGAAATGCAAACACGGGAGAGAGCTATTTAGGCTTGGAGTGCGACCGGGGAAAGCGATCCTCGATACACATATCGGGGCACATAGAGCAATTAGCTCGGCAATCACACAGATGCGTATAGGCAAGATCGGCCTACGGGCCTATCTCCACCGTATCAACAAGGCCGATACAGACTAATGTCAGTGCGGCCAAGGACCACAGACGGTACGGCATATCCTGCTCGAATGCCGGAACTAGGTGGAAGAACGACATCGAATGTGGGCAGGCAAGTCTCTATACGGTGACATAAAGCGCATTCTCTATAACCCGCCAATGGCAGTACAAGCAGCCAAGATGATCTTAAGGACTGGACTGCTAGGGCAATTCCGGACAGTGCCGTCCACAGTACTCAAATACGCATAGCGAAGACGAGTGATTTTGGTATACAGAAGTAGAGGAGGGCCAGGAAAGGCCCAACAAGTACATAGAGACAGAACGGTCAACAAGACTACGAGTTGGGATGTAACTTACTAGAGCGGACGGAGAAGTTATTCGGGCAATAAACGGCTTAGTTTCTGAAAGCGAGGGGGGGACACCTGTACTTATAGTCACACGCTGCATAGCTGCTAATTGGGCGGCTAGGACAGTCTATGAATAAATCAATCAATCAATCAATCAATAATCCCATTTCCTCCCAGGAGAACCAACCTCGCTCCTAGGGTGATTTGGGCTCCTAGGAATGAAAAATTGATTGATTGATTGATTGATTTATTCATAGACTGTCCCAGCCGCCCCAAGGCAGCAATGCAGCGTCCATCTATAAGTACAGGTGTCCCCCGCCCTTGCTTTCAGACAAGAGCCGTCCCTCCCAGAACTGCTTCCTTCCGCTCCGGCCGGCCGTCCCCCACTCATAATCTAATGATTGTTCTTTGTCTATGTACTTGTCAGGCCTTTCCTGGCCCTCCTATCCTTCTATATACCAAAAATCACTCGTCTTCGCTATGTGTGTTTTAGTACCGTGGATGGTACTGCTCGGAATTGTCCCAGCAGTCCAGTCCTCAAGATCATTTTTGCTGCTTGTGCTGCCATTGACGGGCTACGGAGAATGCGTTTGATGTCGATGCATGGAGCCTTGCCTACCCACATTCGATGTCGCTCATCTGCCCAATTTCGGCACTCGAGCAGGATGTGCCGTACGGTTTGCGGCCCGTGGCCGCATTCGCATTGGTCGGAGTCGGCCTTGTTGATGGCGTGGAGGTATGCACGTAGGCTAATCTTGCCCGTGCGCATCTGTGTGATAGCGGAGCTAATCGCTCTGTGTGTGCTAATATGCGTATCGAGTATCGCCTTCCCTAGCCTCACTCCGGGCCTAAACAGCTCTCTACCGTGCTTGGCATTCTCCCAGGCCGTGTCCCACTCGTCTCTCATCGCTCGACGGATGATGAACTTCGTTGTTGCCGTGAGTGTTCGCAGGGAGTCTGCTTCTAGCGGTCGCTCAGTGTTCGCTTCCGTACTTGGATTAGTTCCGGTGGCCTCTTTCGCTGCTTGGTCGGCCACCTCGTTACCTGGCACTCCGACATGTGCTGGAATCCACCGGAACTGTATTTACCACCCCTGGCTCCGAAGCTCTTCGAGTGCTCGAATAGCCTCTGTCAAAATGTATTGCTCGGATGGGTGCTTAGGGTTCCGAATGGCTTGGATCGCGGCTTGGTTGTCAGTGAATACAGCGGCGCATCTGTCTGGCGGGACGCATATTTGCGGTGTGTCGAGTACTATCTATAGTGCAAGAACGAGCCCTCTAAGCTCTGCCGCGTACACCGTGGAGGTCCTGGATGTACCCATATACTGAGTTCGCTTCGTCCAGGGTCCGTTGGCGTGTGGTGCACGCGTTACAGCGGCCGCGCCGACGTGGCCGTTAATGCCACTTCCGTCGGTGTAGACGCATAGCGTTCCCGGCTCGATGGCATCGTGCTCCTTGATTGCCTCCACTGCAGACTCATTAATACGGACGAACGGTGGAATCCACTATGGCGGCACCACATGCGGTATACGCTTTTCGAGCCGGTCAAGATGCACCTTAAACTTTTGCTCAAGGATGTTCGAGAAACGGTCGAGGGGGCTCCTTTCGCTGCTCCTACCGACGTCGGTTAAGGCCATTTCGACGTATAAAGGGGCAGTTCTAATATGCATCGTGGCCTCCAAAGCTGTTTGCTCAAGTTGTTGCTATACCAGGAGAAGGTGAGCTTCTACGTCCACCGCCGCACCAGCTGTTGCCCTAAAAGCGCCTGTAATGATTTGAGCTGCACGCCTCTAGATCCTCTGGATAGTACTCGTCATAGCGCTCCCTCTGCCTGTGTAGCTGCTTCCTGGGATGTGCTATGCCGAGCAGCCATAAAGCATCTGGGGTACAATTATTGCTCGGTATATATGCCGGAGATTGACGGTCCCTGTACCCTATGTCGAGGAAGCGAGTGCTGATAGGGCGGCGAGCCGCTTTGTTGCGAGAAGTAGGAGCCGTGCTTAACTGCCCATTGTTCGGCTTTCTCGTGGATCTTTTTCAGGGTCTTGCAGTTCCGTTGTGCCAACGGCCCTGCGGGTAAAGTAGACACATCATCGATATACCCGACCGCCTCCGTCTCCTCTGTTTTGCATGCCTCAATCAGGTCTGCATTGTAGAATAAGTAGAGGATTAGTGAGATCGGCGATCCTTGCGGGATACCGGTTTGGATTGGCACCGATGGGGCCGTGAATTCCTGCAACTTGAGAGTTCTAGTACGGTCGCGGAGGAAGGACGCGATCTATGGTATGATCCTCCCATCAATCCCGCGTTTTCGAAGGTTATGCAGGAGTCGTTCTTGCGAAACGTTGTCATATGCCCCTAACACGTCGAGTAGCAACAGAGTAGCAACTTTACCCTCAGACCACGCTTGCTGTATTCGTTGGAGTAGAAGGTGCATGGCATGCTCCGTCGATGTGAGTTTACGGCCCCCTATATATCGGCTTGGAAGGAGGTGGTGCACATCTGCTAAATAGGGAAGTCGGTTTGCCATGATGCTTATCATCACCTTTCCTAGGGTATTTAGCAGTGCAATTAGTCTATATGCCTTCGGTTGCGAGTAATCGTCCTTCTCCAGTTTACGTCTGAGGACCGAGGGCCAATAAGCACTCGGATTCAGGGTCATAGCCTATTCCGTATCCTCCGACCTAAAGTGGTGATTCACCTTCACCTTCCATTCGATTGTATGCCGGGCAATGTGGGGAGGAAGCTTGTCATCTGTTCTACATTCTTCCCACTCACAGAGTTGAAGAAGCCTTGGGTTGTCTTTCTAGGGAAAAGACGGGGCTGCAGGGCCATCTTGAGTGTAGAAATCCGGTGAAGGGCTAAATCGACTTTTTTGAGCGTGGTATATGATCATGGTCTCCTGGAGTCTCAGGTCACTTAATTGCGTCTCTGTATGACCCATTGCTTAGATAACCTCTCATAATCGCTGATTGGTCTGTGGCGTTGAAGCATTTACCTAATGTTGAGATGTTTAGATGGATGTTCAAACAGTGTTGAAGAACATCAACCCTCCTGGTCACACCTCGCCTGTACTCATAGTTCGCCTTTTTCAGCAGATGCACCCATCTATTATTTAATTTTCCATCAGTGAGTAATCTCAGCCATCCATCGTGAAAGATTGCATTTCACGAAACATAGTTCCACATGGATCGTTGAGTGTTCCGTGAGACAACAGCACAAAGTCCTTGGTCGCTGATCGAACTCTTTTTTTTTGCAAATACTCATTATAAATTATCATTGCTAACATCCGATTCAGTCAGTCTTCTTTAGAATGGCAGATCGCGTAACCAAGACCCCAACCCTTCGACCAGGGCACTTTGCCGCCAAAATAGCCAAGGCGCTGGAAGACGAAGCCAAAGCAAGAAGCTGCTCTCATTATAAGGATGCGGCTAGTGGCGAACCGAAGTTATCCGGGTCATCCCTAATGGAGCCCAAAAGCCATAATAGCGGCAAATTTCCACATCTATCAGATCGAGAAACGGAATTGGTCTTTCTTTTACCGGAAAGAGTGAACGAATCTACACCACGAACAAACAGACGGTCAGTACACGAGACGAGTCACCATATATTTCTGTTCCTCAATTCTGATTCATCTTATCCAGACCGTCGAAGCAAGCGAAGCAAGCTCCCTTCGTAATTTTATCCAAAAGAGCGAAGCGGCTGGAAGGAGGCAGACTGTGGGAGAGGAAGGCTGCTAAGCGACTGCTTAAGCGAGAGCTGGCTGGCGATATTGAGATCCTGAAGAGCGAGATGGAGAATCTTAGACAAATGGTCATCTCATTGCAGCCGCTTCTGCATGAGCGTTGTAGAGGAAAGCGAGTGACTTTCCGGGACGAAATCAGTTAGCCCGACGCAAGGGGGCTCTTACGCAACTATCGCCGTTAGAGCCCAGCGTACTTTTCTTGCAGGCAATGTTCTTTATTAAGACAAAATACAACCATAGTCATAATGTCGAAACCAAGGACGAATCACTTCACCTGCCCGTCAGGCGGCACTTAGTACGTGTGCCCGGATGCGCCGTACTTCGTCGGCTGCTGCTCCTTAGACCCATGCACAAATTTCGACGCAAATGGCACCTCGACATACCCCGACATCTATCCTGTCTCCTTTGACACCTCCATCTACGACGAGATCCTGCCCAACTTGTGCATCGACTCCGCGAACGCGGAATGGTATGCCTGCAATTTCACTGACCCGCCTTTTCTCGGCTGCTGCTCCAGCGCTGCTTGCGCGACCGAGACGGGGTGTCCTGCCAATGACTTACATGCCGCTGCGTGGAGCTCGTCCAGCCGGGGTTAATTCGCGCTGTTCCAGGACGAGGGCACAGGCAATAACGATGATGAGGATAGTGGCGGAGGCGGTGGACTTTCCGGCGGCGCGATCGCGGGAATCGTGGTTGGGTCTCTCGCAGGGCTGGTGATTGTCGGAGCGTTCGTCTGGCTCTTCATGCGGGGAAGGAGCAAGAAGGCTGCTGCGATGAGTAGACACGGGCGCACGCCGGCTGTTGTCGAGGGCGAGCATTAGAGGATGTATCTAGGGGAGTATGGATATCAGCATCCGTCCCTGGCTTCGCCGCACTATGGTATGTACCAGTCTCCTCCTAGATTGGATTTGTTTAAGTCTATTAGCTAACATTTATTGCGCGTGCTTAGACTCACAATTGTCTAGCCCCACCGGCACTATAAACGGGGCAGGAAAGAACCCGAAATATGTCTTAACCTCCTCAGCAGGCATCAGTCTGCCCTCGCTCTCTCCCGGACTATACTCAGAAAGCGGACGGCCAATTCCAGAATTGCACTCGAGTACTAGGACCGAGGATGTGTTGCAGCGGGAACGGGCGCCGGACTAGAACTACGGGCCCGGTATGCCTGAAGCACTAAGACCAGAGCCGATACAGGAGTTGGACAGCAATCTAGCCGAGGTGCATGAGCTAGACGGAAATCGGCTATGATGTGGCCTCGACCGCGGGCGTTCGAAAAGATTGTGCATCAACAGAAATTGTGAGTTAGCAATTTGTAGTTATATCCGGGTATTACCTAATTCTAAAGTCGCTTTCACCCGGCTTGAACAAACCCAGAAAATACATCCTCTTCACATCAACACTCGTAGCGTCACTATCTTTAACCTTTTAGAGGGGATGATAATCAAATGGTGCCCTTCCGTATGCCTCTAGTGAGGAGGACGGTTCAACAATTCACTCGACCGAAACTCAACCATCTCACCGCAGAAGAACATGATAGCCAAAGACAGTCATCTAGGTATCTCGTAAATCGTACCACTTGCCCGAAGATCTATATCTAGTGTATCCTCGTGCGAGTCTGCTCTGTCAAGATAAATCGTGGATCCCTCGTAGGCTTTTACACTGTGTGGGGACAAGATACCTGAGGGGTATCAGACGAAGTGAGTATTGAAAGCATGTCGGCAAGGGGAGCCCATACTTGTATGCCGTTGATGTCAGCCCCCTGTCTTGCCAGCAGAGCGATGATGCGTACTTTTATGCAACTTTGACAAGAGCTGTACTCGGTCAGCACATATAAGATCAAATAAGTACGTAAAGCAATCAGCGAGTTTTATTAGTAGAGACTGTGATATACGCATGCTGCATTAGCGCACGTCATCATCGAGACGTGGAAAAATTGTAGGGATTATTGAAGCGTTGTATAAGTCGATCTCTTTCTGATTGTTTAGGGATTTCCGCAGGCCGGCGTTGTTTTTATAGACGCACTGGCCCCATTGTTGGGAGATAACGTCAACGTTGAAGTGTTTACTACTGCTTCAGCGTAGCTTATCCTCATTCCTAGGGTCAAGACAGGTTATCACATCAATCTGTTAGGCTATTCAGCATTTCCTTGGATTAACGGTGACAGTCAATTTGACCATGAACTAGGGTTGCGAACAATTCTGGCAAACGTTCTTCAACACGGCTTTTCTCACCACGGCGACTTAATCAACCGCGTTCACGATATCGCCGTTACACATTTTGCGATGTAAATATAAATTGAATATATTTGATGCCCGCATCATGCTTGCCTCAACTACCACACCAGATAATCGACCACTCGTAAGAAAAGGAGTCGGATCATGAGTCACGAATCTGCATATTAGGGTGCAGAGGTATGAAAATGCGGTTGCATTTCCTACGCTCATTAGGGCACGATAGAGACTTTACTAAGACCAGGGCATCCATTATATATTTCTCTCGGCAAATTGATAGATTCTGGCTCTTTTCCTGGTAATTGCCTCATGTGCATGTTAATGGTTGTTTGCTGGTGGTGGTTTATCCTACGCAAGACGACGGGAATTGTTTTAAGTTCTAAACGGGCAATAATAAGTGCCAGCATATGGAACAACCGCAGGTAGGTGATATTTAGCAAAGCAATCTCTGTTTCCAATCTTGCTCCTTAAAGCAACTTTCTGCGCGAATTAAGAGCGGAGAAGGACCAAAACATATGTGAAGCTAGGGAAAACCCGGGGAAGCTATGTTATAATAACGAACAATCCTGTAATTCTTTGACACCTAACATAATTATTATATTTGCTTTTTGACCTAGTATTACTTCGGCAACCTCGGTTTCGAGGTCATATATTCTAATCCTCCAGGTAATCGTTCTTTCTAAACGACCGTCATCAAATTCAATCTAGCCTCTACCTGTGTTATTGCAAGAAATGACTTAGTATGCCGACATACAGTAAACAAGGTTCAGTCTTAATTTACACATCGGTTAAGCCTGCGTTTCCCTCCGTGATTGGCCACCCGTCGGACGTCAGTAGTCCACGGAAACTAGGATTGAAGGCCGAGCTATTCCGATCCAGAGTTGCTACGTAGCGATTGCGGCCGCCCGGTCTCCTATATGTAGCATAATGCGTTTTGAGGTTATCGCTACGAGTGAAGCGGCGCTGGCACTCCGGAACCCAGCAGACATATAACCTTCCAGCCTGGTGGCTGGACAGATGACGCTTTAGGCCTCTAAGATATCGAAAGCGACTACTGCATCTTGCAACGGTGCATTTAAATTGCCGCCGGCGGAAGTGATGTGGTATGCTACTGGGGGTGCGGCTGGAGTGTTCGTGGTCGCCGTAGCCGAGGCGTGTGAACTCGTCAAAGTCTGGCCAAGACGTCTTTTTCCAACCGCTATTAGGTGTTTCGGCAGGCGTGTTTTTATTTATAATCGACTCAGTTGCATTGTAAGGCTCGACAGTAGGATTATTCGCGGTGAACTTGACCTCAGACTCGAACTTAGACCTATAAGGAAACAAGTCCATACAATGAACTTGATCTTGCTGGACAGGCGCATAGGCAGAAGGTTCTATATCGGGCCATGTAGGGGTTTGCAAGTAACCCCGTTTTGCTGGATATTGCCTATAATTGGCTGAACAGCCAGGCCATTGACAAAAGGGATCTTGCGGAATGTAGAAAATGTGCCAATCTGCGTACCTTACTTAGCGATTTGATTGAACCAACCATCTGTGCAGAGGAGATCGCAATTACTTACCATCATCGTAATTTCCACACTCATCCATCAACGACGATGTTCGGTTAAGTTGCAGGTGCATTTAGCAGAAGGGTAGACGAAATGCCTGGGCAGAATCGAACGTAGGGGCTCGAGCAGGCTGGGAGATATACATGAAGGCAAGTCAGCAAAACTAGGTACCGAACAGAACTAGGAATTATGGGACCACTATGCTGTGGAGACATTTCAAGCCGATCCACTTTCTAAGAGCCTTGAACCGTGAACCGGACCGTTGATTCAACGTTCGGAAACCGCAATCGCTGTTTTGATTTGTTTGTCTTGGTTCACTGGGACACACATTGGAAAAGATATAACGTCTGCAACGCGATGAAGCATCGCAAGCATCATCCTGGACCACACACGAGACAAGCGAGCCAGCATGGACACCTCCGATACTAATATTGTCGAAGAGCAGCCGGACATTCAGCCCGGAAGTGGCCATTCTCCCGTCGATCAAGCTATCCCTCACATCAAAGAGCACCTGCAGATTGAAGTCGATCCACCTTCCGGTCCGGCAATCGTGAGTAAGACAACTGAAGCTCGCGTCCCAAGCCTCAAGGATCGTAGGACTGTATCGGCGCCTGTGGGGGTCCTGCATGGCAAAGCCCATAGACTAAAACAAGTTGGCTAAAGCAAATGGCGCCCCTAAGGAGACTCACCGAAGGCTTTTGGACGAGAAGAACAGAATGCAGTCATAGCACAACGACTAAATCGCACGGTTGCGATTTTTTGACCAGGCGCTGGAGTCATCTCGACTTCGATTGACTGATATGCTCAAGGAATGGAATCGCTATTATGATGGTCTGGTCTCAATTCAAAGCTCAGTAAATAAACAGAGCTTGTGAATCAGTGGCGGGTACAATACAAATTAGATGGCGGGAGGTATTTGGGGAAATTGAATGTGATTGTCAGGCTTCAATGACTCATTAACCTTCTCGCTTCCCCTACATATAGAGCAGCAATTTGGGCTTAGCTGACAAGCGCAGAACAAAGTGGCCGTCATTATTGTTGCCAAGAAGACGAAAAAGCGACTGGGTATCATCGGCATAACTTAGTGTCGCGAGGACGAAGCCATGTGTGGTCAGCCATCCTGTACTGTAGGGTGGAATGAATTACAATTACGCAGTACAATGATTCCAATTCCTAGTATATTTCCCCGCAAATGGAATTAATATCCTTCTGACAGCCGTTCCAGTTCTCTTTTCGCTGGACCTTTAGGTGTGATGGAGGGTGAGGATAACCCCGCATTTGTTCTAAAGCCATCGCCTTGGGAGGTGAGAACTTGGGCACACAAGAAGGCGCGGCGATGTCGATAATGACAAAATGATCATTCATGCGACAAAAAAGGTAGTGAATCAGATGCATACATAGTGAATCAGGAAATAGGCATCCAACTCGCCTGGTGTCCCACTACATCGTGTTTTCAAAACTAGTTCAACTCGATCATTTTACAAGCGCGTTTCTCGCTTGCCCTTAAAACCTCGACAATCCCATCATTGAGGGCAGCCGCGGCTTGACGGCGGCCAAATAGTTCCAGAGCCTGATCATTGCGGCACTGGAGTAATGAATCGCATTTAGCGGTTAGTAATACAATTGACAGCTGAAGCTCTTCGTCGAGCTATATCTTCAATGCAGAATCGACGACGTAACAAGTCCATAAGTGGAGGTACCAATTGATAAGGTTGAGGATGGGAGCCGCGAGGGAGGTGTGATGACGTAGAATATATTGAAAATCTGTCGAGAGGCTTGCTGAAGTAGTGGGACCCTGTATCCACTCTAATTAGCATTGCTTTTTCAATGATTGGTTAGTTATTTGAGCTGATTTTCGCCAACAGAAGTGATTATTCTAGGTGATTGATTGTGTTGTTTCTCCTGCATCTTACTATCTGCCCGTGCGTAAACCTCTTGTCTTTTGATGGACGATAAAGTTGGAGAAGCCAAGGGTGGTTTCGGAGAACTCATAGCGGTCGATAGGTTGCTTGATAGTAATCTAAGTCTCCTAAGCGTGTTAATTATATCGTACAAAACATCATAATGTTACATGCATTGTGTTTTTCAGGGCATGATTGGAATTTTCCAACGGTGACTTACACTATTTGATGAACTCTGATGACTTACAGGATCAGTTCGATTCAACGGAAAAAGTTGACCCGTCATACCCTGCCCTTTGACCGATGACCATGACCAACCTTAGCTCTTAGATCGATCAACATAATCCATAGCCTCCGAAAACATACTTTTTGACCTTTGTAAGTGGCCGTGAATAGCAAAGTCGATCGCGTCCGTCGCAGATTTTGATACCAAGCTGAGGCCTGATGAATTGCTTTTACCTGCACAGGATCCGTATTTTACAGCGTACGTTGAGAAATTCTCTAATTCTCGATCCTGCATACGAATATCAACGTTCCGATGCCTGAGCAGGAGCTCAAGAACATCTTACGATCAATATTCAATAGCCCTCATCAAAGGAGTCTCTCCAGGCAAGAAAGCTGGCATCGGCACCATAAGAAGCATCAGATCAGCCTCTGCATAGTCGTTGTCGGTGGCTGCCAGATGCAGAAGAGACTGTCCTGGCCCTGCATGTTGTAGCTGAGGAATTGGGCCTGCAGTCTGCAGTAAAGATCTCGACCTGATTTACTCAATGAGCTCAGGTCATGACAGTCTAACTGAATTTCAACCAGTACGATAATCTAGTCTGGCAGGGTTTGAAACTTTCTTGGCCAGAATTAACGCATGATTTGGTAGACAACCGACGTTTTGCAGCCATGACATTAAATTTACCACAATGGAAAATAAGCGTGTACACAGCAAGAAGTATCCAGAAAGCGGAGAGTGGGTGAAAGAGATCAATTTTTCACTGCTTTTTTACGATGTTTCTGGAATTGTAATAATCGACACTACCTCTCGCAGACGGCTCCTGGGAGCCAACTGAATGGTTGTGAAGACAATATGTCTACTCAAGGATCCTGCTCGTGAGTTCCAGGAGCCCCAGCAGATGCATGACTTGTGACCGCGCAAGAACTTTCAGGATATTCCAGACTATGTGGAGAAAGGTGCGCATTCTTTCATGGCAGGAGGCGGCAACACCATTCACCCGAGGTGAGGCTGAGACATTCGTTCTACTCATTTGAGACGAGGCCACAATATGGGGTAAAACGGCACCTGGTCCCAGGTTGGCATCTCAGCCGTCTCAACCATCCTATTTCTACGACTGAATCATTCCTAATTTTTACCTCGCAAGAATTCCCTATACACCAATACTGAGATGACCTTACGCACAAGGTGGGCGACTGCATTTTAACGAGGCGCACATTTGCTGTGAAACTTCCAAGGCGTGTGCACCAAGCGGAAACCCAGGCCTCTCCCAAGGAATCAAGACAGAACGATAGCGATTCAAGAAATTTGCGTCGCTCTTGGAATTTCTCATAACACGATACAGCCTATATAGTATTACAAGATACTTTCTTCGTGTCAGCTAGGACCGGCAGCGGCAGTTATGGGTGTTTTATGTTTCCTTGCTCAGATCGATTTCATGGAGTAGTCAAGGATCTGTTGCGGAATACTTACATAACATAAGCAAGAAACGGAAGAGTGTTCTCTCACAGACACGCTGATTTCGCGGGCTATGTGCCTCTAGAATCCAACTTATCTCCTGACTCCTAGTTGCGCCAAGGATCGTTAGAGACGTTCCGGTGAATTCTTCCTAAGGCAACTGAAGAGATCGCTCTGAAAGAAGGCAATAAGCTTTTATTAGATATAGAGAACGGCGAAGAGAAGCTAACTTAACTATTATTCGGGAATGGCTCTTGTAGAATAAGCCCGCTCTCGAATATCTTTTAACGCTTGCCTGGTATTATCTATCGATTGACATAGGCTTTAATGCCCTGCGATGTTTTTCAGCTAGGATTTCAGCGGATGGCAGAAGAGAATGGATCTAATAGTGAAAGTGAGGTTGGCTGGCTGGCTAGGATAAGTGTAGCGAGTGGTCTAGATAAAACAAAGTCGTTGAGTTGTTATAGAGGCCCTAAATTTCGTGCGGTCAACCACTTACCGCTCGTGCACGAGTCCTTACTCATCAGGGGCGCACTAGTAGGGTCGACGAAGCTGAGGGAGGTTTTGCCGAACAAATCGCAAGGCTAGCGTATTTTCAGCATATTTAGTAAGTACTAAGAATTCTGTGACTGAGGTTTTCCGTAGATCAACTTAACGGGTAATATCTTCTATAGACCTAAGAGTTCTAGGAATGCGTTTCTATAAACTTAGCGCCTAATACCAGGCTTCGAACTGAGTTCAACGCTATTATTGCACTTAAATAGCAGTCTCCAGGACACCTCCTAATTATTAGTCGATGACTATTAGTCTTGCAAGATATACGGAGCTTCCCTCTTAATTGTCTTAACTACTAAAAATTGTCACTAAAACCAAGACCAAGAAGTCTCTTTCTTAACGATCGACTTACCCAGCCTTGCCCTCAGAAGCCACTTGGACTAAAGGTCACGCAATTACTCAATATATAAGTATTAGAATCGCGCGCTTATTAGCCTACAGGGTCTGCTCCGTCTCTTAGAATTAGCGTGTCCGCAGTCTCATATCACGTCCTATTATGTCAACCGACGCATCGCAAGCAGATTCGTACCGTATTCGGGAGACGCCACTTAACAAATTTTTTGATAGTAATTACTTGTAATCTGTTAGGCAGCTTATGACTACAACGGCAATAGTTATAATAGTAGACCTAATCGTGCAAGAGCGAGCAACCGCTTACCTATAGACGATCGGAGCTAAACCGATCTAGCACGGCATCCTAACATATAGCGGCTATTTAGAATAGGTATAGGAACCTCCCACTGACCTCTGTCAGAATGCTAAAGTATTTAAACAGATATTTGGTCCACTTAAAACCGTCTACCACCGTGAAAAAGATAATAAAACGGTCACCGTTAGGGTGATCACCAACTTGAGGTTTAACTTCTTCGCCACCCACGAAATTTCCTTTATGACCCCGAGAGCCTGGTATTGTCCATTTGACAATCTGTCTCGAAAGAGACACACTATTATCTACGGTTAATTAACGGAGGCTTAGCAGCGAAAAGAAGTGGACAAATTACGCTCCGATGGTTGGACCGTAAATCACTTATTAGCGGGAGAACTAATACCGTCCTCTTATGTGGTCTAGATATAGATAGCCAGCCTAGCAAGAGGCTTCGACATTCTGACCGACGACACTATGGTAGTCGTGTATGATCCCTCCGAGCTTAATGGTTTCCCCGTGCAAATCCTCAAGATTAAGGCAGAGAACGGAAATAGCATTCAACTTGAAATAGGTGACTCTCACCATGATAGTTCGTCTATCAGCTCCCGAAAATTAGGCTCAAGCTTGATATTATCTGCTGTCCAATGGAGTGGGGCCATGGCTCGAAGGTCAATACATGAGGGCGAAGAGTGTGGAGTGACCGATCGCATTGGTCCAGGACCAACATCATGGGCTGCACTGAATGGCAATAAGGCGGTCATGAAATTCCTGCTTAGGACCGAGCGGGTGGACTTGAACAACAAGGATGACACAGGTCGAACACCATTCTCCTGGGCTGTAACAAGTGGCCAGGTGGATGTAGTGCAGCTACTCCTTGAAAATGGAAAGGTGGATGTGGACTCCAAAGACGACAACGGTCGAACACCATTATCCTGGGCCGCGGCAAGTGGCCAGGTGGAGGTAGTACAGCTACTCCTTGGAACTGGAAAGGTGGATGTGGACTCCATCGACGAGGGGGACCAGACGCCATTATTCTGGGCGACACAAAACGGCCATATAACAGTAGTGCAGCTACTCCTTGACACGGGGAAAGTGAATATAGACTCTAAGCACTGCGAATAGTGGACACTATTACTCTGTGCTGCGCAAAATGGCCATAAGGAGGTGGTGCAACAACTACTTAATACCAGGAAGGTGGATGTGAACTCAAAAGACTCTAGCGGCTGGACGCCATTATCCTGGGCCGCGGCAGGTGGCCATCTGGAAGTAGTGGAGCTACTAATTGTCACTGGAAAGGCGGATGTGAACGCCAACGATAGAAAGGGGGGGACGCCATTGTTGATTGCGGTTTTGCGTGGTCAGAAATCGGTCGTGGAACTATTGCTTGAGACTGGTATAGTAGATGTCAACTCCAAAGACGAAGAAGGTCAAACACTATTATCATGTGCGATATTAAGTGGAGATGAGGAGATAGCGCGACTTTTCTCCGAGAGTGACCTGATGGATGTGGACAGGGGATGATACGGAGCTTAAACTCCGCCTTAGTAGGCCATGCGCCAGAGCTCTAGCAACAATATACACCAAGGGAATATGATAACTAATAATTTAGAGCTACCTACAGCCTCCTCTTATCGGACAACTCTACACCTACCGGTTCTCCCTATAGCTGTGGATCCCCGTAGACTTTTCCAGGCGTTTGTTTTGTGTTCCGCTTTGAAGCCTATAAATGCCTCTCCTCTTCTGTTTCTACCCTTAATATATAGATGTTTGGATATAGGTGTTTATCAGTCCCCGCTGTTTCCTGTCTGTAGTTGCTCTATATCATCTTCAACTATCTATAGAATATTATTTAGTAAGTTGTGACTGTTCTCCTCCCTGTCGCTCATTGAACCCTAGTGCACTAATGATTGTCGCTGATTGTTAATTGTCACAGATCACCATGTCTATGTATTGACAGCAAGCCTTTTATAGGCTTATCTTCGGCTACATAACTATAACGGACCATCAATATTGATAGAGATAGAGGCGTTGAGCTAAAAGCGACGACCTTTCAGGCAACACATAGGGAAGGAGCTTCTTGGCTCCACAGAGAACGACCTACACTCTATATACTGTTCAAAGGTACTCTATACATGGTGGCTCCAGAACTGCAATATCGGCAATGGTTCCCGAACTAAATGCTTCTCCGAGGATTAGAGTATATTGTCGCAAACAGTAGGCCTTGTGACCCCGTCAAAACAGAATGGAAGTCGGTGTCATCAAGAATCCTTCTACACGATACTATATATCTACGAGCGTCTTTGAATGGCTATTGAAGGTTTGTACCTTAACAACATTTATGGTCATGCAGCATCACAGTTTTCTCATGTCGATTACTGCACATGTGGGCAGTATTAGGAAATTTATAAGCTGTTCAAATATCAGTACTGCACTGTAACGTGTTCATTATCTTTTTTTTTAGAACTTACTGGTCCAGCGTTCCAACTCATTCATGGCGTAAGCAAAGCGCCCATAAACATTAGTCCTTCTTTCGCTGATCATTTCAAAGGTAAATTCATCACCCTTTAGCTGTCGACGAAAGGCCTTGACATTATGCATCGCTTGAGATAGGATGTACTTTCGGTATTGCAGATCCTAGGGCGAGGTGAGCCAGTGATGTGATTTCACCAATGCGTGGTCGATACGAAATGCTTCCCGAAGCTTCCGGAAATATGACCACGACTCTTTCAACTCCCAGAAGCGTTCAGCGCTCTGCCAATCTGACCGTGTTAAAATAAGTACACGAGTATTGTAGTGAATCAGTAGGTCATACCGTACTTTATGTATTGTGGAGGTTCTTCGAAGCATCTTTGACAGGTGCTGGGAGACGCTGCCATTTCTGAGTTGGATGAATGTGGTCGCCAAATAGAGTAAAAAGCTGGTGAACTTAGGTACTATACATATTCTAATTTAAAGATCCTTAAAATCACGAGGGCAAATATCTTACAAACCGATATCGAGTGTACTTGGTAGATATAGAAGTGTTTAGTAAACGCTCTTTTTACACATTACATGTTGATCTGTTTAGAGTTTGGGCTGAATATGGTCCAGGGAGATTTTTATCTGTTGAAAGTGGATATCAATCACAGCCAGACGCCTATCTATGAAGAGTCAACGTTTGTTTTGTAGACAAGTATTGCTTACTTCCAAAATCACTTTATCTACTCTTTGAAGAAAATTACGGTTGCTCGAGATCAGTATCTTGAAGGCTGCTACAAGGTGGCTAAGAGACGTTAACGTTGTCATACAGATCCTCAAACGATGGGCGATGGGCGATGGGTGATGCTCCAATATCATTGCAATTGACTTGATCAGTGAGTTTGTGGGCGGCCATTCAGGGAATATTGCGCGGAAGCACGTTGGATGTCTCCACTCACTTTAACCCGAAAGCGAAAGAATGTTTACTGCATGTTCTTTTTTTGTGAGCTGGAGAGAGAGTGTGTGAAAAACTTAAAAATATCAATTGCACTATGATAAACGTTTACAATACCTCCAACTGATGACAACGATTGATCCAACCCAGCCTTCAAAAATCAGTGCCAAGTCCAGTGGCTTGATTTACGATGGTATGTTTTCACAAGTTTCTAGAGCACTTGCGAGCTCAATAATGCATATAAATGTACTTGAGCCCTCTCCTAATTCAGCGATGAACTACACGGATTTGTTCAACTTATCTACCTCTTGGACGATATAGTTCACCCTAATAACATGCCGAATCTCAAAAATATCCCGCGAGAAATTTTCGATCTCGTTGCGGGAGGACTGCTCCCCAATTCTACCAAGAGTATGGCTGATGCTCTCCTCTATAGCGAGAAACAAGAAAACATACTATGGAGGGCCATATTCAAGAGCGATAAATGGATTGATAAGGCGTTGGAAGTAAAGGCTTGCCCTTGCCTTATTGGCCCAACCTTGGATATGATTGGAAAGCCCAATTACAATGGATCTCAGCGTCATCATGTTCTTCTGTCAATCAATGACTGGTATGGTGATCTACGATATTTCCAGAATCTCTTATTCGAGTCCCTCAGGGAAGGATATCGCTACAAAGAAGCGAAGTTCGAAATCATTCTACCAGAAACGACATTTACAAATCCTGATAAGACGCGCAAGATGAAGATCCCGGAAATTGTACTTCATATAAATGATGTGATATTTTCTAATGAGTTGATCAAGCTTAAGAAAAGCGTCATAAGAGGACTTTTCAAGCCAAGCGCGGTGCAGACGCAGTATTCTTTTGCCACTCAGAAAAAGATCTGCTCCATACAGCGCCCGGAGATTTTTGGGACCAGGAAATCTATTTCGAAGCGGCGTCATCTGAGCCCGATTTGTGGCATGTATCTTGTATGCAACGGGAAAAGATGGCGAACGATCTTGATGGTTCCCGAATGTCCTCGAGTAACTCCAGTGTTTAGTGATGGCAGGACGGGCGACATCATTCGCTGGGAAGTGCTCTAATTTTACTCTACCTATGTGTACGACGTGTGGAGGTCAATGCAGTGTACGAAGAAGATACAAAATGACAAGGGCAAGTATTTGCCTGCGATGGCAAACCTTCGCTTTGGCGCTTGCACACTTGTGGACCTCATTCTATATTTCACAGGACAAATTGTTTATCGGAGAGCGAGAAGGAGCTGGATGGCCATTGTGCGGCTGTGCTAGATGGGATTATAATTTGTTGACCCCTCCCCCGGACACTCTGATACAACACCCTACTCAATTTTAGTCATGCATGTCTTTTCGCTAATTGGACTACCATGCCATATTCAAAGTCAGATTCCTCTTCGTATACACAGAAATTAATGATCCAATCTTATCATAATATGCCCTATTTTGAATAATTACAGATAGTGACTGTTTTACAGGCCACATCTGCAGCTAGTCTGAATACATATTAATGCTTGTTTAGATAATAAAGCTAGAACATTATTCTTTTAGCGAACGAAGGGTGATCTGATTTCGATAATGGCAGTACCATATTTGGCTATGGAATTAAATGGTTGAGAGAAGGTGGTGTGAGTTAAAAACCTGGCTAGACATGCACCACTTCTTCCACCTGAAATGGCTGGTTGGTTTGCGAGGAAGCCATTCTAGACAACAAAAATTCCATACAAAATTATGCAACTGTTTCTGTTCAACGTTTATGGACAACGGTACAAGAATATCACCAAATCCAGACTCATGAGTAGCCCAATTGTAATGGGTGTAGCAAAGCAAGATACTGTACTGTAAAGTTACAGAGGATTTCAATAACAGACAAAGTTACAGGCCCAGATTGCCTTGAGAAGATCCGCGCGAGGGATGTCAAGATGAATATTTCAAAAGTTCAAAATTGACATTATCCCTACATATAACTAATTATCTATTATGGAGAACAATGACTGGTCATTGAGGGTTAGCGTCGCCGTAAGTGGGGCTGGGAAAGAAAGTGTGTGTCTAAGTTGTTAATCTGTTTTCGAAATTACCTGTACGAGAATTATTAACCTATTTCGACCAGCCCTGTAGCTGTTATATGCCGGCGACGACTGTCACCTTCCCGTGGTGCCGGCTGGGGTCCCGTGAAGGCCTGCCTTGGTGGTATTTACAGCTAAGAAGAGTCAGTACCGGCCAGCACTGTCCGCTGGCTAGCGCTACGGCTGGAACGAGAGCTAACGGTCAGGAGAGGGGACAAGGGAACACTTGAAAACCGCCCGACACACGACCGCCAAACTGAACCTACAATCAGTGGACTCTAGGCCGTGAGTTTGGACACCCTTCGGGTGCTTTCCGGCTGCTCTACTGAAAGGAGGATATCGTTGGGGCTGAGGATACAGAAACGACAAAGTCAAGAACAAAAACCCAACGACACAGCACGACTCAGCATTGTTGTGATTTGAGGCTGTTGCTGCTCAGGAATGAAGCCGCAACATCGGAAATAATTCCTGCACTATCTATACGAAGTTCCAAGTTGATTTCCAATCAACTTGGACTTCATGCTGTATATATGGCCTCTTTGTATCCCTCTGAAATTAGCAGAATCAAGCTTCCTTTTGCATTACAACAACAACACGCATATGATAGAGCAACTATCGTTGCTCAACAATTATTGAAGAGTCGGTCTCATTATTCGAATGAAGCATTTGCATCACCTTGCGGGACGTATCTCTCCTTTGGCATTGAGGCTTCAGTGATCTACCGATGCTTGTAGAGCCACTCCGATCATGTCAGGAAAATGAAGCTAGTTAGGGGCCTCCATAAGCGGCCAAGCCAACCGGATAAACCTATTTCCATCGTCCCGAGGTTTCATTTTGTCGGACAGCGGCAGTAGTGCATTTCACAAGTAGTTATTTTCGCGGATTTAACTTTACGCTAAGCCAAACTACAGTGGCGCCGCAAAAGTCTGAGACCCCATTGCTGACCGCCCTATCCTCCGCCTTCCTGAGGCGGGCTAGTATGTACCTAAAATGGAGTAGATATTCCAGTCTAGCCCTCTATAGTATGTGCTGGTCTATTACAAGAAGGCGGTCAATGGGGGTGGTCTCAGACCTTTGCGGTGCCACTGTACTTCATCATTAAGGGTTAAGTAAGATCCCTAATCATGGACCCTCGCGCAAACGTCAGATACGGTCAGCATTCAAGCCACACATGCGAACCTGCCCATCCTCCACCACCAGTTGCCGTTTTTGGCTTAACTATACTGAGATGGACACTCATTGTACGTGCACAGCAGAGCAAGACAGGAAGTTCTAATGCCCAGAATTTTCAATATTCCGAAGCAGTGGTTTCAAGGCAAAAGGTTGGCGCCACGCGAGTCATGATTCCGATTCATGATTCGTGAGTGGAACACGGTTGAGCGCTAACGAAGCATCGCCCGAATTTGTGATGCAGACTTTCAACAAATCGTCTGGTTTGCGAAACGCCTCGTGCTTCGGCGCTCATGCCGAAACGCTGTTTATGGTCGGCCATGCAAGTCAGTACCGCGACGGTTTCCGCAAATCGCGTCACAGGGCGCACGGGGCGTCTAGTCCTGGCCATTGCCCGAGTTGCTGACTGCCGTGGCAGGGTCGATCTGTTCGTCTAACACAGGCTAACTTAACGATAATGACAGCTTCGCCAAGTCCGTCCTATCCCGGCTGTCTATGCCTTGGATCGCACCAGAGAAGGGGCTCAATGGATACCCGTACGGGATGGCTCGGCACGAGCCTCAACGGAAAGTCTGAAAATGTATCATTCCAAGGCAAAGCAAGCAACCGTTATTGAACATCAACTCCACCCGGATTGGTGACTGACGGCGTCTCTTTGCACTAGCGTGCGCTCGGTACCGTTGTTCATCACAGCCACAAAAGATGTCCAAGCTATCCAGACCCACCCGATAGCCACCCGATGGTGCCAGTCGGTCTTTCCGTTCGTTACCCCCAACTATTCCCTGCCGACCCAGCCGCTCATTTGGCCACCACCGGCATCGATCATCTGTCAGGCCCAAATGTGCGCTGAAGCCGTCATTGCTCATGTCCGATTCCGATGAAAATACGCAGCTGGATCTGGCCGTGCGTGATGGGAATACCATCGCAGTGCGGGCTTTGCTCCGTAATCCTCAGATCAATTGTAATGGTGCCGGTATTCACGGGATCCCCCCGCTAGCTCAGGCGGCCACCTGGGGCCACACGGCAGTGGTTCGGCTGCTCCTGACGCAAGATGCTATTGACGTGAACTCGCGCGACGACAAGGGAGACACGGCCCTGGCGTGTGCTGCGGAAGAGGGCCACGTTGGAGCCATGGAGGCTCTGCTGTCACATGAACACATTCATGCGGACTCTCATAACCGCTTGGGGGAGACCCCGTTAGCACTGGCGGCTGAGCGGGGACATGCCCGGGCAGTTGCTATGTTGTTGGAGCGATCTGACGTCGACGTCAATGCGGTTGACAGGGCTGGATGCACCCCACTATGCCGCGCGGCAGCGATGGGGTACCTCGATACTGTTCGCACCCTCGCTCTGCATCCTGGTGTTGATCTGAATTTTCAAGATCGGGATGGGTACACCGCGCTCGCCTGGGCAGCCAGCCGCGGCCACTCTACCGTGGTTGAATTTTTGATGGAGCAAAAGGGAATTGACAAAGACCGGATGACCCCGCAAAGATGGTCTCCGCTCATGCTCGCTCGAGTTCGGGAGTATTGGGATATTGTGAAGATACTGGTTGGCACAAGGACGCCTGCTCTCACGAGGACTGTTCCGCCTTAAAAATCAGGTACGAACTTGAAATACAAGTGCATTGAACTAGCCAGTTGATATTGACAGTATTTGATCTCGTAGATCTTACATGCCCTCATCCTCGAATCGACACCCGGATAGTAACAGATCGTTCTCCTTGCCAAGGGCCTCTATCAACAAGACCTGGAGGAACCCTGGCCCAGGGCCCAGCACGGCGCCGCCAAATCATGACCGGTCGACGTTGGAATAGACACCGATTGCGAACGATACGGAGAGTGGGAAGTACATCGCGTGGTTGCACTTCAATAATGTCGATGGGTCTTTCCGGCCCCTGAGGATCGCCACGCGCGCCATCAGGCTCCATTGGATGAAGGCCCAGTCCATCGCCCAGGGCGTCCAGGAGTCGATGCACGGCATCAAAAGCACGCGGAAGATCGACATGGTCATTTGAGTCGCGGGGGTTGTGGTGTAAGGCGATGCAATGACCGTCGCGCTTTTGCAGGTAGCCAGCTACATCGTCAGCGAGGACCAATCCGTCCTCACACAATCGATACTCCACTGGATTGCGACAACGAAGACATGTGTCAGCATGGTCTTGAAAGATGGCAACGACATGATATTCATCCCCGCGGAGGCGACGAGGTGGCAGATAGGGGCGCGCCATGACGCTGGATCTCAAGAACGTAAACACGATGGAAATGAACGGTTGATTATATTTCACAGAGATGGTAGAGGTTGGGTAGCAGGCAGGCAGAGTGCAAATTGAAGTGTAAATTGTTTAGGATACAAACACGGGGCTAAATACATAAGTGGTTAAAATAAATTTGACGAATTGGGATGGTCTCGAACCCCGATCTATGAAGCATTGTAAAGACCTGAGGTGCTTGAAACACGTTGATCTCAAAGGTGAGTGCGAGTAATGAGTTTTAGATATCAAACGCCGCCTATCGAGATCGGATGAGAGATCGCGGCTATGATCAGGGTCCAATCAGGATCAGGCGCTATTACTTGAAGGAGGGTGGCTATTGGATGAGAAAGATCCGTACTCTTCGAGGGAGGGGTGGTTTGACGTTGAACCCGGTGCGTGCAAACGCGGCGATGCTCATGGTGGTCTGGCGTTCGTACCAATCTAGCACAGCTAATGCGTAAACGAAACTGCAGACTCAGGTGGCGGCCGGCTTGAGCGTGAAGATGCAGACATTCTAGTGCCCGTGCAACGTAACTTTGATAGGTTGATTCCAATGTGCGGCTTCGGCAAGCATTTTCAGCCTCCAGTCTCTTGTCGATGACGGTGGGCGAGGTTCGTTCCCCTTTCTGGCGGCTGTGGCTTGGTCAACCAGTCCCGGCTCAGGTTGCGCGCTCATACCAAAGGAGTGGGACCAAAGCCGTCCATAAAACCAAATGGCCTACCAGGGGTCTCTTTATGCTCACCGTGAGCTCAGAGAATGCTACATACGACCATAGGGTGTGGGAAACAGGGCTTCCCGTCCGCTCAGCCGTACTTAAACCACACGCCGGCCAATTAGTAGTACAGTATGGTGGGTGACCACATGCAAAGCCTGGCGGCTGTATGTCCATATTCACCCCTTTTTTGTCATTCGTTGGGGACATTTGCCCTTGCTGCTTTACTTTTCAGTCCCTTCAGGCCCCTTCACCGGAGCGCTCTGGAGGCCCCCTATTCTTCACCCGATCGCCCCCCTGAAGCGCGGACGTGGCCACCCAGTTTAACTTCTCTCCCACCGATCCTTCGCTATTGTCGCCTTTTCCACTTCCCTAGTCCCAACATTGTTGATGGCCTGAGTTAATCCTAATCAAGGCTAAGCAAGGAAAATAGACTCACCGATGCTATTACAACTGTCTAGTCTGGTCTTAGTAATCACTTCTCCAAGGACGCAGTGAAGGTTCTGACCAAAGAAGCAGTGCAGAAACAAAAGTCTCGCTCCCAGAAAAATAACCGCAACCGGAGTCTTCTCTCGTGGCCGAGTACATCGCCAATTAAAAATGAATCGAACCGGGGGCCTTTAGTACTCCGGAGGCCAGAGAGGCAATAACAATGTTATGCTCTCCCACACTGCCCCACATATAAACAGCTGCCCTCGTCTGCAAAACCGTTGTGACGCCTCGGCGAAGTCCAACACGGCCTGGACCGTCTTGGCTCGTGAGACGGCGTCTGGTTTACCTTTCTCACCTTGTTTTGAGCCTCCCAGCAGACTCGACACGCTATTGAATGCGTCTCCAACTTCTTTCCTTAACTCTCTTCGAAGCTCCCTCAGGTTCGGACAGTCCACCAGTACATGGATGACTGTTCCTTGCGCGCCGCAAACGCACTGGTCGTCACCACTATAGCCAACTTTCTTCCGGTAGCTGCATAGCCAGTTATGGCCCGTGCGCAACTGTGTCAAGAGATACGCGCGGTTCCTCCGGAGGTTCCCGCATAGTCTTCTCGTATAGCTTGTTGGTAGGGCCAAGAGACATAACTACACAGCCAAGACTGCCCGTGACCAAGCCTTAACGAGTTCTTGGAACTGATGTAAAGCAGCTTCACCAGGCCCGCTTGTTCAGGTCACTGCCCTGGTTTTCGGCACGTGCATCTTTCGATGGACGCCCTCCAGATATTGAGGCCCCGGCCAAAACCTCTCACCCCAGGTGTCTCCAGGTTTGCTCCTTAAGCATGCATCATCAGCATATCAGCTAGAACGACATCACATCCATCGCCCAGCCGCAGGTTCTCAGTGCGAGTGAGATAGTCAGACAGGTCGGACCTGCCCCACTAGGACGACACCACTTTGGCTGGTCAATTTCAGGTCCTCAGTGCGAGTGAGGTAGCTGTTTCTGTCTATTTGCACACCGACACGCGCGTCCATCCTCTCGGGCCACATAGACAGTCTCGTCGGGTTCTTTCAACTCGTCCGTCACTACCATTATGTGCCAGGCCCCAGAAGAAGTCTCCCTGCTTCGCGTTACCAGCCGAGATCTCTCTCTGCCGGCTGACCGTGTCTCGCAAAGGCTGCTAGAAGTATCCCCATTGGCCTTGCAGGATACCCTCGCTATCCTTCACTAACCAAGCTTGTGTCCCTAGCTTTGCAGCCCTCTCGAACACCCGTGGCTGTGCCTTAACGAGTTCGTCGAGGGTCGTCGCCAGACTGTGCATCCCGGTTGGAAGAAGCCACAGGATGTCCAGATCAGAGTTGCCCGTAGCGTCGCTTTAACGAGGTTTCGACCTAGGCCATTCCGTGGAGCTCCCGAACGATCTAGTCAGTCTGCTGCGCCATTAGTTGTATTCCCCCTCGCCACTCAACGCCATCTTGTGTGTTTCCATGTGTTCGTCTCGTCTTTCGTATGCTGTTTTCATTGTTTTCCTCGTTCAGGTTCGTAAGGCGTTTCGCGATCTCAGAGGGCGTTCAAGCTCAGAGGTGTCCTGTCTCCTGCCTAGGCGATACCACAACCACTGGAGAACAAGTCCAGCTTCGGTCTCGAGTACAAGTCGAGTAGGCAGTCGTCGGATGGTTTTCATAACCCGTTTCCCTCTGGTTTGTGTGGGGTGGATGGGTTGTCGTCAACCACGGAAAACTCTGCGGCCCGACCCCTATTCACTCGCGGATTCTCTTGGCTTCCCCTCCACGAAATGAGAGGATACTGACACCGGACACCACGAGAAGGTAGAGATCCATCGTCCTAGCTGCTTGACGAGAGCAGTTACCTGGCGTGCTCGCCAGGGGCTGTCAGCCGAGGACGGAACCTTGTCAGTTGCCATACAGGGCAAGGGCTAACCCGTGTCGACCTTTCGCCGGATTCACTCTCATTCCATCTCAATGCTAGCCCACCAGGGGGGGGCAGGGGCAGGCCAAGGTTGGTCAGTGGGGCCCGGGGATGAACCCATCGCCATTACGTTCGTCCTTTTGGAGGGAGATCAAGCGCTCGACAACGTTGAGCGTTGTCCTGAGCGAGAATGGCACATGGCGTGGGTGCTAATTGCCCGGTCAAGCCGACCATCTGGGTGGAAAGACAGTGCGGTGTCTCCGAGGGCGTCGAAATGGGGATGGTCGGTAGGGAACGCGTTCTTGATTACGCTGTACCACAAGCTCATTACTGGGCAAGAGATAAATGACGGATGCCGGTCATTGCGTCTGACGCGTCGCTGAGCAGTGCTTGGCACCTGAGAGGCCTGGGATCGGTTAGGCGGTGAGATCGTGTAACACGCATGCAAGTCTGCGCCGTGATCTGCCACTCTCGTAGGATGGTCTGGTCGCCCGCGCTGGAACAATGACCCTTTTGTCAGTCCTGTATGCATTCGCTCAAAAACGAGCTCACTCGCAAGTCTTCACCTTCAAGATTGCCCACGCTTCGCTTCGCTCTAAAGCTGCTCGGTGGACCGTTTGGACAACGTACAGCTGACTTTGGCGTGAATCAGCCCGACTTCCTCCTACTTTCAACCCAACGCCTCGTCGTATTAGGCTGCCATTCGACCAAGGAATTGTGTGAAAATTTGAGAGACTATAGCACGAGTAGATGCACGAGATGCATTGCTCAACGGAGCTGATGACTTCAAAGCTTGGGGGGGTGTGCCGTTCATATGAGTAAGTGAAGGACTCGGACAGTATCAAAGGGGAAAAATTCATTTACGGTCTTCCCATCCTGTCTGGTGTCCCTTATCGCCCTTCGCAGGCTTCAACCACGATCATGGAGATATTACGATGAGGGGACATACTAAGGTTCCAATAAAACTTCAATACGAGCCAGTTGCAGCTCCAGCCGTGGCGGACTGCAGGTGTAGCCATGCTCCGAGGCACCCCCCCCCAGATTTCGAATCGCCCGAGAGAACGGTGAGTTGTGCATGAACCTAGCAATTACCTTTCGAGATATCGCCGTGCAAGTCGACGGATGCATCCTTATCAGACGCCACCGATGATCCCTGAAGGTCCCGCCGGAGTCACTCCAAGCGAGAGACTGGTGGCTCACATAAAGGCTGGCTCACACCTTCTGGACTGATTGGTCTATAGCTGGCTGGTGGGTGTGGAATATTGTGACGCTAACTTGGAGCGGTTGAATCTGAATCCACCGGGCTTGTGGTAATATTTGGTGTTTCAGCACACTGTCCGGTTGTATTGGGCTGATCAAAAACTAACCTGTAAAGGAAACCTCTCTATGTTCTCATCGTCAACGGGCTAGTCAAAATCGACATGGTTATCTCGACTCAAAGAGGCCGATGAATGTGTGCGAATGTATAGACGGTTTGACCTGGTCCGGACTTAGGGTCTGGTTGCGGCATGAACACAAGTCGGTTGGAGTGAACCGCTGAGGGCCTAACGAGAGCTGGGTGGGTGAATACTGTGTGTATGAGTGACAGCAAGGGGTTGGAGAATCAAAGGTGAAGAACTTATCATGGGCTGGCTGCTTCAGAGTATCTAATGGTGGCTGGGGCAAGGGAATTCATCCAGCACTACGAAGGACAGGTTTATTTCGACAAAGAATCCGGGCAAAATGCCACATTTATACCTTTGCGGTTGATGTTGCCACGCGCTTCACATTGCAATGACGTGGACTTGTCTGTATGTCTCCAATTCTAACAGCCTGATGCGTATACAAAATGATGCCTGTTGAGCTTTTCTTTTTCTTTACTGAGGCGGTAGGATGGCCAGCAATGAAGGTGATCCAGAGAAAGGCGTTTTCGAGAGCCACGCCATGGCATCAGTTCTTTGTGCTACATGTGGTGAGGCAGCGGTGGCTTTTTCCGACTTTCACCTTCGTTTGTCATGCTTCACCCGTGTACCAACGATCAACACTTAAAAATGATGTGCGGTAGATCCCCGGTTCACTGTGACCTGCTCTGTTGTCACCGTTATTTCACTTTCAGAAATGGCTAAGCCTTGAAACTGAGGCTGGTGGATATGCTGTGTTCTGAGTAAGTCTGCGTCTACATGCCCTCATCTGTCGAGTACGCTCGTGCATGAATCTGGTTACCATCCACGCAGACACATTTGTTGAGTGCAACCATACTACAGTGCATTGGCTGCGGGATTTTGAAAATTGAAAGCTGCGTCCCTGATTTGCTCATACTCGGAATAGTTTAACCTATTCACGGCACAGTCGGTTTAGGGGTCATATGAAACCGTGTCGGCCGTTGGAGCGCTCCTAGAACGCTCACTTTCGACCTCAGGGCCAGACCTTTGGTTTCGGGGATCGGTGTGAAAAACCCCCTGAACCGGGTGAACACTTTGGCTTTAACTTACGTGCAGGCGTCCCCCCGACCAGATTAAGAGACAAATGGCCTGTTCTGGGATCCCTATCGGCGATCCTACGAATGAGTGAGCCGGGTCTGGGAATGCAACCACTCGCCCCAGGATTGATTTTGCTCTTGGGGCTCTCGAGCCAGATCCTGCAGCCGTTTTTCTCATTCCCGGGGCCAGGACTGGACTTTCCATGGTCCAAGTAGGATATCACTAGGACAGGTAGTTCCTATTTTCACGTGCAGGCTTCTGGTCCTCCCTTCTACGAGATATGCAGTGAAACCCCCATCAGCATCTGACATACAGCCTATAAGGCGGATGGTGATATGATATGCGCGAGACTTGCATGCTGCTAGGCACATTCTAGTTTTCATTACCCCACAAGTCTCAGAGGCTCATATCCCAGGTATCTTTGGATCTGTCACCACAATCATGGTGCACTAGTAAGCTCCCTGTTTATGAGCTTTTCTGCAGTCATGAGCCGACGTCTAGACAAGAAACCCAGAAACTTCTGGGAGACTCGAACCCCACAACTCCTATGATCCAACGATTCTTTCTGGTGCGGCGAACTTCCCTATTTCTGATAACATGCTCTCGCCGCTGACCACATTCGAGAACTAGATTATTCTTTTCTCGTCAATATCGGCAATTCTTCCTGATTCTCTTAGGTTCGAGAATATCGACTTCTGTGATGTGAACCGAAGCAGCGGTTCTTGGGGTGTAGGAGTGCTTCGAAACCACCCCAGCTAAAAGTCACGCCTCCGTCAACAGACACCCGCCGGGCCATACAAGCGACGATTGAAACTCAAATTCGGACAGGGAGAATCGCATCCTCCGTCATTTATCTAATATCCTTAATATGTTTCAAATTGCACATTACTGAATTAAAATTTCACGCTGACCAGAGAACGTCATCTAAATCGTCTCACTCTTGGCTGTGATAAGCGCGCCGACCTTCGAAGCGGTGGCGCGGTGCGAGATTCCATGACCTGATAACTTCCTCCGGCAAGTCGAGCTGACCGATGGACATCGTGTTGCACGCCACGTCTCATCAACTGCCCTTGAAGAAAATACAGAATCCGAAGATTTGATGTTGCTTCCATGGCACTCCGCAAGTCGCAAACATTTCTTGCTCGGCGGTCGCGGCAAAGACGCCTTACAACGTGCTCCTTCCCATTACGGGCTGCTAGTTCCAGGGCTGACTCTCCATATCGATTAGTCCCCGTGACATCTAGTCGATCGTCCTTGAGCAATAGCTCCACAATATCCAGATTCCTATAAGAGACAGCCATGTGCAGTGCGGTGTCCCCAAGAGCGGTCTTTGCATTAACATCCAGTCGAGACCCTTGTTTAAGAAGCAGCTTTGCGACATCACGGTAGCCGTTTTCGATCGCAATAAATAGAGGAGACTTGTGCCAGACAGTCTGATTGATATCAACCTCGTCAAGGGAGACAAGTCGGCGAACCACTTCCAAATGTCCCCTTTCGGCAGCAAGATAAATGGGAGATGCTCGTGATACATTCAAATCCAGGTCGGTCCTAGTAAGTAAGAGCTCCAACATCCGCAGATCGCCCTGGCCTGCCGCGTAGCTGAGGGCTGTCCACCCCTGGTCATCGCAGATGTTTGGGTCCAGTGCTTCCAAGTCTATAAGTAGACAAGCGAGGAGAACGTTTCTATTTTCAACCGCAAAGTGAAGAGCAGTCTTTTGGCCAAGGCAGCGTGCGTTGACATTGGCTGGCTCCTCGGCCAATATCTGCAATGCAACGGATCGGTGGTCCCCACGAGCGGCCGCACAGAGAGCTGTAGCTCCTTCACCGTCACAAGCAGCAATGTCAATTCCAGGCGTGTTCAAAATTAGCTTTGTGGTTGACTTGTGCCCATAAAATGCAGCGAAATGCAGTGCTGTGTGGCCCCCGGGGTCGGTACTATTGACATCGACTCCGTGGCTCAGCAACAGTCGGATGACGTCATCATGCCCGTTGCTGGCGGCTTGGTGCAACAAGGGCTGGCCGTATCTGTCCGTGACATGGAGATCTGTACCATAGATAATCAGGGATTGAGCGATTTCTTTCAGACCGGCGTCGACGGCTAAGCAAAGCGGGTGATCTCCGGCATTCACGTCCACTAGTCGAGGTTGTGAAGGATAAGCTTCTGCATGATGAAGCAGCATTTGGGTGATGGGCAAATTCCGTTTGGAAATTGCTAGGTTGAGAGGCGTGGTCCGTCGGCAGTCCATCATCCATATGTCGCTTTGCAGTTCCAGGAGAAGTCGCACCAAATCCTCATCGCAATGGGCGACAGCATACCAGATGGCATTTCGATCCTTGAAATCTGTACAATCCACTGATGGATGGAAATGTCGCAATAAAATGCGCGCCATGGATAGGCGTCCCCGCTGCAGAGCGTACAGTAGGGGGGTCTGCTTTTGGTCATCTTGCCAATCGATGTCTGCCGCGCTTTCCAAAAGAGTTCGGATCATTTCCTCGCTTCCGACTTGAATGGCGTGAAAAATAGGTGTGCGCAATCTATAATCGGTCGTGTTGGCATTTCCTCGATATTCGTTTAGCACACGATTTGCCAGAACAATTTTGTTGTTTCGAGCGGCCCAGATCACGGCAGAGCTTTCTTGATGGCGAACATTGAAGGTGTAGAGACACGGGAGGAATAGGTCTCTAAAAAAGCTGTTCACACGAGCCATCACAAGCAGATCTCGTGATGAATGCAAGAAACCTGAAACGTAGAGAAGGATTTCTGGAGGGAGCTGCAACAGCATCTTCGAACTTTTGTATCCGAGAATATGCGTCGTTTGTTTGAATATTAGAAACGTACCATATACAAACGTCAAGATTCCAAATGGTGCTCAAATAGACCGCAAAACGTATCGGTGGAAGGACTAGTCGCTTTATATCGCTTGTTCAGTCTGATGCATCAGCCTAGCTTTCTGATTCAGGCTAGCATGCAATTCTTGGATCTCTAGAGGCAAACGGGAGGCTCCCAGGAGTTTCTAAATTCCCAGGCTCAAAAGAACCACTCACAGGAACGCCCGTCGTGATTCTAGAAGGAAACAAGTCTTAGGGGATAGGTTGAGGTCCAAAAGCCGCGTTAGAGCTCCTGGGACCACCTAGGCCATAAAATCGGTTCAAATTAGTGTATCTCATATACGTAGCACTGTCGCATCCTGCGTGTCCTTTGCAGGTATTTCAATCTGTGAACAGATGTTTACTCCAAGAAGTTAATCTAAGCAAGCAACAGAAACTGCTTATATGTAAACAGTTACAGTTCAGAGTATGACTAATTAAATCGCCATCGTGGTTATACTAGATTCTATTCAAAAAATCTCGGGTTCCTTTGGATATGTAACAGCAGCATTGTGACTAGTAGACTGCTGGCGAGACTAGTCCATCAGATATTCGACAGATTCTATCGCAAGAATGGAGTATCAATCCCTAGCGGTGACCCTCAAAGCTATATTCCCTTCCCAAGCGCAACTATTTTGTTTTTAAGTTTTCCGTTACAATAGTGCACTCATTCGGTCATATTGAATAAATTCCGTTTGATCTCAGAGACTATAATTGCAGAGTAGCTGATATAGTTTATCTTGCTTAGGTACAAAAATGTGACCAAGAACACTATATCGCAGTCCGAATCGTTGCCAGAAAAGCGCTTCTCAAACTGCTTAGACTACCAGCACGGTGCGGTTCAGAGTCTCCAAGTTGGGGAAAGGGCCAGCCTTTGATTAATGGATTAGCAACGTAACACCAGAAGGCACGTGCCATTGTATCAGAGTTCACTTACTCCGACAAGCGCCGCACGGGCAACATTTATTTGCGCATCACCAGCTGCGATCAAGTCAGGAAGCGTGACCGTGAAGTTCTGATAGGGAGGGTGGCTTGATTCGTGGTACTGCGGGTCGAAAGGGCCCTGGTAAAGAATAGTGCCCATGACCTCGCTTGCAGGCTGACAAGGAGTAGATGCACAGGAGGAAACTCCAATTACAACAGCAATCTCTGTAGAGCCAGTCAAGGAGTTCTGATACACTCGTTAGATTTATTTCATTTTTGCCATTCTCATTTTCAGAAGCGCAACATACAGGGCGTTGAACCTGGACGATCACGTTGCCACCTTTGGTGACCATATAGCCAGTGGTGGGAAGCCCGATGATGGAATTCTGGGCTAAAGAGACACTAGCTAGCACGACTAGAGAAATGATGGATTTCATGACGTCGGCTTGAGTGCGGGATAATATTGATAGTGACGTGATGATTAGAGGTACTATAGAAGAAAGTAAATTTACGATGGGTCGATATGAATACTAGGGGTGAATGTGGGTTGTTTATTGTAGTAGAGAGAGCTTTAAAGACCCGTCTGATTTAGAGAGCGTTGGAGAGTTTGCCTGAACAGTGATCGCGATGCAGCCTTTGGGACTCGCTAGGACTTAGGAAGGCTTCGCTGGTAATCGATTAGGTAGAGTATTGTTATGTCACTAGCTCGAGTCTATAGAACTAAATTCGACTATTTCAACGTTCTGACTCATTTTTTATCGGACTTTTATATAGATATACACAAAATCTTTATAAGAGAATATTAAGCCGCGTAACTTAACCGTATAAGGTAAGATAGTGAGGTGGTGAGGTGCGAGTTTATCTATAACGGTGATAACTGAAGTATTTTAACGTTTAGTTTTTAATTCGTAAAGCTTAACGGTGAGTTCTACTAATATTCTAAAGCCTTTCTGAAGTATCTATAGTACGTAGGATAATCTGCGAAGAAAGCCTAGGGCGTGGCTCGCCCGAAGCGATAGTCGCGTGTATTTCCTAATACTACGAGATCCCTTTAGATTAAAGCTAGAATCAACGCAAAAGTGCGTTTATAATGTAATTATTTACCTAAATGAATACCCCCCTCCTAGACTAGGAATATTTGCCTTACCTATAGGATAGCTATTCATTCCTAGGAACTACTAGCCCTCTAGGAGCGATACCCCTAGCCCTAGGGGGTAGCCTAACTATAGAAGTATAGGGCTGTAAAAGAAAATATACTAAAAGGGAGAAGACAAGACTGCAGGGACCTAGGATCTTAGAGTGGCTATACCTAACGTTACTATAGGAGAGGTCTGTGTACGTCCGTGCAGAGATACTGTTCTGTCCTAGTTAGTAGGATCCGTTTTAGTACTATAGAGAGCTAAGAAATATAAACCCCGCTAATATTGTCCACCTTATCTACTACCTTTAAGTCTATTCTTCATCGTATTTTATCGTGCTTCTTTAATAAAATTATTGCCTTAAAAGAGCTATCTAAAATAATGCCCTTTAAGATTAATATAACTGCCCTCCTCTATATCGTGTTTGTTTTAGTAAGATGCTAGAGATTTAGCCCGGCGATAACTTCTGTTTGTTATAGGCTAGGAAGCAGATTAAATCGACTTATGCATTTCAATAAAAGTATTAAGACTGGAGAAAGAAAAGAAGAGAAGAGAGAAGTATCCGGCTAGAGTTTCTCTTATAAATACCTTCCTGCCCGATCGGGTAGTCTTGCCTCCTGCAGCAATGCCTAATGTCTCAGGCTAACGAAATTTAAATCGCATTAATATCTTAGATTCGTCACACTGTTAACGAATTTCGCGATTAGGGAGGAGCAGTATCTTTGATCCTTAGAGCGTGAGTTATTGCGTTCTTTATTATATCTATAGCGAGAGCTTATTTAATGAAAATAGTGATTAACAGCCCTTTCGCCGAATAGGTTATCGTGGGCTCGTACCGCTGCACTATATCTTCCTTTACGAATATAGGTTCTAGCTATCGCGAAACTTATATCGCCGATTATAGCACTTACACTAATAGCTACGCGATTTTTTTTCCCTACTATCGAACGATAACACTCCTCGCAACTGTCGATAGAGCACTATATCTAGTATACTTAATCAGATTTAAACTGTTATATCAATTATTGTGGCCACAGTAGCACTTACGTTCCTCTTCCCCCACAGGATTCTTTCCTAGAACCTAGACTAACAATAGCAGGATTTCTTTCAATCCAAGAATTCGCACGCTATCCGCTCTATCTAGGATGAGTTCCGATGCTGTGCCCTTAGAAGTCTTTATACAGGGCGTGGCCCTTCAAAGACCGGAACCACGGGGATAACGCGTGTGAGTTACAACTAGGATATCAGAGGAGTTGCTTCGCTCCTTAGAGAGAGGAGAAGCAGAATACGTCTTGGATGATATTTGCTGCAGCCATTTTAGTTTTCGCGGCCAAGGTGGGTTTACTGCCACACTGAGGTTCGTGGTGTAATGGCTTATATTCTGCTACTCCGTACAGATCGCTTTCGTTCGGCTTTCCGGCCAACGAACGAGTTGGATGAGCTCGCAATCAGGCAGCAGGCGGCCTAATTACCAGCGAATTTCATACCCGGGAGTACAGGACGAAGAGGACAACGAGAACGGTGTCCACGAGGAGGCGCGGAGAACATTCTTACCCCCAGTCGAACACGCAGAGTCGGAACGACTGGGAGGACATTTTGGGGTTTTGGCCAATCACCCCCCTATTTATTGGTGACCTCACGCAGTCAAGGAGCGAGGAGAGTATAGTTTGGCCATAACGGGTCACCTGTCGCTGCGGTCGTAGACCGTAGCGTCAGATAGGGCCCGTCCGCGCTCCCCTGAGGGGAGGCAATGTGTCTGTATTGTAGTGGATTCTATATACAGAGGGAAGGCGGGAGGGACAAAATCAAGACTTGACTGCGTGAGAGATGACGAGCTACCGGCAGAGGCCAGCAACTGACTCTCGAGGCAGTTGTAGGAGGAAAAGGCCCTCCGTAATGTCGGTGTAGATATCACGTGAGGCTACATTGTGAGGCAACCCCAATAAAACCACTCCCTTTTACTGTAACACATGCATACTGTATTTGTAAAGAGATCCATTTTGGGGGCTAGTTATATCAAAACTCTTCTGGTCCAGGAGTCTCAATAGTCATGCCTGAACTCGAGGTGCTTTGCTTCAAAGTCAATCCAACCAGTTTATTTCGTCATGATCTTTCCCAAATATATGTCTTCATAGTAAGCAGCTAACAGCATACATGGGCAAAAGACAGATGTGACTTTCATTCAAACGGATTGAACAGCAAAGTCACTGGTCTACGGCAAAACCACAATATGGAATAATATCATATCTAAACTTGTTTGCCTTGCTTATATCACGAAATGTTTCAGACAGCAGGGCAAGCACATGATAATAGGGGCTGTGGAGTGACAGAACCGTCGGTATGAAAAGGCGGAGATGTGACAGTTGACGAAGCTGAGGACGAAGTGGTGGGTGTCAACAAGTCGGTGGCATTACACCAACTTCCGACCTTGTGTCCATCGTTCAAAACACACGTCGACTTATCTCCATTCTGGTTAAAGAAAGTCACCTGGCCGTCACGTTCGACCTCAATCCACGCAGCCGGCGAGCCGTTCTCGGTGCCACAGGCCACCTCGACCCGAGTGTTCTCAGGGGATCCATTGGGCATTTCGCTCAAGCCTAGAGGCCTTAGTCTTATGATTCATGTGCCAAGGGTGAATGTACTTACTTGAGCAGTCGTCTCCCTTGGGTTTGGCAAAAGATGCAGAGTATCCGTCACAACCGTGGTTATGATTCGACCAGATTCGGCATTCATCATCACTGGCAGTAACATTGAGAGTACCACCGAGTGATATACCGGCCCAGAGACCCGTTAAAATAATTGGCATCAAAAGCAACATGTTTGTGACTAAATTGATCAATCTCGTTCCCAGAGTTCTAAATGAAAAGTGGTCTAATAATCGGAGAGAATTTCTCAGAGTGGACGCGATGCTTATATATCAAAAGGCCCCTCCAAGCATGATTATTGTCATTGACTTTTTCCCATAGAGAATCGTGTTTTGTTTACGGTGTTTTAATCTGGTCGCATCGGATTGTGACGGTTTTCAGGGCTCCTACGACAAGCGTATAACGAATTTCGTCAGATGTTCTTTTCTACCCTCAGAATACAGCATTTAGGCCAGGCTCATTTCTGCTCACCTCAAATAAAGACCGCTGTTGCTACGGCGCATTTATTTCTCTTAATTTTGATAATGCAGATCGCCTTTAATAGTGATATTACCTACTAAATCTTGCTGAACAATTCATTGGTCTCGCACCCGTTTTTTGGAATCCGTGAATCGTCGAAAGTTCGGGCAGACCCAAGCTCAGAATTCTATCTTGTCGTTTTTCCTCGGTGTGAGTATTTCATTCACACTAATTGGAAACAGCCGTCCCAAATATTTACTGTTCACTATCCTCTATGAGACCCTAAGAATCAACGATCCCCATCTCTTTTAGCATCAGCTTATTGCCAACGGCCATTTTCTTCCTCGCATATATGTACGGTGTCTAGAATAGTCAAAATTTTGATGGCCGCGGAAAGGTTTGTCGAGTTAGATAGATTCCGAATAATAATCTCCTCCAGGCTGCTGAACTGACACTATAAATGCACATACGGGACACCCCATAACTCTCGCACGATACAATCTTTTTCCTACTGGACAGGTATTCTAGCTCTCAGAGTGAATCAGACATGCACCTTTTACTAGCATTTTTCACCTCCATCTCAGTGGTTCTTGCCGGGACGCTTCAGATAATGGACCATAAGGACCGATGCTTCGTGTATTCTACGGAGATCTTCGACTATACTGGCATCTCAGAGCCATTTGCCCCTCTGAATGGCACTTCTTGCTCCAGTAAGACGGCCATTGTGGATGAAAAGCTAGTACTGACGGATCCTAGGTCTGATTACAGCGCGGAACGACACCAAATCCGAGTCCGATACAGTCAAGGTCAATCTCTGTATCTCTTCCGGACATTCCGCGTGGGTAGAAGTGTATCGAAATGGTCTACTCAACTTTCATAATAACGAGGGAGACGAAGCGAGCTGCAAGGTCGACAACGCTCTACAAAAGGGTAGCTTATGCACTGCTGACAGCAGTTCACGGACCTTGATACCAAGCCAAAGTCCCCTATCGACTCCATTTGACGCTACATCCTCCCGAGTCTCAGTTGCGCCAACAGTACCGACTACGATCCTTTCGAACTCGAGCTTTTCAAGTTCTACAGTGGATTGCCAGATATGAAATCATTCACCTATCAGGGCCACTTTGCTGCGTGATTTGCCGTTTTGTCTTTCGAAACTGAGTTCACCCGGTGACCGTGGATACATATGATCTGTGGATTTCTTGCTATGTCCTGCATTTCCCGTATCCCCAAGTGGCAGGCCTCGGAAAAATTCAAATGTTTTTTTTTTCAAGTGCAAAATCGCACATGCGACCGCAGTTATGCACCCTCAGTTTAGTCACTAGTGAGGTGCCATCAATGTATTCAGAAAATAGGGTGCAACGACGTTGTTTGAAGGTTGGGTTGCACCAGGAAAAGAGCGGACAAACGTTTGCTGGTCAGTACCGACATGCGAGACTCAAGTAAGTGAGCCAAATGGACAATTCTTTTTACGTGTCCGTCTCGAGTGAGACATGGAAAACAAAGACGTGCGATCTATCGCCTGTGGTCGCCATCGCCGTTAGTTTCGTTTCTGCTTGTCCTGCGTGGTGGGTACTCACTAAGATTGTCAATCTGGCATGCTTGCTCGAATGCTTTGATATGAAACATTTCCGTAGCCACAATTCGGTCGGGCTTTGATCGTAGAATCTCGGGAACCTTTTGAAAAGCGGCTTCTAAATCCTTCATCGGATATGCCTCGTGGAAGATCTTTGCAAGGAAAGTAGCTAGGCAGTTTATACTCTAACTAACTATCGGCGCTATCCCTAGTGCTGATGTCAACATCTTCGGTAATAGCATTGGGTTCAACGATAGAAATGCTCGTCGATAATACTCCAGTCGGTCTGAATCACTTCTAAAGAAAATCTTCTGCGGCTTTGTTAAGGCAACACGGACTTCCTCGAGCTGGAAGGCTCTTTAAAGGCTTAGGATCATCGATTGTAGTTGGCGGAGTGAGATCCCGGCTTGAAATAGCGGCGATCTTTTGAGTTGGAAAGCTATCGTGGAAAGGAATTCTTCGCTACATAACCAGATCTCCTTGGACTTATATCCGTCTATGTCTGTGGCTTAGATTCCCGTAAAGGCGTGGCAAATTAGCGCGACACTTGCTTTAGTTCTAAAAGGCCGGTATGGAGGAAGTGGACGCTGATAGTATATGTGAAGGAAGCTGGAATAACACGATGCATGCTGTCCTAGAATGAATAGGATGTACCTAATCTGGAGCTCTAAATCCTCTAGAGACATACTGTGGAGGGCTTCTAATCTGGTTAAAGCCTCGCGTACGCCGATGAACTATAACATTAGTCTATCGTATTATAAAATAAACCCTTTTTCCTAGTTATTTCTATTCCGATCGATGATCCGCCACAATGCCCCTTTATCCTCAGGAAGCATCGCAGAAATGAAGAGGTAGCTTAGTACGAGTAGGAGTTGGTGAATCGTATGCGGCTTCTCCTCAGCTGCAACAAAGCATGAAGTTGGGCCTTGGATTTGGTAAGATAATGGCAAGGTAGCCTGCTCAATCGTCAGCTCTGGGTTCCAACACAGCTTTACCGTAGGACAACTCTACCGGGAGGGGTATTCCAAAGTATGCTTGCGTCTAACAAAATTTTGATTGGCACAGGACGTTCTTATATAGGGTCGTAGAAAGGAGGCAGTCATTGGCGGCTGCATGGAGGACGTTGTTCACTTTCCTATAGGTCCCTTTGAAGGAGCGTTCTTCTGTGAATATCCCAAGGGATTTACTGCCCTGCACCAACGATGCTTGATGGGCGGGGGGAGCTTGTTCTTCGTCTTGATGCTGGATAGCGGGTTGGCCGTAATCGACTAGGACTGTTGTCCCATTCTTGGGCGGCTCTTGGGATTGCATCTGATGAAATTCTAAGGCTGATTTGCACTGGTTCTATCGCTTGGATTGTCGTGGCTGCAAATGATCACGGTCCGGAGAACTCGTGTCTTCATAAACACAGGACTCGGACTTGCACTGCGCATCGCAAGACTGGCAAGAAGGCACTTCGCGACTGCATCGTTGCTTTGAAATGTAGCACGGTAAGCAGGATCGGCGGCGTGGAGGCATCGTGGACGGAGTGATTTAGTGAACCAGTGAAACCGGTGGCGGTGATAATCCCAAGGCGTAGGAAAAATAAGACAGGTAAACGTGCTCACTCCCCTATCGATAAATTGAGACAGGGATCACCTCTGCAATTGGCGACCAAAATGGTGTTGGTAGATATTTAAATGCGGTAAAGAGATCTCCCAAGATTCAGTATTTCCGATTTTGAGAGCGCCTAGGTAACCCTTTCGATATTGGGTGAAAATGTGCGTAGCCGAGAAGAGGATGCAAAAACAGACGCATCACGAATTTATATTGTCCGTCAATGAGTTCGTGGTTCCTCCAACGGTGTTATGGATCCAAGTTCCTCAATGGCCTAGATGGACACAGCTGTGCAAGATCCTAGCCACGTAAGAGCACATTCCTGGGAGTACTAATAATAGTTTCCAGGATCCCTCCATGACACCCTAGGAACACCACGGTGGACCATAGAAGCAAATGTACCCCAAGAACCAGGGGGGTTTAGCTCGTAATCTGCTTTTGCTGTTTATCAGCGCTTGCGTCGCTGTCTGCACTTATGCGGTTTGAATTTGTCCGCAATGAATTGTTTCTCGTAATCGAGGGCAAGGCAGGAGGCTCAGGCGAGACGTGGCTAGGGGCCAGGCGTACGCAGAAGATCTCTTTGACATTCAACTCTGCGGATTTGTTGAGCATTCAACGAGACCGGCTACGGACAGTTTAATGTGTGTCTCAGAAGGTCTAACAGGCTTCGACTAATACAGCGATGACTTTAAGGATGCTCGAATGCTGCCAGTGCAGCGCACCGTTAAAGATCATATTTATAACTTTGTACCCCATATAAATTGTTTACAACCTCATGAACCCGCAGTGAGAAAGCTTCGCTGCATTCCTGCATTCAGGATTAAGCCCTTGACGAGATGTAGTACATCCTCAGATGTTAGTTGTTAGCCCATCACACTGAGTCGTAGACTGAAGACGCTGGTCACCGTTCACCAGTTTCAACGTTCATACCACCGACGATGGCCGTCCGTGTATTGGAAGTTGGGCCGGTAATTTTGGCAAATTATTGGACTGATCGTTGAGTTCGGGTTGAAATTTAAACAGAAAGAATAGGTAAACGCCGAAGATTAAGCATCTTATTGACGATGGTTGAACAGCTACCTCAAGGTCCTGATATGGAACACCCGTTGAATGCATGTTCATCTGTTAACTTTTTCTGATCCGCAGACTCAACATCACATAAACTGGCGACCAACTTAAATTGGCATTCCAACTGTGGCTCAAATAAGTGGAAGTTGAAACATCGTTCCAACGGTCTCAGATTCGGGCAGCTGCACTGACGATTATATTCGACGGTTGCTACTCCTAGTAGCAGGCGCGCTGGTGTCGCACAAAGCCCGCGACAAGACAGGCCGACAAGTCTATAAATACCCCCTTCTACGCATGGGCTTTTTGCTCTTCGAGCTCAATGGATGACCCTTCCAAGCGCGGCGAAGCTTCCGTTATAACCAGAAGCTTAGCCTCTACCAAACGGGACTGGAACAGAAAGTTCCAGAAACTACTGTAGTGGGTACTGATCTCCTTTGCGGGTGTTGCCACCTCTCACTATGAAAGAATGCGAACCTTTGTCCACATCGCTGCGAAATATGCCCACGGGTCTCGCCCCCCAAGAAATCATTCATTTGGTTCTACGGACTCGTGCTACGCTCCTAGAACCGACAAGGCTCCCTGGAGCTCATAAGCGTGGTTCTCGAGTGAACGGATGGCCTTCCATATCATTCAATTGGCTCCAGGGGCTGTCTACGATCAATGTTGTCGACTATTAAGATATCAGTAAAATCTTTGAAAGCATTTGCAAGCCCGTCTCATTTACAAACTTACCGCCGTTTGCACGATTCTCACTGTCTATAAACGCTCATCCTCCGCAATGGCTAGTTCACTGTTACTTCTGTAAACCCTCTACTCTTTCCTGTGGACATCCGCTGATTCCCTACAAGAAGCACTCCGAGCCCTTCCGGACCAGATTGTCTCGCTTACTGTCTCTTAGCTAGACCTTCATGAATTAGGCTCGCTGGGCAAACCCTGTCGAGATATCTACTGCAGACTGCAGCCCAACATCTCAAGTGGATCATTCAGCGCTAAAACAGTAGTCTCCTGCACCTGGCGGACAGAGACCGCGACTATGTTTCGCGGAACTCATGCTTTCTTCTGGTGCCGATGCTAAGACTTTTCTGTATTGGAAGACTCCTTTGATTAGAGGTATTCAATATGAGGCGTCAGATGGTCTTGAACTCTTGCTCAGCCATAAGAAGATCGTATTTCGCATGCAGAATCTGAAGAAAGAAAGCGCCTTGACATACAGAGGATTTCGAAGACAGATTGACCTCCAAAGACACTCGCTTTCTTTCCCAGCGCCCCACTAAGATTACGCTAAGCTAGATATGGCTCGAAACAGACCCCTCTCCAAGGTTCTCTCAGTGTCCTTCCTCTGTTCCACGGACTTCTTGTCAAGATCAAGATCAAGCCCAGCAATCATGAATTCATAATCTCCAAACACCTCCTTTGCGAGGAATCTCCGAGATTTTCAGCAATGTTCGAAGGCCATTTCAAAGAGTCGCAGGAGATAATAGCAGACCTGGACATTGGAACGTGTTGTCTCGGTACGCAGTGTTCAAGCACTGATTTAATGGGTATACCTTCGGGTTGTCAATTTTGACATCGAGGATCCCAGAGAGCATACTACGGCTGTATAGGACTGGAAACCAAAATAGCCTAATATATTTGGGAGATTATCATCGCTAATCTACGTCCAGAGGAGAAGAACTTTTTGCCGCCTATCGACATTAACACTTATTGAATTAACCGTGAATATATTACCTTAGCGACCTCCTTACGTCGAGATCATCCGGTACGACAAACTCAGGCCGCAGCCTCTGTCGTAGGATACCTCTGAAGCGATAATAACAAATTCATCGAAGAGACTCAGGAATACCCCTCCTTTGCGGCAGATTTGCTTCTTGAATTTGGATCGGCACTGGACAGGCCAAACTCTAAGCCGGCTGGCACGGTCGAAGACCCCATTAGTAGAGACAGGATAGAGCTGGATCGTATGAAATCGGACCTTTAACTTCTTCACTTACAGGCGACAAAGTATCAGCTTATGTTCTGCTAATCTCGTGTAAAATACACCACCTATGGTACAGAAGTAGTATGTTAAAATCCATTGCTTATGATAGAAAGCGGTCTAGGCAGAAGTGCTCAAAATAACATCTTATCGGAAATCGCGCATTCAGGTATTTATTTTCCCGGAATCAAGTCTGAAGAGTACCAAGTAAAACTAGTTCCGAAAACTACTGTACACTCATGAGTAAGTTGTGGCAGCAAAACAGACCAAGATGTCGTGGTCGAATTGAATTTCTATCATTATCCTGAGACATTGTGTGTCTTCTTTATTCCAAGACCTAGACGTCAAGCTTGGACGTAAAGTTTGAAAGATTCAACTCCAAGGAAGACAAGGACGAAGCCAGATGATCTAAAGAGGTGGCCGACTGACTTGACTGCTGGGGTCTCCTTTCATTCTTCTGACTCTCGTGTTTGGCCTCACGAATAGCCCAGATATTGGATCCTTGCGAGGCACAAGCTGGTATCGTAATCCCACTCAGCGTCTGCACAGACTCACTGCCTGATTCGCGGCGTGGGCGGAGCCGTGATGGTCTCACCAGGCTGGTGTTGCTCCCTTGCCTGGCGTGCTCGGGCATCTGGTAAATGAGGACCGGTTGTGGAGTATATGCCAGCTTCCTCAGGCGATTCAATACCGTGAATTCCAGCTTCAGCTTGATGCTATACACCACGGTTTTGAGGCTGACTTCAATGTAGTGGAGTTTATACTCGGCCACGAGCAGCAGGATGTTCATCACGACCACAAGAATGTTGATCCAGAGTAAGTGAAGGATGATTTTTCGGTCGTTTTGGTGATGAAGATCTCGCTTATCCCTCCTTCTTTCCAGTGCCTGATGTATGTAGACTCCGGAAAGAACCAATTCCTGCACACAGAATCCAGTCACCTGGATCCGATCATAGATTGCTGCAGGTCGAACAAATTCGCGCTGTCCACAATCAAGTCTGTAGAAGAGGACCGTCATTGGAATATGCAGGAGGAAAAAATTGGCAATGATCATCCACAATACCCAGCGGAGCCTGAGGGGGTTCGACGCGAGCACATTCAGGCGGGAGTAAAGCACCACGGCCTGTCCAGTCACCATGGCATACCACCCCAAAACAAACGGAATGGACATGGCTAGGTCGGATGACTGAGATAGAAATCGTATCATAGCTAGGATCGCATGGACAAGAATGCCCCACGATGCTACCTGCATGCTCCAGAAATAGAGCCCTCGGTAATGTCTGAAGGAGTCGAACACGGCGATTCCTGTCTCCAACGCGTTGTAGGCCCCGATAGAGAACATCGATATGATTTGAATAATGGAGATATTCTCGATGAGGATGGCTCCCACGTTGGGCGGCAAGTTGGTGATGGTTGAGTCCATAGCACCGCAAGGCAGACAAACGCAAATAGAAAGATCACGACTTGGCACGAAGGCAAACGAGACGAAGGGAATATCATGTCCCGGCCTAGTCATATTCAATATATCGGCTCGAGTGGCAGAATCACACAAACATACCGGCAATGCTGAGAGGATTACACGAGAGTTTACCTTCGAAAGTCATGATGTATTCTGTCGTCACGATTTCAATATTCGAATAACAAAGACAGGAGCAAGGTCAAGCACAGTTCTCCTACGAGTTCCATCGAGTCGTTGGGAATCAGTCCTTCTGAATGCCCCTTGTTGGGTAACTTCCCGGCGTTCTGGTTTGGATCAGCACGCAGGCTGGCAGAAATGATGACCTCGTAAACCAAGAGAAATAATATCTCACAATTATCCATGGATGATCCACGATTGGAATGATATTGGTCAATACCTGTGTTCGTATGCTGGTAGAGAAGCCCCTCTCCCAAGACCCTAGAGGGGATTGACCTAGCCCCTGTTCCAACAACCACAGGGTAATGACCAAAGGAGCAAATTAGCATGTATAGATTGACACAGATAATCCATGGAACAGAAGAATTGAGATACCAGATTTTCATGAACGATTCACTTTAGATTTGGAATTATGCATCTTGGCAGATGCTAGTGGGTTCCCAAACGTCTCGCCCGCGAGACTATTACTTATTCCGGTTCCGCAAGGTGGGTAACTGCTCTACTTCCCTGGTTACGACCGTACCAGACCTTTCGAAACAAGCCGTTTCCTTTCAGAAGGCTTTGTGACTGCAAAGAATTCCATGCCCAGGTGGCAAGTCAAGCTGGTCCCTAGGAACATTGTTAGACCCTGAGGTGTAGTGTTTAGGGGAAGTTCAGGATTCTAGAATATCTTTGTCCCCTTCCAGTACTTTACCGCCAATAAAATCCAAAGTTCAAACAAGCTCCACCAATCGATTGTGGCAAAAATGAGTGTTGACTGGTCGGAACGGATTGTGCTAGCCTTTTATCTTGAATCGAGACCGTATATTGCGGAGACACACGGGCTTAGCAAAGTCTTCACCTTTGACTTGGACCGAGCACCTTATCAGTCACTTTTTCCAAAGGAACAATTTCGCTTTCCTCAAATAGGATCTCCATGACAATTTCTGTGAGCAATGGAAAAATGTCTTGTATACAGTATCTAAGATCTCCTTGATCTTTCTCGCAATGAAAGATTCTTCGGTCATCACAGTAACCAGGGGCAAAAGCTTGAGCAGCCTTATTCCTTTAAAGATTTAATCTCGTTTCAGGAGTCTTTCCGGATAGGCCTGTAATCGTCAAAGTTTGAGTAGTAGTATTACCCTGAAACAGTGCACTTCACCACTCTACAGAGAGGGTTCACGATATAGGCAATAAGGGGGTCCACATTGCGAATGTTTCTGACAGACGATACAATACACATATTAATGCTATCGTTGCCAATGAGCTGATCAAGTGAGTGAGGTGTTTGGCTAATATCGTGTGCTCGTTTTAAGCACTACGAAAGTGAAGTGCAGAGTCTTTCCTCATAGTTACAGTAAATGATGGAGTGCTCTTCTGGGTCTTCTTTGATTGCCACTGTGAATGCGACGGCAATAAAATGAATTTCTCTTCACAATTTGAGTTCTAGACTAACATTTTCTCGGCCATCGGTGAGTTAATCCAGAAAATAGAGGGCACACCATTCTCATACTAGTATAGCATCCCCTGAGTCTTAGCAGGGGTAGCCTCATGTTTCACGTCCCATTTTGCGACCATCTCTATATAGTCCGTCAGTTCCCCGTGAACGACAGTCACTATAACCCTCTTCCCTTTCTCACGAGTGTTGAAATGTCTTGGACCCGAAATCTCATGATGCCATCCAGTATTAAGTCAATACAGAGTGAGAGACGTTGCTCACGGGCTAGGCCAGACGCCCACGTAGGTGAATTGGATGGGAGTCAGTCCCGACAATCCGCTCCTTCTGGTACCTCTGGACACCGTGTTTTACGATTAGTCAAGCGCTCCGCTTCGGATCAGGTTAGTTCGTTCAATTTCTGAATCCTCCGCTTGTGATAAGCCGTTCACATGGTCTGTCGCAACCTTTGATACCATGTTGACCATGACTACAAGTTGCTATCCCCGCACAAAAGAGTTCGTCGAAAAAACGACGATAATGACTGTCGCTTTGTTCATAAAGAATGCTTCAGACACATGAGCAGAGTTCAAGAAAGGCTGCACAGAGTCTTGGACGAATTGGATCAAGAGCGAACAGAGGGTGCCCAAATCATACAGCGACTTCAGATGGAGAAGGCGGAGGAGACGGCTAAACTGAGAAGGGCACTGGCGGAGAATGAGAATCTCGCACGCGAAACCAGGAAATGGCAAATGGAAGCCAGTCAGTTGCAGCAGCAGCTTGAATGTTTCAACTCCGCTATGCAAGGCCAGGTGGCATGGAATGATGTGCAGCCAGCTCTGTATCAAGCTCACGGTGAGCTGGTAGCCGCGGCCACGCACTTCTGGAGAAACGTGGAGGCCATTCAGAACCGACAGCTAGCTACCTATTTGCCTGGATCTGGAGTGGTAGATGCAGCATGGGCTGGCCAAGTCAGCATTCAAGATCCGACCGTGTCTACTTCATTGCCGGAAATTTCTGGACTGGGTGAATACTCTGTTCTGCCTCCGCAAGCACCGACATCTGCAAATTAGAACCCAAGAATTGCGTTCACGTGGAGAACACACATCATCATATCCATTCTTTTGTGTATACCATCCGCCTATCAACTAACTTTGAAGTCAGTGATCCGTGTAGGCCACGCAAAATTCCAGACATGATTCATAGTGGCGATGCATGACGCACAATATTCCGTTGTGGGGACTCCACCGCACCCTTGGGCAAAGTCCCATTAAAATGCGGGCCGTCCGGGGAGAAATGAGGAACCAGGGCCCGCTATAGATAGTCTTTCGCCGTTGTTTAGGAAATATTACGAAAAGTCTAAATCCTCGGTCTCCGAGCCTTACACCAGTCAGCATTTCCGTCGATCGCAGTCTAGCCTTTTCTTATTGAGTCAAAAACTCGATTGACCACGATCGGCCGGGATCTACGGTCTGACGAAAGTTTAATGGTACGCAGGGTCTCCTCCACTCTTTGCCTTTTCCTTATCATCTGTCCGCTGCCTACTATGTGGGGGATTACATCCTAGGTAGAGCGCTCTTAACGTGCTTCATAAGACAAGGCTTTAGATTACGCTCTGCGATCAGCCAAGCATCAGACGGCCTGATTTACGTAAGATATTCTCCAGAGGGAAATATATGTCCATCATTATAAATAGCGATAGTCAATTTTCGAGGTGAGACTCCGCTGTGTGCAAAGACTAGGACGATTTGAGGATCTCGCTTACCGTCTTAAGGACCGTCTTCGCTCGGGTTGCCGACTCTCCCGCGGGACCCACTCTCCGGCTTGCGAGGCCATGCTGATTTTCTCTTCTATGATTTCTAGTCGAGCAAGTATATCGGCTAAATCGTTGCGGACCACCTCATTCACATTTTCTTGGCTGTACATCGAATCTTCTACATTCCTGTATTATGTGTTAGCTTACAAGACCCTTCAGATTAGATGATGCATCTAGGTTCACCGTACTTCATTCTCGCATCTAGCCTTGGCCAAAAAGGGGGATTTAGCTTCAAGGTTGAGAGAGATATCCGAAATAGTACTCACTCTGCAACACATTCAAGGGCTATCATGTCGCGATCCTTTGGTAGGTCTGTCCCTGGTTCAAGACTGTCCGCTATTTGGAGAACCGGGGGCAATCCAGGATCGACTTGGTCTTCGTCTGTATGACCCACACTGTCGCTGTGAACGCTAAATCCAGCATGTTTCGACAGCATCGAATGCTGATCCTCCGTGGTGTCACCGATGGATACCTCGGAGGCGCCGTGAGTTTCTTCGCTCTCGAAAGAGGATAAACTGAGCGCGCGCTGTAGTTGTTTGCGAAAATCGGGCCGTCGAGAGGTATGTATGGAAGACTTTCGAATGGCGCCTATGTTTGTGTACAGTGTTATGTAACAGGGGGCGAATTTGGTGGTCCTTTAGTTCACAGAGCAATTGTTATATATCTTTTCGGCTAGGCGACGGCCACTTACATTCTCTGTTGTCCAGTGGTGACCTCTGCCAATTGAATCGGAGCCCACCTACCTAATCATGCATTTCCATACTTTCTATCTCCGGCGCCGAGTAAGCAATCCATTTCTGAGGAACTGATATTTGCCTCCAGTCAACGTTGAAGGCTTCATTACCTACATCGACTAAGAGACACCGGCCCTCTATCTTGTGAAAAGTAGCTGGATGTTAACACGAGTCCAGAACTATGCGAGGACCAGGGAGAGCTGTGGCTGTTCAATAGACCTATGTTTCACCGTTGAGATGTGGAACTGTGAACATGACTAATGAAGCACATTCCGTACCATGGTTGGATCTCAAAAATATATTTAATATTGCATCGCTTATCAACGTGGCAAAGGCTAGTGTGTCTAGACCTGGTTTATTTCAGCCAACGTTGACAAAGGTCGTTGTTGATGGATGAAGTGCGTGTTGTCCCGTATCTTGTCAGTCGATTCAAAGAAATGAGACAATTATTCGGAGCCAGTGCTTCACTAGCCGGTGGTTGGTTGAGAAAGTATATCAACCGTGGATCACGCAAAAACTCGACACATTAAACATCAACAAAGTCGACATACCTGCCCTCTGTTTTCGCCGTGCACACACAGTCTTCTTTTAACTATTCTGAATGAATTTCAAATCATGTACGCGCGCAATGTCACAGGATGGTCGGAATGGGAGGAAAATCACCTTCTTTCCTGGCTGGAAGAGAACAGCAATCTGCCGTGGACCGATCGCGCCCAGGCTTATTCGGAACAATTCGGAGTAAGCCGAACTGTTGAGTCCTTACGAGGGAAGAAGTATCATATCCTACGAAAACGTCGGCTTGGTCGTGCGAAGCGGACACGGAGGGCGGCGACCTCAAAGACCCGCGGAAACCCGCGCCGTCCGAACGTCACCGACAACGGGGCGCATTCTCGTCATTCAAGCAGTGACTCTGTCAATCGTACAGTTATTTTCGAAATCAGTTAAACCTCCACCCTCTTCCGACTTCATTCCCACAAAATAAATTCGTCATGCGTAAGCTCTGACTGGTTTAGCTTTTCCAGGGGCATTTCAGACCGCTTTCCATGATAGTCTGTGTATTTTATAATACAGTTTTGGGACCATGAGTGATGTATTTTACACGAAATCGCCATACACACACTAGGTCTTTCGCCGTCCTCCTCACTAAACTTCCAAACACCTCAGTTATGAATGGCTTCCCAGTTTGACCCCTATTACTTCAAGGCGGCATGTCCAATAATCTCTGCTAAAAATCTCATTCTCATACGTGATATGGTCGAAAGTCAGTCTGGTGAGGTATACAGGCGTACAGAAAAGCGTGCGGAATTTCTACAAGCCAATGAATGTCGCAGCCCAAGTTGTGGGAAGTGCGAAAGAAGCTTCGATCCGGATCAGTCACGTCCTATTGAGTATGTCGATCAAAGCCCATGCTATCCAGGTTTATTATTTTCGATCTTGAGCCCCGTGGGCCGTTTCGCACCGACTTAAGGATGAGAATGCCTGGATGTGCCCCGTCATTGGTCCATCGGCGTTAAGAGCTTGCCTGGACCCACCTATATCGGCGATAGCTTAACCGCCTCCCTCGAAAACGGAGCCCACGAGCAAGAAAGATATTATGATTGGGGATATGCTGCACTTGTTTTAAATCGAATACGTCAGAGAGGAAATTCCTCCCCCGTATGTCCGAAAGTTTACCAATTTCTGGGCGCATTGTATAACACAAAGAACACTATATAAACCCTGCATCTGAAGTCGTCTGCGTAGGATCTTGGAATCTATACTCCTCTTCCACTAAATCTTTCCTCATACACTTTGTCCTATCCTTTTGAACATGCCTTTCCATGGCCAGTACACCACCGAGAAGGTCCAGTATCCTTCGCATGGTGAGACCATTGGTGGAATCCTCTACCGTCCTACCAATGTTAAGAACCCACCAGGCATTGTTATCACCGGCCCATATTCCTTCATGAAAGAGCAAGCACCTCTTCAATATGCAACTCGCCTTGCAGATGAAGGCTATGCGGCTTTGATATTTGACCCTCGCACCGTCGGTGAAAGCACAGGCCAACCCAGGAGATTAGAAAACCCCAAAATGAAAAACGAGGATATGGCCGCAGGACTTGACTACCTTTCGGCACGTGGTGATGTCGACGCATCTCGGCTCTTCTTAGTGGGAATCTGCCAGGGTGGCCCCGAGTCCCTGGACGTGGCATCTTATGACAGCCGGGTTGCGGGCGTTGCCTCGGTCTCGGGATACTACCGCGACCACGAAACTGACATCTACATGATTTGCGCTGGGTGTGTTTCCTGGGAACCAGGGGTGGATATCGCAAACTTGAAGATGCCCACCGCCGAACAGGGAGAAGCCTTGTATCAAGCCCGTGTTGAGCGAGCTAAACAGGCTCGTGAACTGTATGACAAGACCGGGGAAGTGGTGTACCAACCGTTAGTTGATCCAAAGGCTGCGGATCCTGATACTGGTTCATTGGCTGGTCTTCCCGGACCAGTCGTTTGGTCCTGGTATGGCCCATGGACATTGAAAGGATTTGAAAACCGATACGCGGTGATGAGTGACCTGGATCACTTTGACTATACCACAGTCCCGGGCGTGGCGAAGCTCAAAAAGCCGGCGCTATTGATCCACGGTGACAATTGCATGAATGCAGCGGCTGCTAGGCGCCACTACGAGTCCATCCCCACCGATAAGAAAAAGTTGATTTGGGACAACGAGGTTTCCCACTTTCAGCACTATGACCAACCGGATTGTATTGATCGCAATGTGGGGAACATTGCCGCCTGGTTTGCTGATATCAAATAGAGGACGCTACTTTATGTATATCTTGACACGAGATGGGATGGAACGTTGAGCAGGTCGAATGATCAGAAGGGATATTGTCGACAGAAATGGAGTTTGCCACTGTTTTATTGGTTGCTTTCAGAAAAGCGGAGTCATTCCTTAGAGGATCAATTGATTGGTCCTTTACCGATCGAATCTTCTATACTGCCATATTCGAATTCAGATTACTCCCGCGTTTACTCGGAAAATGATTCTCTCTAGCCTTCCAAAACGGGCTAGTCTATATCCGGATTGGCTGAAGATCGTAGCTTGTAAATAATATGGATAAAGTTCATTTGTCTGAAACGTGATACTTTAGCTTACGGCTATAAAGATTGGTGGTATACGTACCCTGGTTCAAACAATTCCGAATGGTAACTGTATTATACATGCCACAATCTGCAGCTAACCTGAATATTCCCTAGCGCTATCTTGGTAAAGGGTTAGAGAATTATTTCTGAGTGAACGAAGAGGGAATCTGATTTCGAACTCTCCAGTACATATTGTATGTAATTCTGGGTTTTCGGTGGACTGCAGTATTGTAACCCTGAGTCTCACTTACTGCCGAGGACAATTCAACTTCCCTTGGTCACGCGGATCCTCTTGGTCTTCCTTCTTCAATTAATCAATATCTCATCTCAAGCTGATTCCAATAGATCTTGTTCGTCGCCATGCATACTTATCATTACTATCTGAGCTTGTCCTGGTGGTTGCTCTTTACTTTTCTATGTAAACTCGGGTATATGTAGTAATCGGGACCTGTTTACTCCTAGTATCACAGCACTACCCCGTTTTATCTATCTAGTAGTTGGAAGAGATAGATAGGATTTTATGAGGCCCACTGTTTTACGCTCTAAATGATCTCGTCTTCAATTAATTGGCCCCGCTTGATCAAATAGGCTTATATACGCATAGAATGTAATACTGTCTTAGAGGAAATTCTGAGGCCCTTCTTCATTCTTTCCGTCCTTATTCGAGATAAATTACAAAATTAGTTCCTTCTCTTCCTATGTTTTCTCCGAACTACAATTCACATATTAAAGGACGAGCGTTGAAGGCTACCGGACCAGCATGGGCAGGCTGAGGCGCGAGATAAGAGTAAAGAGTTCCGACTAAGAGAGCCACAGCAGCCAGAGACCAGGCGATTATGTCAAATCAATACAGAAATATCAGACGAAAAGCGTACATAACCCGAAGGACTAAAATTGTGGATTCTCGAAATTACCAGGATAGGACTGACGGGAATAGAAAACAAAGCAATCAGCACAGTCAATCGACCTCTAAGGGAGGATCAAGTCAAACCAGACAAATAAGACAAACACTGCAGACAAGCCAGAGAGACCTTGCTATCAGTGGATTCCCCACCTCTGTATTTAAAGATTGAATTCATTCATCAGACTCCAAAAGCTTGTATCTGCGAACGTTCCTTCAAAATCCCATCCATCTGTAAGATCCATGGTAAGAGGGTCGAAGGGAACATTGTTCGGTATATCAGCTCCTGGGATTTCTGCGACGAACAGATGGTCATAAAAGAGGTCATGGATAGGACGGGGTGGTGAAACGTTGTTGAGAGACAGCTCTGACGGTATTTCCGTAAATAATTTGGCATGGTCACTGGTAGAAGCTAAGTCTGTGCAGCTGAATTGGGCTCCGGAGCTCCCTGCGTTTCCAAAGGCGGCGAGGCGATGTTGAAGTCGGCGGTATAGATTCCAGGCCACAGCATGGGCGGATTTAGCCATGGGATTGAACTGGCTGATGGTGTCTAACCTTTTCACACCCCTTTCAACGACCTGAATACATTCCGCTAGCTGTTCCAACCCCTGGTCGAAAAAGACAATGCAAATGGCAGCAATGAGAACAAGTGCATCAAAAGAAGCATAGACAGGGTTGAAAATCCTGTATGACTGTAGCTCCGCGCGCTGAAACAATCGTTCTTGGGCACGAAGAATGGCAATTCCAGCTTTAAGAGCCTCTGTGCGACTGTTGGCTTTTGAAAATATGTAAGGCCGATGGAGGGTGAGAAACACGAGATGGATAAGCGAAGACAATCCTTCACGTGCGAGGGGTAGCCAGTGACAACCAGGCATTTGATCAAACGTTATATCTGGATCTTCTAATCGGCACCAGGATGGTAGAAGCTCTAGATTCTTCTTTAATGCAGCATGAATACCTTTAACCACGGCGTAGTCTTGAGGCCTAGCCCCATTTTGCTCCAGACGATGAATCTCTGGGAAATATCGATAAGCCACATTATACCCGGCGAGGATGACATCAAATGCTCGAGGGGGATCAGTAGCCGTTTGCCAATGTGAGAATAATTCTCGTCGTTTCTGGTCGTTCTTCACTGTGCGCGTGAAATCGTCCATTCTAAGATCAGTTGCAATGGGTCGGTCGAGAACGACGGCCATATGAATATCCCAGATGTGCAATACGATCCAAATCTTGTGCCCAATGTAACTTTCCCGTGCAATTTTTGCGCTATTTTCCGATCGATCTGACGACTGGTCCGATACGAGTCGCCCAGTGTGGAGACCGATTTCTTGTGCATCGCGGATTGTTGCACCAAGTGTATGCCAAGCTTCAATCACTTTACCACTGCTTTTCAAAAACGAGGCCCGTAGTAAGCCTGCTTGCACCGTATCTATTACGATGCATCTTTTACCTAGAAGTGATAGGATTTCGGCACCCGCGTTACTGAATTCCGTACCGAGATCGTGAAATGTCATGTCAACCATGACCATCAAGATCTTAATTCTTTCATCTTGAGGAGGATGAAACAACAGAGCCTGTGCAAGGACTTGGAAGAGCAGAGCAGGAAAAACACGAATTTCGGGTGCTAACCTTTCAGGCCCTGCCTGAAGATCGGAATATGACACTTTACTCCATGCACCTAATTTTTCTCGAAAGTGCTCCTCATCAAGCAGGTCGTACTGCCAGTTAACGCCACAGAAGAATGTCTGGACAAGAACATCGATGCACGGTTGTGAAGGTAGGTAGCGGACTAGTTTTTCGTATTTTCTGTCCGCGTCATTTTGTAAGATTTCTTGTAAAGGGTTATAATTTGTACCAGATGAGCTAGTCAACGTGTGTTTGCGATCTGTGTGTTGCTCTGTGGTCCGCAGTAATGCCAGGGTATTGTGACTGCTCTGACTGGAGTATCCAAAGTTGGAAATTTCGCTCTGGTCCTTGCTGGCCCATTCCGCGGCCAGGCTAGTTTGTGGAGTCGGAAGCACCGTGTTGGTGCTGCTGCTGCTTGCCAAAGGGTCACGGTCGATAGGATGAGCGCATGCCGACTGGCGGTGCCCATCCCGCTCGTGATTATAATGGCAGAGTTCCTACTCCTAAATCAGCCTACAATCTAAGTAGACACACCAAGTCGTAGTACCTGATTTCCTCGCTTGATACAATTATAACACGGACATTGACGGTCGCACTGAAGATTGTGTTAGATGACGAACTACAGCGGGATACCAAGAACAAATCTTACTTTCTGCTTTCGCCTGTGACATTCAGTGCAAGAGATAACAGCTCTTCTTCTCTTTAGGGGGCTGCTTTGCCCTCCTAACGAGATAACCATTTCAGCAGTAGCTTAAGTTTTTTGTCTTTTGACTCAACAAAAAGGGATCTCAGGTAGATGTCATGGAGAGAAGTGTTCGATAACGTAACCAACAGCCAAAAACTTTTCACTTTTGGCTGTTTGCAACAGTTGCAGCGCAGCGCCTCCGCCAACCACTTGACCACCAAAAGGTCGGAACGAAGCAAGATAGGTGGGGGAACCCAGAGAAGGATTTAGTATAATCCGAACCGTTCATGCCGCCCTCGTTAGCATTTCAGACCTGTTATATACATCCCATTTGATTGTCCCTAGTTAAGCGCTTACGGTATTATTACGATGACTCATCTCTTTGTGTAAGGCCGTTACGGTTACAGTTCTGCCCAAACTATAGAGCGGTGAGCCAAAATAGGTTAGCGAATTTCGGTTCCATTTTCCGGGAATGAAATTCCAAGAGTGTGGAGGTATATCTGATTTCGAAAACTACTGTAGAATGGTTGGACAATGGCTCCAGGGCATCCGACAAGATGCGAGAAAGTACGCTAAGGCCCAGGAAGTGCCATCTGCGGGTCTACCAACATATGGTACGAGAGCTCTTTCCCTTTGGCTCGGACAACCGCTCACCGACTCTCACAGCCCATGAACTATACTACACGGGCTACAAACATCCAGGCAGTCACTCAATGTCCACGCTTTGGAATTATGTACACTTGGTATGCGAGAAAAGACGGCTTTGATGCTGCAGTCCACATGCCGGCAATGCCCGAAGTCTGTTTCACCATTCGCACAGAACTTTCAATGCTTTTTGAATATAAGATGGCCGAGCGCAATATTGATAGGCAGATCAAACCATCTCTTTAGCCTAATCCAGGCTTAATATAAATTAGATCATGTATTGGAGATGGCATATGGGCTTCCGATCTGATGCCATTGTAGCCATATCAAACATTCTTGTCCGAGTTCGGCTTTGATCTATGGATTCGGAAGACTAGGAGGATCAACGAGCTGGTGACCGTGGAATTACCTCGAATCCAGCCATGACTAGCTCAATTAGCATCTATGGAAAGATAGGAATCCTTAATATCAGAACTACCTTGATTCAACGGCCAACCATAGTATGTAGTAACGTGAACACTGATATTGACGTGCGCTGATGTTGTTGATGTTGTTGATGTTGTTGATGTTGTTGATGTTGTTGATGTTGTTGATGTTGTTGATGTTGTTGATGTTGTTGATGTTGTTGATGTTGTTGATGTTGTTGATGTTGTTGATGTTGTTGATGTTGTTGATGTTGTTGATGTTGTTGATGTTGACTTGTCTAGGGAATATGACATCAGAGGAAAGAACATGGCTTCCTCGCTCTAGGAAGCCTCTTTTACTACGTCGATGAATACCAAAATTTTGTCCCTTACAGCCTAATCAAGACTCTCCATTCTATAAAGGCCTTTCCCAGACTCCTCTCGCTCAATCTTCGCTCCCTCTCCAACCTCTCGGAACACTACCACGTCCTTAGCAGAATTTTTTGAAAGCAAAAGATGAACATTAACGATAAAGGTATGCGCAAAGCACTGTACGGTACCCCAACGCGTCGTACCAGGCTTATTCCAGTCTAGACTATATTGACCTGCACGAATATTGGTCTACCTGGTCCGACATCCCAGCATCACCACCCGTAATGGCAGCTGAATATGACGAGTTGCGAGGTTTAATTATGGCAGGACAACAAAAGTATTGCATTGGCTCGGTACCACCTTCAGTGGAGTGTCTCCTTTTCCCTGATCCGGAGAATCTCCAAGCGGGCTTCAAATGGCCTGGCCCGGATCTTCTTTCGACTGACACTCAATGTGAGGATGTAATGGTCTACATGTCAGCATTCGTCCCAGCCAGGTTACTCTGTTGGGTGGAGATGTGCCTCACAGAACTAGATCAGATCACGGGCCAGACAATGGAGGAACATCTATTCCACCTGTCCTCGACCACATATTACAGAGACGACCTCCCGTGGGTGCGCAGACAAATCCTGGGTATCATCTTAGCGCCTAGTACGAACCAGCCGAGACTCTTCCGATTGTCTTTAAAACCGCGCACCGAGCTGTCTACACATTTTCCAGACCCAGCATGCCCTTTGCGCACAACACAGCCTACGGCAATCTGCCTGGATCCAAATGTATTCGTACAAAACTTGACAGATAACAAGTGGTCTCTATGGTAAGCCAATGAAATGGCTATCTGTCACTGCGCAATATAGTTTCACTCATTTTGTGCCTGTGAAAGCAAGATACCTTCTTGGGAAGATTGTCGAACGCCGGAACTTGCTATACTGCAGTATCGTAGCGTCAATTCCCACTCATGAAAGCGGACCTCTCATGGCGGGAAAAGGTGGTACTGTACCTGCACCTCCAGGCATCAAGTCTGCCCTCGCGCTGCTACATTTCTCTTCATGGACGACCACATGATACAGCGAATCATGCATAGAGCGTTTGCGGAATGACTCCGTCTCGTTGTCTTCCCACGTAATGTTCAATACCCCAGCCAGGAACGATCTCGACACAGTGATTGTGTGTGGTATATGGCGAAGCAACCTCCGTATTTTCCGTAGTATCATCACTTCCGTGGGTTTTAAAGCCGCGGACCGACCCAGCAGCGGAACAAGGCAGAATTTGAGCAACTCTTCCACAAAATGGTCGCAGAAGAGAGCGTTGCCGCCAAAGTCGACCTGGTCGCAGAAAAATAACTGTCCGCCCAATTTGGACGAGAGACTTTCGCGACAAAAGACTAGTCCATGTGACCCGGCAAAGTCCACCCACTAATGCGCGACCGTCGAAACCCGGCGATGAGAGTTATAAAGCGCATGGGTTGCAATGTGTTTTTCACGCACATACTCTACCTCGATAGTTCGGCCTTGAAGAAGAACCGTGACGCAAGCACCGGTGTAGCAAGACAGCGAAATGATCCTCCTCGGCGCAGGCAAATTGTGGACCGCTGCTCCCCATTTTGATTGGGCTTAGTTGATCATATTTGCGGTATGATTGCGAGTTGTGCATATCCCATTTGACATTGAAACGTCTACATCCAGGAAAACCCGCTTTGAAATGCATATTCACAACCAAAATCTTTTCACCCGCTCATTGAGAGTGAGCAACGGTGAGCTGATGGATCCCCACCATACCGCCCTTCTGCGGTCACCCACCGCTCCCTGCTCCACGCTCTCTCCATCGTCCAGACGCCTCGCCGCAACATGGCACGAAGCCTACCCAACTCCAAACTTGCAATGATCCAAGACATGATATTGAGCAGGTCACTGGCCACCTCGGAATTGGCCAAAGCGGCCGAATGCAGTAAACGCTCGGTCATCAACATCGGCAACAACCGTCGCCGTTTCGGAAGTGTCCGCTCACCCTCAACTCGCGTCGGTCGTCGACGAAGCATAACTCCCTTGATGCTCGAAGCCTTGTGTGACCACCTTCTCGAAAAGCCTGGAATATATCTGGATGAAATGGCAATCTTCATATGGGACGAGTTTCGCGATCGGGTCACGAAGTCGAGCCTCAAGCGGGCTTTCGCTTCGGCGGGCTCGTCGAACAAAGCGGCTAGGAAGAGAGCAAAGGAACAAAATGCCGACCTACGAAACTTCTATTTGTATAACCTCTCCGACTTCCAGTCGTATCACCTAGTCTATGTGGATGAGTCGGAGTGTGACAAGCGGATCGGCTTTGGACGGACGGGATGGTCTCCATTGGGCGTGGCACCGTTGCAGGTGGCCAATTTCCATCGCGACCAGCGGTACCAGATTCTGCCAGCGTATTGCCAAGATGGAATTGTGCTCTCTCGTGTGTTCCAAGGCTCTACCGATGCCGCTGAATTTGAGGACTTTATTGATCAGCTCCTTGGGCATTGTGGAAGATGGCCTGAGCCGAAGTCGGTTCTGGTTATGGACAACGCATCTTTCCATCGCTCTTCTCGCATAGAGGATATGTCCACTAAAGCGGGAGTAAAACCGGTGTATCTTCCACCATATTCTCCCGACTTGAATCCCATTGAGGAGTTTTTCTCGGAGTTGAAAGCATTTATCAAACGTAACTGGGTGCGATATGAGGAAGATCAAGAGAAAGGATTTCAGACTTTCCTTGAGTGGTATATTGCTGTCGTTGGGTCTCGAAAACAGAGTGCATTAGGCCATTTTCGACATGTTGGTGTGGTCATTGGAACTCACTATTGATCGGAGTTTGTTAGAGCACATGCTGAGACTGGCGTCGGGTGATTACATGAATATATCAATATCCAATTTGCTACATTTTGCAACTGCCCCATACTCCTGAAAACTATTGTTTTCACGAAATTCCCGTATATATACGATATGAATAAATTGACAAAATATAGCGAAAACTGACTTAGGAGCCAAAATCCTTCCACATAAATGACAGGCGTGTTCACACTATTACGCCCTGATATGCTTTTGACCATTCCAGCATTTTCAGGTTGTGGCCAGCACAGCCTCTTCTGCTGGTACAACCTCCTTGATATCGTGAGCCCACCTACCAATGTCCCTAACAAACTGACGTGCAAAACCTACCATGATTTCTTTGTCGGTGAAGAACGACGGATATTGATCTTGAAAGATCAGTTCAAGATCGAGCCCACTGGCCAAAGCTGCATCGCACGCTTGGCGAAATTGAGCCTTCAAGTTGTTATCACTGACATTTGCCTCATGCCACGCAATGTACTTTTTAACACTGATTTCCCATGGTCCGGGAATTTTAAGACCACCCAGAGCTTGGTTCTTGAGAGAGATAAGCCTTTCTGGAATCGCGGCTGCATCGAACGCTATTGATTGAGGGGAAGATTGCATTCCATTCAAGTTAATGTTTATGGGAGGGCAGCTCGCGGGGTTTCCAAGCATCTTGCTGTTCTTGGATTGTTGGCTGTCCAGTATGTCTCTCTTCCATATACAAATCTTCACGTAAAAGATCGGAAATGTCGTCGTGGGACTCTAAAGTACCTCCCTTTTCCACGAAAGCAATCAAGCGTTTCAAATGGTGACTCCTCAGCGTATAGTGTTTCTTCCCGTGTGGGTCCTGCCAGCAATGTGGGCCAAGGTGGCAGGATGAAGAAGGACAACGCATTAGGTTATACACAGCCCGCCAGATGGACTCTTGACCAGACATATTCTCTTCGGCATCCAATTGGGCATCTCGTTCATGGAGCATCCGTTTAGTAACGGATGATCGCCCTCTTTTCTCGACCCTACCTGAAGTAGTGCTGAAGGGGCGGTCTTCCTCAACATACTTGAAGGTAATACGTAGCCTTGGTTTTTTGCCCCGGTGGAAAAGGTCTCCCCAGCGAAGGAGCTGTTTTTCCAATGGTCGTCCAATCAATATCAAGCGGATCGAATCGTTTCATCAGGTCACGTTGAGTCCGGTCGTTTACCGACACAATAATCGAAGTGTCGTCTGGCCTGACTCTTCCTCTACGAGAGGTCTTTCTTTCTAACAGTTTGTTCAGCTTACCATTCAGAGCCATCGTCCAGTATGCACTCGGAATCAAAGCTACGTCCTCTTCCGTGTCTCGTGAAATGACCTTCTTGTTCACTGTAACTTTCCACTCTATCGTATGTTGAATACAGCCAACTGGAAGCTCGTCACTTGGCATTCCTTCATGCCACTCATGAAGCTGCTGCAGCCTAGGCCCTTCTGGGTCGCATTGGAGTAGGCCTCCCAAACCACCATCCGAATAATAGCCTTGTGAAGGGCTGAGCCCGCACCATGACGTAGGTGTACAACCGAGGTACCCTGGACTGGGCGCATATTGCGAATCCTGGTCCATAGGGTCGAGAATATGAGGCTGAGAATCGTCGTCATTGTGATCCGAATTCAAAATCATCGTTCTCGTTTCAAGGCTCTAACAAACCCAAATGGTCCAGCGTCTGTCCAATTTTGTCCAGTCGCAGGCCTGCAGATGTTCTCTGGAAAGTAACGTACCTCGTGGGAGAAGTCGTTCTCTACAAGGTGAAAGAATTCCTTGGAGGGGTTCTGGCAATGTGATGGAAGGGTGCGACGAATGACTGAGCCCATTCTCTACTCGGCACGTCTGGAACCTTGCCTGTCGCCGTGGAACGACAGACCGTCGAGATGGCCTTGGAAGCGCGACTCGCAGGTATTTCCTGAGACGCCGGAGACTTTGGGTATGAGAGGAGCCACTCATACATTGAACAAAACCGATGGCTGCTCGAGTCATCCGCAGAAGCGATTGTCGATCTTGTGCGAGACGATGGACCGCCGCGTGGCGAATAGCCGAGATCGAATCTCGCCAGCCTTGGATATAACTAACAGCTGGACCTGGAGGATTCACTTTTGATGCGTGTCGGTGTCGATTGAGAAATTGAAACAGCTTGTGTAGTTCTAAAGCCTCAGGGCATGTCCACCCATTTTGTACCGATTCCGAGAGGAAATACCGCTCGACATACTAAAATGCATAATACTCGAGATGCCGCTGGATTGACTGAATAATCCTATGCTGTGCCGGAAACGGAACCCGGCCCGCTAGTATTCCGAGGAGAGAATATAATGCGTAGAGTACTTCTAGTCAAAAGTCAGTTTAAAGACGTTGGCATTATCCGAATTTGTGTTCTTACTGGACACGGGTTTTTCTTGCAGGGAACGAACGAAACATCTAAGCATTCTATACGAAGTGTATTAGAGAGCGTCTAGGCTGAAGAAGCTGTATCCGTACTTACCTTATGGTTTCCGGTCTTGAACGCACGCGGGTAAGCGGAGATGTCTAATATAAAGTCATGTCCTAGCCCGGCCGCGATATCCTCTTAACGCATTTTCCACTAGACAATTCTCGTCTTCGATGTCGCCGTGTTATCTTCGGTATTGTTCTGTCCTAGCGTTCCGTAGTGCAAGGGACGAAGACCTAGTCTAGTAGACTGTTTAAAAATTTAACTTTTTCGCAAGCCAGTCAGTCAGCCAAGATGCACTGAGAAAAGTAGCATATGCTAATAACAGTCATAAAAAGGAGAGGACGCTAAACCCACAATTAGACCGCAAGGAGCTGTATAGTCGTCTACGCCGGCCACGTAACCGGGAGGATCTTCCTCTTGCCAGTTCAAATGTAACCGATGTTGCTTAACGCTCGGTTGAACGCGCTTTTTAACGACTGTTAAAGGGGGTTCACCGTAAACATCGGAGTTGCAACCACTAAGAGATGGTTCTAAGGATAGCCTAGTCTAGATTCATACACGCCACAGTTCGAAGTGGGGCGCTTAGTGAGATTGGCCGCATACTCTAAATACGTCCTTCAACGGCAGTTGAATCAACTCCACTAGCAGCAAAAATGTAATGTTTACACCGCAGTAAATCATTGTCTTCTATCGATTTTGCATACCTAGCAGCTATAAGCGGCCGGAGGCGAAAAGGTATAAAAGGACGCTCTATAACCGGTCTAGAAAATCAGGACTTCTATCCTTATCCCCCCAGACAGCGTGGTCGTGTTGTCTGCCTGCAGACCTTAGCTTCTAAGTCTTGGCTTTCGCTGGTATAAGCCTAATAAAGTAAGAATTGCGCTCTTTTGCAGGACAGCCTGCGCTTCGCAGGATAAGCTCTACGTTACTAACTATGCTTCGCAGGATGAGCTCTGCGTGACTAAGTATGCTTCGTAGGATAAGCTCTGCGAGACTAAGTGTGCTTCGCAGGATGAGCTCTGCGAGACCAAGTGTGCTTCGCAGGATAAGCTCTGCGAGATTAACTGTGCTTCGCAGGATAAGCTCTGCGAGACTAACTGTGCTTCGTAGGGGGGCGCTGCGTGAAGAAGTAAACTCCGCAGTTAAGGATCTATAATGACAAAATCCTCGCAGCTTGAGGTCTGCTTTACTAACATCCTCCCTTATAGACAATAAGCCCTATGTTTGTAGAAGCGTGCTCGATCGGGTAGGACCTAGGGCTAGGGTCTACACTATAATCCTCTAGCGGTATGCAGGCACCTCTCCGTAGTGCTAGGGACTAGTATTTAAGTGCCGCTGCGGCGCTTAAAGAAGCTAAGATCTATACGACTTATCTCTAGGTACGTTTTGTAGCCCGGACTATATAGCCTAAACTATAGGAGAAATCGATAGTATTGTAATAAAGACAAATTCTCGATTCTGACTTTGTCCTAATATAGAGATAGATCTTATAAGCTCTGTTATTAAATATCTAATCTAAGGATGGCACTCTGTAGAAACCCTTAAACCACACGAAAAGCAAGAGCATATATACAGTGTTGTCTTAGCGAATAGAGAAAATCGGATTACAGGCCACACGTTAGTCATAGAAGCAATCGTCTATTCACTCCGATATCCCCTATATAATTCACGGATATTAGGATGCTTGTTGACGGTGAGGATGGTAAGGATAGTAGGGATAGTGAGGATAGTGAGGATGGTGAGGATGGTAAGGACGGTGAGGATGGTGAAGACGGTGAGGACGGTAAGGATAGTGAAGACGGTAAGGATAGTTTTAACGCTGCGTTAATAAACGGAAGTAGTAAAATATTAAAACTGTGAATCACTAGGCGGTGAACTAGACTCATCCCTAGCACCGTAAATAAGGCCCTACCTGCACCTAATATCGTATCCTATACGCATAATTTAATAGTAATAGTTAATCCGCTGATTGATAATGGTTGCAAACGATCCTCTAACAAGGCTTTTTGTTCACCGTAGCACCTATTAACTAAACGACCGCACTAGCAATATCAAAAGTACATTTCTGTGATACGACTATTATATAATTAAGGCGGTAGACTGGGATATTTAGCAGCTTACTTCGTAAATAAATATAGGTGATACTAATTGCGGCTTTGCTAATTAGAACCGATTAGTGTTTAATTGCGGTCGCGATTTCTAATATTAGGAACCACAACAGATATTTTACTAGATCCGATAGGATCCGTTATATTTGTGGACGGCGACTTGTTTAATCTTATTTCTTGAATTTTGAATGGCTCGTATATTTCTTTGCCGTGTGTTGGGAATAGTGTTTGTAGATTTAATAGTACATAATACTATAATACTTACTAGACCTAATTATATAAAATATATATCTTATCCTTTCGATTCGAACGTATATTATACCTAAGACTAACACGTAGAAATAGCTATAGGTGTATAGTTATTTAGTAAGACTACGTGCTTTAAAAAGCCTTTACCTTTCTAATAACTATCCTTAGCCTAAATAATCCTAATTAAGACTAAAGAAGAATAAAAATCTATCCGGAACTTTTAAAATCGTCGGGTGGTCGATACTTACCGAAATAACTTGAACTTAGCAATAAGGCGCTTAGAAATAAATATACTTTTTAGCCTAGTAGTCCTTCTCTACTAGGATCGCGCGTTCGAATCCTCTACGCGTCGTTATTTCCGAGCGATATTTAGATTTTTTGTGTTCGATTAGTTCTCTCTTATAGGTCTAGCTATTCGGTATTTAATTCAGCCTTCACTTCCGTGTCCGTGTTATTTATTACTTAAATATAACAGCAAAACTAGGTTCGCCTAAGTAGAAACTCGTATCGCGCGTCGCCTAGCACCCCGTGTTTCTACACTTTCGCCGATCACCTCTAGCGTCCGTTATTAATATAACGCGTCGCTAAAATAAAATACTCTAATCCCCCTACTCTTATAGCAAACCTAGTTTAAATTTTAGACAAGCCTATGTTTACCCTCTAACTAGTAAGCTATCGGACGTTAGCTGTCCGCGGAAATAAGGGTCGTATATAGAGCTAGTTAGATTAAGAGTAACTACGTAGCGATTGCGGCCTCCTTGTCTTCTATGCGTGGTATAGTAGGCTTTAAGGTTATCGCGACGCGAGAAGCTGCGCTAGCACTCTAGAACCTAGCAAGAATAAGGATTTCCGGCTAAGTGGCCGTACAGATAACGCTAAAGGCCTTTAAAGTAGCGGAAGCGACTTTTACACCCCGTAACGGTGTATTTAAATCGTTACCGCTTAAACTATATTAGTATGCTAGTGTAACTATGACTCGAGTATCCCTAGTTGCTATAGACGAGGCGTGTGAATTCTTTAAAGTCGTGCCACGAGGTCGTCCTCTACTTACTATCGGGCGTCTTACTAAATAAAGTAGTGTCGCTCCTATTTAGTATGGTTACACTGTATGATTAGGCACTAGGGTTTCTCGTAAAGACTTTAACTCCAGGCTCTAGGTCAGAGTCGTCTTTAAGCCAATCCAGATTCTAATGCGGAGCTTGCTTAGAAGATGCATAAACGGAAAATTCCATGCTGGACTAGACATTGCCTAGGAAGCCGATCTAATATAGTGCGTCTTGGCTGTGACTAGCTTGAAGAACAGGGCATTGGTAGGGACCTTGCAAAGGGTAGGAAAGATTCTATTCTGCATGACTCGTTCAGTGATATGCTTGATTCAATCCCTCTATGCAAAGTAGACCGTGACTACTTACCCGTGTGGTAGTCTCTATCACCATCCCCTGCCGATAGGGGGGCTGTCTTAACCTGTGAATGCATTTGGCTGATGGGAAGATTCAAAAAATCTGGAGACACCAACATCAGTCGTCGAACAGGTTGGGAGATATACGTGAAAGGCGGGTTGGCAGGGTATGGTACTGAACATAGCTAGGAAGAGCTAGCAACTGGCGAGTGCTGTACTGTACGGGACGTGCAAGTGTTGCAAGTATATCCACTTTCCTAAAACCTTCAACTGTGTACAGAGTCTGATTCAACTGGCCTCAGTCATGCGTAGCTGCGTGAGCATGAGCGGGGAAGGTGATCGTTTCACCGGGGAATTAGTCCGTTATGCGTAGTAGGGGGTATTTATAGACTTGTCGTCCCGTCTTGTCATGTGCTTTGTTCGGCACCAGCGCGTCCGCTATTGGGAGTGGCAACCGTCGAAATATAATCGTAAGTGCAGCTGCCCAAACCTGAGGGCCGCTGTAAAAATGTTCCAAGTCAACTTCCACTTATTTGAGCCACAGTTGGAATGTCAATTTTAGTTGGTCGCTGTGAGAATTAAGCTTATATTGAACCAGTGATGTTGAGTCCGTGGAGACTGCAGCATTCAGAAAAAGTCGACAGACGAACATGCACTCAACGGGGTTCCTTATTAGGACCCTGAGGTGGCTGTTCAACCATCATCAATAAGATGCTTGAGCTTCGGGGCCCCTATCCTTTCTGTTCTTAACGCTGACTCAACGATCAGTTCAATACTTTGCGAAAAACACCGGTCCAAATTCCAATACGCGGACGGCAATCGTCGGTGGGTGTGAGCGTTGAAACTGGTGAACGGTGACCAAGCATCTTCTATCTTGACTAGGTGTGGTGGGCCAACAATTAACATATAAGGATATACTCCATCTCGTCAAGGGCTTAATCCTGAATCCAGTGGAGCTTTCTCACCGCAGGTTCATGGTAATGTTACGAACAGTTTATATCGGGTACAACGTTACAAATATGATCTCCAACGTTGAGCTGCACTAGCAGTATTCGAGCATCATTAAACTCATCGTTGCAACAGTCGAATTCTGTTGACCTTCTGAAACGCATTTTAAGCTGATTCCTTGGCCGGTCTCGTTGAATGCTCAACACATTGGCAGAGTTGAATGTCAAAGAGATCTTCTGCGTACGACAGGTCCAGTGACGTCTCGCCTGAGCCTTCTGCCTAGCCCTCGATCACGAGGAACAATTCATTGCGGAAAACCAAACCGCATGAGTGCGGACAGCGGCCGAAGTGCTGGTAAACAGAAAAATCAGATTATGAGCCAAATTTCTTGACTCTTGGGGTACATTTGCTTCTAGGGCCCAGCGTGGTGTTCCTGTGGTGTCATGGAGGGATCCCGGAAATTATGATTAGTACTCCCAGGGATGTGCTGATACGTGTATAGGATCTTGCACAGCTGTGTCCATCTAAGCCATTGAGGAATTTGGATCCATCACACCGTTAGAAGAAACACGAACTCATTGACAGACATATGAATTCGTGATGCGTCTGCACTCGCATCCTCTCCTCGGCTATGTTCATTTCATCCAATATCCAAAGGGTTACCTAGGCGCTCTCGAAATCGGAAATCCTCAATTTTGCATCTCTACCAACGGCATTTTGGCCGCCAATTGCAGAGGTGATCCCTGTCTCATATCGTCGCCTACAAGAGTAAGCACGTCTACAGTATCTGACTTGTTGTCCTCGTATCTTGGGATCACTATCGCCACCAGTTTCACTAATTCACTTAATCTGTCCGTCCACGATGCCTCCACGCCGCCGATCCTGCTTACCGTGCCGCATTTTAAAACAACGATGCAGTCACGACGTGCCTTCTTGCCAGCATTCGAGCAAGCAGGTCAGATTGAGAGTCTTGGTGAGTACCCTCCACGCAGGACAAGCAGAAAAGAAACTGACGGCGATGGCGACCAGACGATAGATCGCACATCTTTGTCTTCCATGTCTCACCCGAGACGGGCACGTGAACAGAATTGTCAGATACACGATGGCGGAGATTTGATCCCGCTTGAGCGAAATCGCTGACATGATGCAAGATCGTATTAGCGAAACGGGGAGAACTTCCGAGTTGCCACGGAGACAATCGATAGCATACAAAGAATATCAGGGCATTCAGGCGGTGGGAAAGGGCGATGGAACTGGATAATATCGACTGTTCGACATTGCTGATGTTACTCAGTTGGCTGAATCATATCGTTCCCTCAATGGTAAATGTATCTGATTTGGTTCGAAAGTAGCGTCGCTCGGGCAAGATTGACGCTGTCACTGGCTGGGTGGTGTTTTACCGCAGCCATGGGACGAGTGAAGCTGCATCCCTTTCTATATACAAAACCTCATACTAAGGAGAGACGACTTGTGCAGAATCCAACTGGCAGGCCCGCCCTGTCGAACCATCCCGATGTATCCACTGAGGTGATCATCTGGATCTGGCTTCTAGCCCCTGTTAAAGCAACTTGTAATCATATTTCGCATCTCTTGCTTCGATGCTGCCGATCGGACCCTGTCGAAAAGATAATCCTCGTATGTAGCTTGTTGCTAAAGGGGCGGCATCAGCAGCGACCCGCCTGATCACTTGGCGCAGGCTATTCGGTTAGAACACTGGAGCCAGAACACAAAACAGAAGAGACAGTAATAAACAGCTACAACTGCAGCTAGGGATTGAGGAGCGTCTAAACTACACCAAGCGGCTTCTCATGAGACATTATTGACTACACGTAACGTTCAAATTGAGATGAATGATTCCAGGAGGGAAGACATCCATCGAGCAGAGCAGATTTCGGTAGACACACACTTTCAAATTGTCGAAGAGAGCAGCAAACTCAAGTGAATGACATTTTGGAAGTCATTCAATTTTTAAATTCCATGACGGTCATCCAGTTGGGAGGGAAATAGTGTTCCTCCAAAAGAATGGACGTTTTTTTTGGTCCGTCTGTGTTGAGTTTCCTTCCGATGATAATCATAACACCACTCAAGTGTAGCACACCTAACTACTTATAGCTATCTTTTGACGAGGCTTCATTATGAAGGAAGCATTTATATGGCACCGAATACATTCAATGTGTGAGTCGTAGTATTTTTGTTTTTGTTACACCTTGTTATTTTTCTGTCAAGCAGAAAAACTGAAGGTCGCTCTTAGCGCGCGTCAAGCCTTTTTCCTGATCGTCAGGGAGTGAAAATGATGGTAAATGAGGGTCATTTTGACGTTTAAAACCGCTTCCCAAGTTGTATCTGGTTGGCCATCTTGGACCGCATTCGGTATACCTGTGTGGACACCTAGGTGGTACTGCTCAAAAAGGTCACGTTTCTAGCAAAGGATCGCGATACACATCCGAGATATACTAATGCAGGTACTAGGTAATCTACATCGTCTCGAACCACTCGCCAACCCCGACCGCATCAAAAGGTATCTGGAGAACATGGCTTGATTGGAAGAAACTAGCAAGACGACATATGCAAGACTGAGGTTTATCGCCTCAGCAGTGAAAAGCATGTTCTTTTAGTTCCCCTCAGCGCCCTGAGCATGGCAAAGCTTCTCACAGTAATAGGTCATCTACGAAATGATTAGTAGAATTCAAGCCCAACAAAAAAGCTATCTTACCTCGTCACCACCAATATGCCATCCTGCAGAGTTACAGTAGGTACCATCCTGCTTCTTATCAGCATGTAATCACTTCGTAAAGCTCTAGGCGTGGATCAAGAATCATACAAAGGTACAGTCGGGGCAAGAATCCCATTGCTTATCGCCCGTGTAACGATTCCTGTAATAGTCACAGGCACACTTGGTCTCGTCTGGGAGAATTTCATAACTGGTTGACCAGGTATAGCTGGGGCTGAAAGGAGTGCCGCCAACGGGCTGGGAGACTCTGTCGGTCACGCAGACTGCAACGTTGTGCAGTTTGGCAAGGGCACTAGATTAGTGTTGTAATAAAGCTCCAAAGAGATAAAACTTGAGGATGAACTGTATGATACCCTCCTGATAAGGCAAAGAATAGAGGGATCGAGGTGAATTTCATTTTGAAGATTGCGTCCTGGTATATATTAGAATCGCCGTAATGGGTTGTGCGTTATGAATTTCAGAGCTATAGGGGAAGTATTTAACTAAACCGAGGGAATAATTCATGCCATCGAGTCGCTATAGGTGATCTCGCAAGGTATCTATCTACCTTCCGAAACCCGATAGATGATTCTGAGACCGAGAGAAACTTCAGGATCGACTAGATCAGCGGGTGGCTGCTTATATCCAATCCACGTGTGATCAACAGGGTCGGCATGCTACATGAAGAATCCGTTTCAGCGATCCTCCTATCTCAGAGATTAAACTTCAAGTTCAGCGTCCCCGGAGAAGGTCCGACAAACTCTTCGGTTGGGTTTTCTTCGGGAGGATCACTGCCTTTCTGCAAAAGAAAAAGGGGAGTGGGTCTCTCAGTATAGCCCATGTCTAGTGGTAAGTTACCACTCCATGTCTCGACAGGTATCTTGTTCTATACAACTAATCAAAGCCTACGCAGTATATCTTGATATTCAAATAAAATTAGTTGAGACTTGAAGTAGTAATTTATCGCATTTACCATATGTTTTGAGGTGTCCCGGTCGGCCAGGAATTACGCTAAGACGTGTCTCAATTACTCAACGTCCTAAGTTTTTGACCCCTATTTTGATGCTAGATCAAGTGGGTCGTGTTATATAAGGAGGCTGGTGCGGATCAGGAACCAAGCCGAACCATCGGGACTTAAATCTGTGGTGTCCATACAGAAGACTGGGTTGGTTTCTAGTCCACTTTGCTCCACATTGTATGCATGACCTCATATTCTTCCCCTACCAATAATAATATTTTAAACCTTGAACCACAACGGATCGCAACAAGAAGCGTGAGTAGCATAGCATGCCTACGCGAAGAGTGGACAGAAGCCGGATGCGAGCATTATCCCCTTTTTGCGATTAGTTGCACAATATCAAGGCGGGCGGTCTTCTTCCGAGAATGGAAAAGCCGCCCCGCCGTTTTGCGTAGAGCCGATATATCGCGAGTGTTTTTGAGACCTCAGAAAACTTTAATTACTGCGCCTCGAGAGCCAAGGCTTGGCGTGTCTCAAAATTTGAAACATCCACTGGAGCGTACCCAAGAGGTCAACTATAAGATAACTCTCATGATACACCCAGTACAGATATTTTGACAAGCACTATGCCAATCACGTTCCTACCCTTCGAGGATTCGCTTCTCATAGCGGCAAAGAATGGGCATATTGCAATTATTGAGAAAGCAATTGCAGATGGAGTCTTCGTGGATTCACGCGATTCTTCGCACGGAAGAACATTGCTGATTTGGACAGCAATGAACGGGCACAAGGATCTCGTTCAACTTCTGCTTCGTCGGAATGCCAATGTCAATGCAAAAGATATTTGGAATTCCACGGCGCTTTTACTAGCCATCGCCCATGGGCATTCTGACACCTCTGAGATTCTGTTACGGGCAGGGGCCTCCATGGAGGACAGAGACTTTGGTGGCCACGCACCACTAACCCTTGCTGCTGAAGTGGGGTTATTTTCCATTGTTCAATCTCTGTTGGCAGCGGGAGCTGACATCGACGTCAAAGACTGGCGGAAACGTCGGACTGCATTATCTTGGGCCGCAGAGAAAGGTCATGAAGATATCGTCGACATATTACTGGAAAATAATGCACTAGTGGACGAGGCGGATGAGAACAATCGAAGTCCGTTGGTATGGGCGGCTATGAATGGCCATTCTGATGTCGTCAAATTATTATTACGCTGGAACGCCAATACGGAAATCAGAGATTCAACATTCGGCCGAACACCGTTCTTGTGGGCAATCAAGCAGGGTCATGCTGCGGTTATTCAGTTGCTGAAAGACATATCGCCGCCGGAAATCAATTATGGACTATCTTTGCATCCTGAGCCACCCTCCTCTGCCCGGCTCGACAAATTACAAGAAGTCTATAGAACCGTCAACCCCGATTTTGATTGGAGAAGAAATCAAGGAGGAGAACTTCTGCTATGGACTATTGAGGACGACCGCGAAGAAGATTTCAAGTTCCTAATCGAACAAGGTGCGAACGCGGACGCGAGAGACAATAATGGAATGTCTGCTCTCGCGAATGCTGCTAAAAAGGGCCTATTGAACGTTGTGAAGATACTCATTGAGCGTGTCGTTGATGCGGATCCGGTGGATGCGTTTGATCGAACCCCTCTGTCGTGGGCTGCAGAAATGGGGCATGTCGAGATTACCCGGCTTCTCCTAGCGAGAGGAGCCTATATCGACGCAGCAGATGACAGCGGAGCAACCCCTTTGATTCATGCAACCTGCCTCGGTCATGAATCCGTCGTGTCACTGTTGCTGGATGCAGGCGCTAACCCCTGTGCTGAAGATGAACATTCGCGCACTGCATTGTCGTTTGCAGCTGAAAACGGGGATATGTCACTGGTGGCTCTCTTTCTGGATAAAGGAGTCTCACCAGACCAAGGGTCAGAATATTCTCCTTTGATCGAGGCGGTATCTCAGAACAACCTAGAGCTTGTTAAACTGCTACTGGAGAGTGGAGGGGATCCTTACTCTGATTTGTATAGTCACGTGGAGCTACCTCCTTTGGTTCTCGCAGCATGTCATGGAAAGACAGAGCTAGTGAAAGTACTTCTGGAGAGAACGGCAGAATCGCTACAGACGAAGAGAGACCACATCTGCAGGGCTTTGGCTGAGGCCTCTTACGAGGATGAATATGACGTCATTGAGGCTATACTTGAGCAACAATCTTCCTTTGGTATCGAAAAGGGAGAAATTGATGACTGGGTGCTGGAATACGCTAAGCAAAATGAGTACGAAGATCTTATTGATCTTTTACGGCCATACTTCTCCGCTGTTGAGACTGATTCTAAATCAGATTCAGAATCCACTCTGGCGAGTCCCATAAGGTCGCTTAATGCGGAGCACATCTCCGATACAAGTGGCTGTTAGCGGCGTTTAGTGTATGACAGCGACATGCAGCCATATAGTTCTTATCTGTCTTGAGATTGTTAGGCATGACCTACCTTTCCTGGCATTGAGAAATCGAACATATTGCTTGCAAAGATTTTGGGTGTTGGGAATCATAAGCTATATGACCATGGATGGTACCGTGTCGACATTAGACTTCTTGTGCAACCTACACACTCGTCTACATGTACCGTAAGCGACTGTTAGGAGGGACTTGTCCCAGCTATGTAATACCGTTTAGTAGCAAATAAGAGCAACAAAATCAGCAAGGGGTCATGCAAACGTGTGATGAAAAAGAGTGTTGATTCTGATTAAGTTAATTACTGGGCTGCATGAGTCAAACCTCTCATTCACATGGAACAGACCCGCAGATTGGAGTCGATCTACCATCCGGCCCAGTAATCGTGAGTAGGACCAGCACAAGCATGTACAGGCATTAGCTGACTCGTGACCAACAGCCCGATGATACAAAGAGACCTTCCTTGAGGGACCAACCATTTGCACCTGCGATGGAGGCTCTCGCGCGGCTCGAACGCGAGGACCCGAAGCTTGCGTTCCAAGCCGCAAGACTCATCGGACTGTATCGGCGCCTGTGGGAGTCATGCACGGCAAAGCATACGGAGGGGAAGAAGTTGGCCAAATCAAATGATGGCCTGAGGGAGACCGAACAAAAGCTGATGAACGAGAAGAACAGAATACAGTCAAGCCATGACGACCAGCTCGCTCGGCTGCATTTCTTTGACCAGGCTCTGGAGTCATCTCGACTCCGTTTGACTGAAATACTCAAGGAATGGAATCGCTATTCTGATGGCCTTGAGTCAAAGCCGAATGAATAAAGAAGTGTTAGTGAGCCGATAGCGGTAGTGCAATTACCATCAGATGGTGGGGGGTATTTGCGGAAATTAATGAATGGCTATGTTTCAAGGACTTTTGAGTATTTTTGCTTTTCCTCCATGAAAGGCATCGTTTTGTGCTCAGTGGACAAGCACAGAACAAATGAGCCGTCATTATTATTGTTAAGGAGACAAAAAGAGACTGGTATTTGTTGGTATAGCGTCCCGAGGATGAAGCCGAGTGTGGTCAGCCATACTGCAGGGCAGAAAGTATCATAGTGCTCACAATGACACCAATCTCCGGCAAATCCCCTCCCAACCCAAAACAACACTATCCTGAGGCCGTTCCAGCGATCTTAATGCTGGAATTCAAGTGTAATTAAAGGGGTGGAGGGTGAGGGTAGAGCTGTATTTTCTGAAGCCATCGACTTGGTAGCTAAGAACTTGTGACAAACCAGGCAGTGTGATGCTCAGAACAGCAAAATAAAAAAAAATTACGAAACAAAGGTAGTTAAGATACTACATATATGTTAGACCAGGAATGAGACACCCAACTCGGCCGGTTTTCCATTGCATCGTATTTGCAAGACTAGTTTAACTCGACCATCCTATAAGCGCGCTTCTCGCTGGCCCTCAAAGCCTCGACGATCCCATCATTGAGGGCAGCCACAGGTTTCCCGCAGCCAGATAGCTCCAAAGCCTGATCATTGCAGCACTGGAGTAATAATATATCGCATTCAGCGGTCAGTCGTGCAATTGACCGCTGAAGCTGAACCTGCTCTTCTTCGAGCCGTATCTTTAATGCAGAATCGACGATATAACAATTCCATAAGCGGAGGTACCAGTCGAGAAGGCTGAAGGTGGGAGCTGAGAGGGAGATGTGATGCTTCAGAATATATTCGAACTCTGTGGAGAGGCTTGCTGATGCCGTGGGACCCTGTATTCACTCTGGTCAGCAATGCTATTTCCATGTTTGCGTGGCTCTTAGACCTAGTTTTCGCTAACGGAAGTGCCTTTTCCAGGAGCCCGATTGCTTGGTTCCTTTTGCATCTCATAATCCAAATTTGCGTCAACACGTTGTCTTTTGGACTGCGACGTGGGAGAGGACAAAGGTCGTTTGGGAGAACTCATGGTGGTCAATTGGTTGCTAGATGGTAACCTGACTCTTATGAGTGTGTTAAATACCTTGTGAAAACCTTCATTATACAGCATGTGGCGTGTCTATCAGAGTAATATTTGTAACTTTCAATGTTGGCGTTCACGGTTTATTGACCTCCCATTGCCCTTACCATTAAGTTGATTCGACGTTGACAACTGACCTCGTCATACCATGCACTTGGACTGATATCCTCGACCGGCCTTGGCTCTCAGATTGTTACATGTAATCCATAGCCTCCGCAGACATCTGATGTGACTTTTGCAATCGGCCAAGGGAAGCAGACCCTGATCGCGTTCGTCGCGAATGTGCCTCCCGGGCCGGATCGCCTTTCTGTCTCGAAAGCGTCCGTATTTCATGGCGAATGTCAAGGCACTTTCTCTCTCTCTATTTTGCATGCGAAGGTCAATCTTCTCATGACTGAGCAGGAGCTCAAGAACATTTGATGCTCTATATTGAATAGCTCGCATTCAAGGAGTCTTCCCACGTAATAATGTGTTGGCATCGGTGTCATGAAGAAGCATGAGCTCCGCCCGAGCATAGTCGTTGTCTCTGGCTGCCGGGTGCAGGAGACTACTGCTCTGGCGCTGAATGTTCCACTTGAGGATGTGGGCTTGCAGTCTGCAGTAGAGATCTCGACATGATATGCCCAGCGAGCTCAGATCATGACAGTCTAGCCGAGAGACAATAAGTGAGATCATCTTGTCTGGAAGAATATTGAGTCTTTCCAATAAGAATTCAGCGGATGTTCACAGGAAAGAGTGGAGGATTTGTAGAGGTGATATAAAACTGACAATTGCGGAGGATGAGCGTTTAGAGACAGTGAGGATCATGCAAACGACAGTAAGTTTGCGAATGAGACGAGCTTGTAGCCGCTTTCAGATACTGTCCTGTTATCTTTATATTCGACAAAACTGATCGTAGACAGCTCCTGGATTCAACTGAGAGATATTGAAGGTCATGTGGCCACTCGAGGACCACGTTTGTGAGCTCCAGGGAGCCTTGTCGGTTCCTGGAACATAGTACGAATCCGTAGAACCAGATGAATGATTTGCGGGTGGGCAAGACCCGCCGGGATATTTCGGGGCTATGTGGTCAGGTTCGCATTCTTTCAAGGCGGGAGGCGGCAACACCACTCGCTTGAGCTGAGACTGAGAGATCGTTTCGAGTCTTCAAGACAGACCCAATATGAAAACCGGCACCTGGCGCCTAGTTGATATGTCAGCACTCTCACCTATCCTATTTCTACAATTGGATGGTCCGTAATTTCCACCTTGCAAAGCTTCTCTTCCAACCACATTGAGATGAAATGACATTGCAATGCACTTGATCCGTGCCAGAGGGCACCTGCTGCAACAGCCATGAGCGGTTTCCTGTTATTTGCTTAGATAGATCTCTCGATGTAGTCAAGTATCCTTTCACTGAATATTTAAAAGAACAAGCAGGGCACGAGAGTGCTATCTATAGGAGACACGCGCATCTGACGGTCTATGTGACTCTGGAGGCCAACCTACGATCTAACCCTTATTTCCTTCCAGGATCGCGACCGAGGTTCCTGTGAACGCTCCTCTTGAGCCTGGGAATTCATAAGCTCCTGGGAGCCTCTAGCTTACCTCTGCAGATCCATAGAGTAGCGTGCTAGCCTAAGCTAGAATGCTCGGATGATGCATCAGGATCCGAACAAGCGATATAAAAGCGACTATTCCTTTCACAAATACGTTTTGCGATTAGTTTGCCTACCATCTGGCATCTTGACACTTGAGCTTGGTACCATCTTGAATCCACATAATGTCACAAATTCTCAGATGTAACACTTCGAATTGGCTGTTTCAGCTTCCTCTAGAGATTCTTCTCTACCGTTCGGAATTCTTCAACTCATCGCGAGATCTATTTGCGATGGCTTGTGTGAACAGGAATTCAAAGGATTTTTTCCTGGGGTGTCTCTACAGCTTCAATGTTCGCTGTCGAGAAAGCTCCGCGACCCTACAGCCTGGTTATCGTGAATGGGTGACCGCGATCGAAGCGATCTGCGCTGATGGCTATTCGCTACCGCCGTGCGTGACCTTTCAGGGTAAGGTCTATATCGCTGGCTGGTTTGAATCGAATCTACCAAAAGATTGGCGAATCGAGGTTTCTAGTAACAGCTAGACTACCGATGCGATAGGCCTTCGCTGGCTAGAGCAGCACTTTATTCCACACACACAAATGCGCGCGTACGAGGTCAATATCGCTACTGATCCTCGATGGTCACGGTAGCTACCTTACACCACAATTCAGTCAGATCTGCGCAAATAATAATATTATACCGCTCCGTATGCCTTCGTATTCTTCACACCTACTCTAACCGCTAGATTTTAGCTGCTTCGCACCGCTAAAGCGTACGTACGGTCGCTTCGTCAGCGATCTAGCGCGCTCCAGCTATAACCATATCGATAAACTCGACTTCCTCGCAGAATACCCTCGGGCGCGAGTTACGGCCTTTAAGCCACAGACTATCCAGACTAGCTTCGCTACTACTAGTATTATACAGTTTGGGTCAGAGCGTATACTATCGAAGCTAAATATTTCGCTCTATACGCTGAAAACCACCAAGAAGCCGACTAAGCTGTAGATCTAGCTAATTCACACCAAAAACGCCTAAAACAGTGATTAAGCTATAGAAGCAGGCTAGATTACCTAAATATCTACTAAAGTAGCGGTCAAATAGCCCGCTTAAACCCCCCAAAGCTGCTATAGATCAGGTTATAAAGGGTACCTATCTCTCGATGCACAACGCTGCATTACTCGCCCAGGAAAACGCTACTTTACGCCGCGCGAATAAGAAGAAACGCCAGAAACGTACGCAAAATCGGCATATAGCACACAAAGGTGGCCTAACTATCGAAGAGGGCCTACAGCTAGCTCAGCGGCCAGAGCAGCTAGAAGAGAACCAGATGGTATCGCATGAGGCAGGGAATCAGCGAATCAGGCAGATTTACCACGTACGAGGGCTCCGCCAAAGTGTAGTGGGTATGCAGAGATTAGGCCATAGGATTAATCGATGTAAGAAGCGCTAAGTTAAGATGAACTAATATCATTTATGTTGAATTGTTTCGATTCAAAAATATTCAATGGTGTCAGGTTATCCGCTCCACCGTGTTAACTATCACAACCTCGATCAGCCTATCACAAGAAGGTAAAGAAGTGGGGCCACGAACATCATGTGAGTACAGCCGTAATCCAGCTCTACCATTCGCCAGCAGGAAAAACATTGTTGCCATCCATTCTCCCGCGCTGTTTCTGGAAGTAGTTGCAGTGAGGCATCGTTTGGACAATCCCTGTATGCGCCCTGCCTTTGCAACCCGTACATTTTGTGCGCCCGCAATTGGAGGTATGACGGTCAAATTCGAAGCTGTGTAGGACCAGGCTAAAAGAAATCCGCCAAATCGTTTTTAAGCGCGATGAGAATGCAATTTTCTGACAACTTCAGCGCACTTATTGGTATAAAATAATCGTTGGATTCATGAGTGGATAGACTGTCCGGAACGATATTCTGTTGGCAACACCGACACATTGTTCGGAACAGCCATTGGCTCTCTGTAGATCGATGGTGCTTTGAGGATTTCAGAAAGTCGAATTGTGATTTTCGTAGAGACTTGACAAGAACGATTCTAGAGCAAGATTGACATCGCAGGAATAGTCGTAAGAGAAGGTGTTTGTTGGTTTTCTCATCTCCCTGGATTTCCTAGAGGGCGTTGGGGCAGTTGTTCTAAGGACGGATAAAGGAGGCGATGAAAGGTACGTTCACAAACCGAATAATAATTATTTAAGTACTTCTCTCCCCATGATTCTTCTTAAATAATTAAATCTGGTGCTTTTTAATTGGAGACGCTCTGAGGCCTTGGACCAGCATCCCATTCCTCTTCCTTGCTTGCTTGTGCGCAAAATATAGAGAAATGAAATTTGTCATCCTAGACATCGTGCGAGATAGGTAATGGATTTGCATTTTGATATTACTAGCAATGTGCATTCTTGATCTCCTTGCCGGTGCGAGAACTTTATTGGTTATTACCGTGTGGCTGGGGAGGAAGGCACGAAAACAGTAATGTCTCCCTAACGTCTGGTTATCAGGCCGCCGATCCTCGAAATGATCTTTTGATTGTCTTGCCTGAAGAGGCAAAAAATAGAAAATAGAGGTATGTACTCAACATATGGCCTCATTTCAATTCGCGTGTCTCGCCTACGATAAATACTGCCAGGCTGGAGCAAAGCATGTCCATTAGGTAACTTCAACGTTACCAGAGAGCCAGAAAATGGAGTGTTGGCGTAGTCTATGCCGCGACTTCACTCGCCTAACTTCTCGGGAAAAGCAACCTACTTTACAAATTGTAAGTTTCTGACACGATTTGAATGTTCGACAGAGAAATTCTTACAAATGTATGCGATCAGGGTTCTCCATTCAATGTACGGAGAGAAGCTGGGTTCATATCAGTGTGCCGAGCAAAGTCAGTCTTATTCTCCAATCCGTTGGTTCAGCAATGACCTTAATGATTTGGTCTACAGTGAAATTTGCTCTCATGATACTCTGAACCCAGTTAAGGGAGAGGTGGAAGTCAAGATAACCTGCGAAATACAACCAACATATCCGGGATCAGAATTATACGTTGTTGGAATTCCCGAAATAGACGGTCCGAAACCTGCTGAAGATCTATTGCCTACGCAAATGACACATTTTCCCGGGCAAGCAAAGCAAGATCTGAAGAGATACGAGAGTCTCTTTGCAAAAGTTCGCCACAAGAAGCGAGCATGTTCATTTTCTGGATACGTTTAGAATAGACTCCCATGAGGTCTGATCTGTGACCTAAGCGTTTAAAATGGTTACTATGTTTGTTGACTTGACTTGGGCAATGTGATAAATTAGTACTCTAGATTTCTACCGCACGATGAATCCAAGCAGCAAGCCGAATGCGGCGCTTCTTGTGCAGAGTTTTGCATTTGGAGGCCGTAAGTCTGGATACACGGGACTTCTATTGCTTTCTAAAGTAAAGCAGAAAATCTATGAGATTGGGGCTTGTTGTGAATTGGGCTGTGACTGCTCAGGAATGAAGCCGCAACATCGGAAATAATTTCTGGTCTATGTATGAAAGGAACCAAGTTGATTGGAAATCAACTAGGACTTCGCGTTGTATATATACCCATATTTCCCCTCAAGAAGAATAATCAAGCTTCCCTTTGCATTACAACAGAGGCCACTTAAGCTTGCCGACGAACGGACAAAATACCCCTCTTACTAACCCCAAACCCTTGTTACAGACGGTAGACGCGCTTCAACTGCCGAAGATAGGATGTTGAACACTTGAAGAAGCGCCTTCAAGCTACTAACCAATTCTAACCCACAGGAACCTGCTATCAGATTGGAAATTGAAATGGCAAATACGGAAGGAAATACTGTATGGGCTCCAAGGAGACACGGCTTATACCCAGACATGCATGTACTGGCAGATTAGTGATATTTGCCCTTTCGGCTCAGTCGCCGGGCGTTGATGAATTGTGTGTGTGTACCGGAAATAATTAGTACAGCACAAGGAAATGTGGGTCAACCTGTAACAATCCTGTCCTAGCGGTAAGATACCGCTACATTTCTTCGGCAGCTGCATAACGATGGGGTTCTCGCAAGGGGCGCTACATTCTAAATTAAAACATGCGAGGAGAGCGGATAAGTTACTGCGATAAATTTAAATGCTGTAAGTAAAGTCCACGTCCATTGCCTCCATCACAAAATATGCCTTCCATCACAAAATATGCCCCTTTATTTTTAGAGTACCTCAGATAGGCACCTCCCCGCAGTGGTAAGCAAAAATACGGAGATAGAACTGGGTAGTTGTGTGGGAATAAATCTGCCTAGAAAAAATTGTCAATGGAGTGAGCGTGTGTAGGGAATGCAAGCCCCTGCTTGGATAGCGGTAATCAATTGCAAGGACTTCCGTGTAAGAGAGGCGGCAGTCGTAGAAGATGCTTTTACGGCCATTGGATCATAAGGTATTATGTTCAATTATGAACGGGTACAAAGGGACACAGATGACAAGCTTCAGTATACTGTAACGATTGGTATGATACGGCCAGCTAAACATTTTAGGCTCCTTTCTCAGAGATGAGCTGGTTCGTGACCATCAAGGGAGTAATGTGTTACTGTAACATCGTTGCCTATAAAGCCAATATGACTCAATTGTAGAGAGAAGTAGAGGTTCAACTTTAGGTCACGATCTGTTTCGCCCTCCTGGCTAATGGTATCGCCGTCTGTTCATAGACACACTTCCAGATGAGTTTCTACATGGACCGACGGATTGATACAGTCAAAATACGATATCATGAAATGTGCATTATTTACTGGAAAACAGGATAATACAGGATAATATCTCTCAAAAAGCCCCATAACAGGACCCGATCAAGAAAGGACGGATCCAGAGATGGCATCGTGGGCAGAATAGCCGGCCGGAAAGGTGTAGAGTGACCAGGAAAAGGAAATGGTTCCATACGCGGCCACAGAGGCAACCGGAAGCTGGATGCCATCGATCTCACAGCAGTCTGAGAGATGATGATTAGTATCTGCTGCCGCGTCTAGCATAGGTTCCCCATGACCGATTCCGCCTGAGGCAAAAAGAACCGATGCTCTCCGATCATGTCCCTGGTAATTTGATCAAGCCGTGCGAGTCAAACCTCCACCCAGTGTATTTCCTCTGTAAGAAAAAATACTGACATGAAGCGGAATATATCTTCAGACTGAGTAGAGACAGATAGAGGATCAGGGCAAGTCCACTCAAAGCCCGATGGATCTTCTCGGTTGGGATGGAAGAAGCATTTCACCAACGAGGACCCTTGAGCCTCGTACCCAGCAGGATCAGCTAAATCCAGAGAAGCTAGCCTGCTGCTGGCATGGTTCATGGTAAGGCAAGGAGGCGGCGTCGGTATATCAGACGGCTCTCGCCAGATGGCATGAAGGTTGAGGTCGAAGTCAGAGCCTATACTACTGTGAGCATATGTTGGTAAGAAGTCCACATGTACTTACCATCCTGAGCTGGATCGTTTATGTTCATCCTATTTTACTGGAATGGACGCCCTTGGCGATGTGAAGGCCGCTGGAGGAAATAGAGACGTGCAGAGGCTCGCAGGCCTTATATATATTCATAGAATAACAACAGAGACAGAGATCGGGCTTTGATTTCCGAGACACTAGCAATGAAATGAATGAACATTGGTGAAGACGCGATGTCCAATCGCCAGGATGAACGGGGAACTCACCATGGGTTCCCAATCGTTCACGCTGATGGATAGGGTACCGAAAGGAACAAAGGAATGCGAATACAGTCAACTCTCTGTTATAGCATTCCTATATATTACATATTCTCGCCTATGGAATCCTTTTTTCAGGGATGGACCCACTGAATTTATATAATATCGTTACTCACATTTTACATAAGCGGCTTATAACATGGGGTTTCTCTTGAATGGAGGGCCATGCTATAACCGAGAGTTGACTGTATTTGTAGAGTAAGGTTGGCTTGTTCGTCAGCGATTGTACAGGCATTTTTTGTCGCGTGTACCGGGACAGAGGTCCACAACCATATATGTGTATGAGGGATTGTTCTGCGGAGATGTGCTACTCGTCAGTCTGTTTGGATGGTTATTTGTGCCCTGGTGTTCATGATCTCCGTGTGTACCACAGCGAGTAGCCTCAGAATATATCGCGTTTACTTCAATCCACTGTCCCTATTCGACTTCTTCAAGTAGACTTACAGATAACGTGATTCCCAGCCGCCCAAGCGTCCCGGTCGCGCGAGCGATGCTCCCAGAACTTGGAATTTGGTCAATTTACGAATTTCAAATATCAACACATTAACATAGGATTAATCATTAAACAACTTTATGAGGACATTGAGAATAAGTATGCCCTTTGGTTCTGCAGCCAGAACAGGTGACATGGCGCCGTATGGTACGTACAGGGGGTAATCCAGGTTCTGCTGGTGATTTTGCAGCACCATCTGCCACAGGTATATATCACCGTCTTCCATTTTTTTCCACCACAAAATCAGCTCTAATCTCTTCCAAATTTCGCAGACTACCTTCATGTGATATCTACTTTCCACCAGAAGCCCTTTTCTTTACCTGCTTCTTATTAGCAGTCTCTAACCTGGTGCAACGATCTTGGATAAAGATGAGCTCATGAGTTAGCCGAACAGCCATATTATGCGACCGGTCAATAGCTCGCTTGAGCGGCGAAGTCATAGTCTCTGATGAGGGTTCGAGTCCTTTTTGATCTGAGAATTCATTTTTTGCAAATTCGAGAGGCTCCAAAGCGTATCCGAATTACTAGTACTGCTAGAAGATGCTGGTCGTGGTTCTAGTGGTATAGATTGTGGAAGTGAATCAAGCTGGATATTCAGCTTATTTAGCACAGAAGTGGCATCTAAAGGCACTAGATCAGTGCCTTTAAAGCTATTATATACGGGTTGAGCTTTGAAAGCAGCCTCTCGGGCAATGGGGTAGAGCTAAATAAAGTCATCTTTATCGATCGACTTGACACCAAGACGCGTCTCTTCTATAAAAAGCGCTCTATATACTCTTTTCAAGACCGAGAAACACCCAACATCAAGAGGCTATAGAAGATGAGAGGTATGAGCAGGTATACAAAGCGAGAAAATGCCATTTTCTTTACATATTTTGTCGAACATAGGTGTTGAATGAGATGAATGTCCATCCATAATCAACAGCACATATTTGCCTTTCCGTTTGGGAAGATAGGATAAGAGGTGCTTTTTAAGCCAATCGATACCAATCTTATCGCTTGTCTATCTATTCGAGCTTTTGTTCATACTCCAAAGCGGTGGTTTTGAGAGCCAGCGCTCTAAAAAGACCTTTCCTTCAAAGATGAGATACGGCGTAAGCGCAACACCACTAGCACCTATACACTTAATCAAAGTAACCCATTCTCGATTTCTAGGCTGTAAAACGCCTCTTCTACCGTGATATTTAGCAGAAGTGATGACTCTTTGAGTAGAATTGATTCCTATTGCAAAACCAGACTCATCAAAATTGTAGATATCATTAGATGTAATACTATATTTTTGGATGGTAATTTCGACAAGGTGAAACCAAGATCCAATCACCAGAGGGTCCTCAGAAAGGGCTCTCTCATAATTGTATTTATGAGAAAGGCGAAACGAGAGAGTTTCGTGTCTCTTGACAAATTCTGTGGTCCAACTTTTGCCAACGTTCGGAGCGGGATCGGAGGGTGTCAGTTCACGCGATTGGAGCAACAAATTGGCCATATCACTCAACAGAGCATGCGTGAGAGCCGCTCCTCGAGAGTCCAAAGAAAGTAACCAATTTTCCATGGACTTCTCTTCTAACACAGTGAATTTATGGCCGGAGGGGCGAGTTTCATTCCAGAATTGTCGCCCTTTGATCCTGTGCTTCAAGGTAGAAACTGGCACGTTAAAAGCACGTGCAGCAGCAGCGGCAGACGCATATCGACCATCCTTTATAGCTTTGATAGCTAATAAGAGGGGTCCCTCTTGCTGTACCAATCTTTGAGATTTTTGAGGGCGAATTTGGTGGCATGGTTAATGTTTAAAAATAAAGATTGTTACAGAAGCAATTTTTTTAAAGACTCGCTCGGGCGACCGGGACGCTCGGGCGGCCGGGAATCACGTTAAGTTAACTAACGTAACGTAACCGGTAAGCGAGTGGCGCATGTAAGCGAGCGGCGCACCCAACCACTATTTCGCGTCCAGACGCGTCCTTCTATCTTTAACCACCCACCATGCCACCAAAACGCACTCAATCATCCCGAAATTCTATTGAGCAAGAGGGCCGTATCCCATTAGCTATTCAAGCCATTCAAAACAAAGAAATCAGCGCTATACGTGACGCAGCGCGTCAATTTAATATCCCTGGAACTACCTTATGTCGATGTCTAGCTGGACACACAAACCGCGCTGATTCTCGCTCCAACAATCATATATTAAGCCAAACTGAAGAGGAACCACCAAAACAATGAATACTTTCAATGGATACGCGTGGAGCTGCACCTAGGTCTGCAGCTGTACGAGAAATGGCTAATGTTTTGCTTGCAAAACGTGCAACGACACCAATCAAGACGGTCGGGGAAAAATGGGTCTATAAGTTTACCCAACGCACTCCAGAGCTTCAGTCACGCTTTTCACGTCGATACGATCATCAGCGAGCAAAATAAGAGGATCCAAAGGTTATTCAAGACTGGTTTAATAGCATACAAGCTATGGTTCAGCAATACGGTATCCTACCAGAGGATATCTACAATTTTGACGACTGGCTTCGCGATGGGCCCTACAGCGACCGCAAAGATTTTTACTCACGCAGAATACTACGGTCGGAGGTCGGTTTTACAGCCAAGAAATCGCGAGTGGGTGACTACAGTTGAGTCTATTAGCGCGTCTGGGTGGGCGCTTCCGCCGACAATTATCTTTAAAGGCAAACTATACAATCAGGCTTGGTTTGATAGCCCTCCAGGAGATTGGCGCTTTGCAGTTAGTCAAAATGGATGGACGACAGAGGAAATTGGTCTTCGATGGCTTCAAAAACTGTTTTTTACAGCAACAAATAGCCGCACGAAAGGCCGATATCGTCTATTAGTCCTTGATGGGCACGGGAGTCATTTAACACCCCAATTCGACCAAATCTGCGCAGAAAACGAGATAATTCCTATCTGTAGCGCATAGCTCGCATCTTTTACAGCCGCTTGATATTGGTTGTTTTGCAGTTTTAAAGCGCTCGTACGGAGGCTTGGTTGATCAGAAAATGCGGCTTGGTATTGACCATATCGACAAGCTTGATTTCCTCGCAGCATACCCAGAAGCTCGTATTAGCGCTTGAAAAGCGCTTATAATAAAAAACAGCTTTACAGCAGCTGATTTAGTGCCCTTCGACTCAGAATGAGTGCTTTCAAAGCTCAATATCCGGCTTCGGACACCTACACCCTTAGGAAGCCGCCCAAGCAGCTGATCAAGCGCTTTACTTCTAAAAACCTGCGATCGTCGCTGAATTGCTAAACCAAGCATCGTCAATCAAGTCCTTCCTAAAACGACGCTCGCATAGCCCCCTGTCGCCCTCGCAGACTGCGTTAAACCAGTTTATTAAAGGCTGCCAGCTTGCTATGCAAAACGGTATATTACCTGGCAACGCAGTACAGAAGCAAAACCGCGCGCGTATTAATAGACGCATAGCCTACGAAGCTGGTATCTCAGTGCAGGAAGCTCAGGAGGGTTTACAAGCCTGTGAGCCTATTATACAGCCTACAGTACCGTCTCCAGCAGCACCCGAGCAGCCTATTCAGCAGACGGTAGCACCAGCGTGACGGCGTCAATTTACGTGTTCTTCATGTATTCAGGTAGGGCATAGGGTAAACCAATGCCCAGTTAGGTAGAATAATTAATATAAAGGCGTTTTGGTTGAGAAAACAGATAAAAAGTAAGAAGCAGACGGTTGGGTGGGCGGCTCGCCCGTGGATTACGTTACAAATACAGTGGATTATTCATCTTTTTCAGCAATGTAGCCGTGTTTAGCATTTTGGCACCGTTATTTAAGTGGCTGTATCCGAGGGATTATTAATCGCTTTCGGGGGGATTATTCACGTTTTGCAGCAAAGGCATACGTCACACGCAGTAGACACCGAGGCAGAAGCCAGACCTCACTGCCACCTGGTCTCTATATAATACGCTCAGCCTTAGTGCTGAAGAAGGTAGTCCTCCATTGACGCTCAATAATTGCTTATATTCTCCCTTTATCAAGCTCTCACAGTCATCTCCGCCTGCACCGCAATATACAATGGCTGACTGGGAGGCTAAAGCACAGGAACATGCGAGGAAAGTGAATGACTTGATCCCCGAGCAGTGGCTCATTCCTGGCGCAATTCCTTCAGCAGATGAGCAACGCGACGTGACAGGCTATATCCGCTAGTTCTTAACAGCGCGAGAGAGAGATATCACAGAGGTCGACGCTGCCATTATTGTAGCAAACATAGCATCAGGAGCATGGAAGGCAAAAGAAGTTACTGAGGCATTCTGCCACCGGGCGGCACTTGCTCATCAGCTGGTAAGTCGGACACGCTGCTCTTGCCGATATACTAATAGGAAGACAGGTCCATTGTCTACATGAAATATTCTTTGAAGCGGCCATTGAAGATGCAGAGAGACTTGATGATTATTTCGAGAAGAAAGGCAAAACACTTGGTCCGCTACATGGGTTGCCGGTGTCACTGAAAGACCAATTTCACGTGAAGGGTGTTGAAACCACCATGGGTTACGTGGGATGGCTAGGGACCTTCCAAGGCAAACAGAACACAGGGAAAGACAAGGTGTTTGAGAGCGAGATGGTCCGAGAGCTACGAGAACTCGGTGCAGTTCTGTACGTCAAGACCAGTTTGCCACAAACTCTAGTAAGTGGTGAGACCTTCAACAACTTTATCGGCTATACCAATAACCCCCACAACCATCACCTGGCTGCCGGTGGCTCTTCTGGGGGCGAGGGTGCATTGATCGCTTTGAGAGGCTCCCCTGTTGGATTTGGAACCGACATTGCCGGGTCAGTCAGAATGCAGGCCAGCGCCAACGGCATTTACACTATCAAACCTTCCGCTTATCGTCTTCCCATGTCGGGCTTGGCTACCAGCATGGATGGCCAGAATAGTATTATAGCGAGTATTGGGCCTTTAGCAACTTCTATTCCGGCCATGCGTCTAGTATTAAGAAGTCTTTTAGCGGCCAAGCCATGGCTGTATGATCCACAGGTTGTGGAACTTCCGTATCGCGACGAGGTCGAGCAGGATACTCGCGAGCTCGCCAAGGGCCAGCTCGTTTTTGGGATCATGGACCACGACGGTGTAGTCACTCCTCACCCGCCGGTGGCCCGCGCCATCGAGATTGTACGGTCTGCCATTGAGAAATTGGGCCACAAAGTTGTCACGTGGAGTCCACCTGCTCACACAAGAGCAGTAGAAATTTTGGTCAGTTCGCTCTGCATAAATCCCACTACGCTGCTAACAAATTTAGATCAACACTCTTCACTATGACGGCGGCCTAGATGTGCATAACAGCTTTAGCCTGTCTGGTGAAAAGATCTACCCCCAAATCAAAGGCTTGTACGGTGAAAAGCCTAAAAGCACGCAATGGACCGCCAGCGAGATCGCTGCGAATAATGTTCGCAGCCGTGAGTACCAGAAGGAATACCTAGATTATTGGAATTCGACGGCTACAACCACTGGTACAGGCCGCCCTGTTGATGCGTGGATCACTCCTGCAGCGCCGTTCACTGCTGCTAGACCTGGACGTTATGACTACTATGGGTACACCATGATCACCAATGTGGTTGACTATACGACTACTGTGATTCCTGTCACTGTAGCTGATAAGGATGTTGACGTGAAGGATGAGGCATATCAAGCCTTCAACGACATAGACCGGAAAGTCTGGGATTCTTGTAAGTCACTCTGCCCCAATAAAACGGCCCACTGTCTCAAGATACACAGTTTAATGCTATATAGACGATGCAGAAAAATTGATCATGGAGCTCCAGTGGCAGTACAAATAGTGGGTAGGCGATTTGAAGAAGAAAAGATCCTTGTCTTGGCCGAAATCCTAGACAAAGCACTTGGTAATACCGAGGTATGAGTGACATGTTATTGCAGACAGCAGAGAAGGAACCATCTAACTGGCTATTTTATAGGTTTGTCTACCCTCCAAAACAGTGTGTACTTTTGTTAAATCATATTCGTGCCGATGAAGAAATATGCTGGGACATTTTCGGAAAGGAGAGGATAGTTTTGCTTCATGAAATGCAAGGTAGCCCAACCATAACAATGCAAGTGAACAAAACTAGCTCCTTTGTATTTAATATTAACTAAAATAGGAAACTATTGATCAGGAGCATTGATGAGAATGCTTGATCAAAGTTGGAGTGTTATTGATGATTGTGCGATCATAAATATCTAAATGTTGCCAGACACCAAAATCCTGCAAGCCTGAGAAATGAGAATGCAATGCTGAAAGCCCCAACAATAACTTGTAAGTAATCCATGTCTTTTTAGTTCATATACTGTATGGCTGCCACTGGCAAGAAGGGTTTCGCAGTCAACCTTAGGAACAAATAGTACACTTGCAGGATGAATGACCTCAAAAGAAGTTCTGGACTAGTAGCAGCTTGGCATCGGTGGTTTGTTTAAAGGTGGCTTTTCTTGATATAGTTGATGTAGCTAAACCGTGGCAGCTGTGCTGGAAATAGGCCCGCAATTCAGACGTGCACACTTCCGTTGCATAATTCCAAATCGGGTTGGTTGACGCTCGGAGCAATATCCTCATCAAGAAGTAGCTACAGACGTGGGATTTCTGTGCAGAAGGGACACGTGACTTCGGCCCATGTCGTTTCCTGCAGCATCTAGCACAACAAATGTCAAACGTGATTGGGCGTTGTGCATATGCGGCTGCACTCATGCACACCTGCTCATTATTGAGTAATTCAAGAGATGAGATTAGCGTCAGCACCCGTTTCGATCCCGCTCATCCTGTTCAAAACAACACATCTTCGGCAGGTTGTCAGGTACCAAGACGTTCTGGAGTCAACAATCAGGTTTTGAATTGTCCTAAAATGTGCTAGGATTGGATCTCTCAAAGCTGTTCTTGAAATAATGAAAATAGTAGCTAGTTGTTAATTCTCCCAGGTGCTAAATTTATGGTAATTTTAAGACGCCATATAGACTAGTCTAGTTTCATCGTGTCTTGCGCCTCGTGATAATATTAGGAACTCGCAACCAGGCTCGCAGCTCGAGAACATGATTATCACACCCCATAGTCTGAAGTATTTCTCACTGCGAGTGTGAAGATAGCATGCTGAGCACTTCGAATGTGCCCCTTGCATCATAGCCATGGCTAGAAGGACTTATCTATGTACCCCCACTTTCCTCGATATCTAGCCTCCGCTCCGTGCCGCTTCGTCCGTGAACCAGCTTGTGCTACCAGGTTTTGAAAGCGTCCGGTCGGTGACGATCGCGGCTGGTGGATGAACACGCGAAATTGTTCGCGAAGAGAAATGAACATCCGAGAACTTCATAAATGTGATGGTCTTGTGACAGAGCTAAACCTCGCGGTTGAGTATCAAGGACCAAGTCATTACCATGTGCCGTGGAAATGATACAGGAAGAGTAGGTGAGCCCGTGAATGTCAATCTGTCGAGATATGGTGTGGTAACTTACCAGCTAGATGGAGGTTACAGTGGCGCTACTAAGCCTGTGACCCTTTCGAGACCCAGTTCTAGACCGCCTTAGATAACAATATACCGCTGTCAGATTTGGGAAATAGGAACACGTAGAGGTGTATACTGTATTGTGAGGTTATCATGGAAATTCTGATAATACAGTGGCAACGCAAAAGTTTCCGACCTCCATTTGCTGATGTAATATTCTGCCTGCCAAAAGTATTTCCAGCCCCTACCATTTTCTTTTGCTTTTGGCGGTATAAATATAAATCCCAGAGGCTCATTGTATATGTCTTTCAAAATGACTAAATGTAGAAAGATTAGATTTCACCTTTCCAATCTCTGTGATTTGTAAAAAACAACTTATAGCGAAGGCGGTGTGAGTCGACGGTCAAGGGGAGGTAGTTGGAGACTTTTGCGGTGCCACTGTACATTCACTTTTGCGCCTATCAAAACATATAAGATTACACGAGTGGGATTTCTGGGAGAGTTATCAGTATCTTGACGTGGTGAAGGACGATTCATGACCGGCAGAATGTTATGTAATCAACCCATTGTGGGTCTTGGAGTGTCGAAACTTTTGCGTAGTCACTGTACAGATTCGAGTGGTCCAGATATGGCAAAAATATCCGTAAAATAAAGAGGGGGGTATTGTAAGATTGCATACCTCAGCCAGCTACTGTACATTTGTATGTGACGAGTCAACACAATGTCATTATCAGTTTTCTTGACAAATAATTTCGATGCTTCGGCTTGGCTTTTGCTCTGCATCAGCCTCATATCATAACAAGAAAGTCCGATCAAGCGTGTGAAGACCATACGGCAAGCAGTTGCCCTCATGTTCTGCGGCCCTTCCCTTCCTGGCGAGCAATTGACTGGATGAATCGACCGTTCTCATTTTTCGAGAAAATACTGGAAGTAAAGTCTGCGATGTTTCTGGATGCACGGACGCAAATATCTCCGCGGTCGTCAAGATACATGACCGCAAAATATGGGTAGGCATGCTCGAGATCTGACAGAAACCTTTCACACAGATCCTAAAATTGGCGATTAGTCTCGTAAATCAAATTTGTTTTTATGATACAATGAGCATACTGGATGGCTGGGAGCCAGGTTGGGATTGGACTCCGTGGTTCGTCTCAGATTTCTCTGGGGTTTCGCAATTGACTTTGCGTCAGCCATTGGAGGGAGAAGTTGACGGATGTGACAGTAGATGAAAAGCGTTCAGCTCTATTTCTTTCATTTTAAACACCACGAAAGCAAGACAAGCCCTTGAAGCTCGTCAAATTGCACAATCGCTCAATTAAGCAGCGTGCAGATGCTGAAAGCTAAAAGCACATAGAATCGACAAATTCGATACTGATATCATATTAAAGAACCCTGCCTGTTGTCAGCTGGGCAACCAAAACCCCGAAAGTGGAGCAGAAAGGTTGACGAGTAGACGGCTTTTCACAAGTACGACTGAAATAAGAAACACAGCGAGGGGGCGAAGTGACAAATGAATTGAAAGATGCCAAATGGGGCTCGCAGGTCCACCAGGACGTGCGTAGACGGCCTTCAAGGCGATGTAGAGATATGGTCGGTCGTTCAAGCCTTGCTGCACCAATATAATGCATACCAAAGCGAACCAAGGAGGCGTTTGGAGAAACCTATTGAAATGGACAAAGAGTGCGAAATAGCGTACTATTGAACTTTGCAGCATCGTAGATTTTGATCCATCATGGGTTGACGTCGCCGAAATTTTGATAGATAATGTCGAATCGAGATATGGTGTGGTAACTTGCCACCTAACAGGAGTTTTAGCTAGTGACCCCACTTTCCTTTATGTTTCGTATAGTAACTTGGTCTCTATGGCATTTCGGTCATCGTAACACCGAGTAATAGCGCTATTCCTGGTGTAGTTCCAACTGCCTCAGTACTTTTTTTCTCCTCAATCGATCAACCTTTGCATCCAAGATTGTTTCCGCTTGGTCCCTATCCACGATATCATTCGCCTACTAGAATTACTAGTCACTACTGTCTTAGCTTGCTGTGACACGTTAAAACTAACAAAGTGAAGGCTGCTTGAGACTAGGTTACCTCTTGCCAGCTTTCGGGAGAAAACGGATGAAATTGAACACGTACATATTTGACCGTACCGGAAAGATTGATAGGGTAACCAAAGACGTTCTAGCAATGCCAAATTGAGTGAAGAAAATTACAGCCATTTTTTAAGAGATCTGCTGTTGTAAATGTATCCATTTCTTTAAAAGCATCCCAAATCTCCAAGTCTTAGCGTTACAGCATGGTAGAAGACCAACATCGCTTCCAACTTTCTCCTTTTCTCTTCACTTATGTCCACAGACTTCATTTTCTGATGAATTCCCGTCATCGGAAGCCCCAGATCACAGTTGAGTCCTTGAGAAATTAGCTTAAAAATCCTGATCAATTGATAAGAAGAGAAGCGTACTATACTCCTCGAATCGCTTACGGACCTCAAAAGCTTCGTCCGAGTCCAGTTCTTCGAAGAACTTTTTGAAGTGTTGCTTGAGTTCCCTCTTGTAGATCAGCTTCTTTTCTTCAAGTTCCATATCCAGCAAAGGTCCATGATCAATTAAAACCAGAACTCGCAAAGCGTCGACAACCTGTTCATCGGTCTCTGACAGTGTATTGTTCTCAAAATTTTCAATAATTGGGAGCATCATCGGAACGGGTAGGTTGCAGGATTTTGTTTATCAGGACCTAGCGGGAGATCAAACGCGTTGCTGTGGCTAATCAGATTGATATTCAACTCTTGGTGGTTATCTTACCAATCGGTATGTAGGACGGGGTCGAATGACAAGAGTTGGAGTATTCAGCGCCGCTGGCCTGAAGCAAGAAATTAGTCACGGGGGAGTAATCAAGCGCCCAGACCGGCAACAGCAGGGGCGTAGAAAGAAAAGATCGTGTCAAGCTGAGAGGTGGTATTTCAACGTACCCCTTAGGATTGACTGAATCAGCGACTGCCTCCTCCTTGTGTTTTGTATGGTAAGGGCAACCAGCTCACACGTACCCAAAAATGTTCGCACGGACCCAAAAAGTTCTGACCAATCATTCCCTACAGCCATGCTGCACAACAAACAACGCCTGCCCACACCGCCACAGATACATCACATCACCAGAGACACACACAAGGACCTGCGTTCTGTAGCACACCGTTATTCTGCTTTTCCATTCTCAAAATCATGATATCTCTGAAACAGGACGAAGTTTTTTTTTAGTTCTCGCTCATGAGAAGAAAACACGGGTCACAGAAAGGACACAACTGGATTGACGAAGAGCTCAGTTTGGTGTGCTGTCTTCGAAACATCCGCCATTGGCGCTTTACGCAAACCCAGAAGACGAAGTTCCCATCACTCTCCCGGCACGCGGTCGGGAGGACCCTTTAGAAATTTACCTCCAGAAGAGCGAACACGCCGGGCGCTCGCTGTTGCCTCTGTGATCACCGATTGCCAGAATACTGCAGAGTACAATTATCCCAATTCTCCGCGTCAAGCTCAAACCGCACTCCCCAATCTGGAACAAGGGCCGAGCCACCTCTACTTAACAAACAACGATACAATATTGACCTCGACCGGCAACACCTCAGTCCGGTACAAGCTTCGATCAAACAAACCAGTAGCCTTCACCGAGCAACGGTCACGATATAGGGTTGATCTAAACAACGCACGAGCTGTTGAAAGTCCCCGATTCTCGGTGGCGAGAGTCCGTCCCCTAGTCCAAACATAGAAATCACAACACGAATGGAACTAAACTATTTCGGGTGTATTGCGCAATCTATTATCCTTGACATCTTCTTTAACTAATTCAATTCAATCTGTCTGATCGTCTGGATTGGTTCACTTTGGTAGACCGGTTCCATTTTTGCATCCAATGCCATGCCGTATCAGGTTGTTGTGATACTCGGTATAGCCCCTTTTTAGGTAGCAACTTACCACTCCCTGTCTTGACCCAAAGTTTTATCCCGGTGATGCGGAAACCGGAAGGAACGCAACTAATTAAGCTACCTGTGAATCAGAAATGCCAGAGGGTGCGGGTGCAGGGTTGCCCATGCGCACGTGCAGTTGAGAGCGGAGGCTTTGAGACTGTGAATCGCCATCACAATATATTCTCATATTAAATCTGCATACCCTAGGGTTCCTGAAACTTATACAACGTGAGATTAACTACTGAACGTTGACCATAGTCACGAAGCTTCTTTGGCTGTCATCATCTTCCTCATCCGCATTCGTTGCCATTCTAGCCGCCTCAACTTCTTCCTCAGTTGGCAGGTTCACAATCATAAGATAAAGGACATTCCTCAAAATTCTTCTGGGCATAATTTCCATTCCTTTCATCTGAGCCTGTAGCTGGTCTCGTTGCAGCTGGAATTGTTGCTCGTAGGTTGCGATATACTCGTGTTGCTGTTCTTCAGAGAATCCCATGGCTTGAAACTGACGGCGGAGCAGCTCCAACTGCCTATCTTGCTGCTCATATATAAGCTTTTCCTGCTGCTCATACAAATTTTTGGTACTTTCCATTGTCTTTTTTGGGTCCATCGTAAGGCGCCCGCCCGATATCAAGCCAAGAAGACCTCTATTACTGGCCGGGTGATTAGGATCAAGGAATCGATGTCTGAATTTAGATTCAGGGACTGAGGATAAAGCATCATGGTTGCTTTCACTAGCCTGTTTTGATTTGTTATTGGAAGCCTCCCTGTCGGGAATTTGAGAGACTTACATATCTTGCCCGGGCGCGTTTATCAAAGTAATTATTCATTCTGTCCCAAGGTTTCTCTTTCTTTCTTGTCTCAGTGTTCTCATCCTCATCGTCCGAGAATATTAGGGGTGCAGTTTCTGGTGGTAAATTGTGCTCTCCTTCCGTAGTAGCAGAAAAGGGATTACGCAAGTTTTTCCGGACTTTCTCCGGCTATTTGCTTCCAGAGAGGCCAGAAGTGTCGCTATCAGATTGTCTTTGTATCGAGCTATCGAGGTCTTCTTGCTGTTTCTGCGCGAGAGGGTTGTATGTCACAATCATACAGTAGAGTCCTCGAGGACGGAATAGTTCTCGATTCGCCTTGTCTAGGAATGAGTTCACTCTGGCCAAGGAGCATTAGACTCATGTTATTTCCGAAGGATTTCTGCGACGGGACCTACTTCCATCTAATTTGTGCCTTTGCTGCGACTGCTGATACTATCTGCACTGCCGCTGTCGTGCCCAGGGAGATTTGATTTGGCACGAACGAAGCCCCGAATGCTGCAATTTGCACTGCAGCAATCCATTTGGAAGCCCGGACTGCTTTATTCAGAGCGTCAATGAAGTCATAAAAGTGCTCTTTGGTGATGCCACATTGGGATAATATTGGAGCATAAGCTTTCATGAAACCTCGCTCTTTGTTTCCGGGTCGTCGTTGAGGGACCACGACAGGGCAGGCAATTTGTCCGTAAGAAGGAGCTACCGAAACTCTGGAATTGCTTTCAATGAAGGAAGCGATTGCGGTGTCGGCTTCCTCTTCTGTTGCGGTATCAATAGGTACGCCATTATTGTCTTCATCAGAATCTGTAGACTTGTGGGGTTCAAGGGAATCTTCGTGGTCGACAGAACTGGGTGAGTCAGCGGCCATTTTCGATTTAGTTATGTGTGATTTGATTGTAACCCAGTCGCAGGGCCTTCGTATTATACCTTGGGACATTTGTGTGAGCTGAATGTACAAGAGGGCAGCCGCAACAACGCCTCAATTTGGTGGAAGAAAGGCATAATGATGTGGGGGCCAAGAGTAAGACCTAGCCAATTATAGCCGCAACCTGTCACCCTTTAGGACTAAGAGTGCTCTGATAGGTACATAGCTGTGCCTCTGACGTAATGAAGTATATTGTCTGCCCTGTTTACAACAAGCTTTCACTAAGATTCCTAGTAAGCCGCTTACCGTGTTAGGTGTCCGCTTGGTGGAAACTGGGTTAGGCAAATCTACCAGTGTTAGCCCCATGGTCAGCTCACTTCGGACAGTCTTCTCTACCATGTACGACGTCCCATCCCTGGAGGTCCTCTTTATCTCCAAAAGTGGGGGCTAAGCGAAACACAACCAAGCTTAGTATAACGGTGGGAGGCTTGGCGCCACCATGTTGAACACTGAGGTGCCCTTATCCCTTCGTTTTATCCGGTTATTGTTAAGCGATTAGGGAGTAGGCGATATTATGGGGTGCTACGCCATGCTTCGGAGTTATCCTTCGCGCAGGGAACTAGGTACTTTATTGATGCGTCTGATCGACATCATGGTGATCAGTGGGCGGATTGGCGGGGCGCCTAATTGTTCGGAGGATTAGCCCATGGATCTCTCCGATGATTTTGAATTGTTTTCCGATTTTAAAACAGCGTAGGCGATAGGAAAGCCAAGCGAAGGATTCCAACAATAATGAGTGCGTCATCCTCTACGGTCAAAGTTTCCTATGCCCCTCCTGTTCTACTTCAACTCTCCCCCGTTTCCGTGGCTTTCGCAATACTTCGTCCAGATGCACGGGGCATTCGGAGAAGAGGGGGCCCCGTGGAATGGATGCGGTTGGCGGAGCGGGTGTCCGCGATCGGTACAGTACTGGTACTGTCTCTTATACACATCTAGATGTGTATAAGAGACAGATACTAGAGTGAGCCCCAACGTTGTGGAGGGAGGTATAATACGTGGAAATGAAACTATTTGGGGGTTTGGGGTGGATCGCAAGCGACCACTGCACCAAAGCCAACTGCGCAGACTCTGGCGAGCTACGGGTGATACTAGACACTGATTGTCCGATATACCTTCTACCTCAAATACTAGATTGAAAGAGGCTGAGATTTCTTTCTGATTGATTGAGTTGAGGTACGTATACACACACACACACATAATTCATTCTGGCGGTTGAGCCGAAAGGGCAACCCAAAACTAATCTACAATACAGCTGCTAATATACACATGCCGTATCTCCTTCGGGCCTATATACGAATACGTGTATGTCCTCTCAGCTGTCAATATCATATGAATCCTTGTGGTTTAGTGATCTGATCAGTAGACTGGCTTGAAGGAGCTCCTTCAAGTATTCAGCATCTTATCTTCGGCAGGTGAAGCGCGTCCACCACCAAGGGCACAAGGTGCTAGGTGTAGAACGGTGATGATGTTGTCATTGTGTTGGTTGACGTGGTTAGGTGGCCTCAAGTCGGCCCGCGGCGATTGCGAACCTTCTGTGAGAGGGCTATTGAACGGACCTCTAAAACCCGTTTATATTGTGCAGAACCGACGTGTTTGAAGTTAATTCCTCGGGCGTTTCACGACGAGATTGATACTTGTCCAAGTTGTGACTAAAGGGCTCACCTGGCTTGTCGTTCTTTTGCACATCCTGATATTGACAGCCTCATGGACAAAACACTTTACAATATCTTGTAAATGGCTGAAAATGAGGGTTGAAAGCGATGCTTCCACTGTCGGACTATGGTGCAGCTTCAACGCGGCTGTAACCGTATCACATGTCGGTAAGTAATCTTGCGCCCTGGTACGACTTTCTGTTGTAAAATATGATAGGAAGCATTAGTATTATTTCCCGAGAGGAATACTAGAGAAAAACATATATAGTGAGAAGATCAAGTTAATTTTCAATCAACTTGATACTTTATATGAACATGCCGGGAATTGATTACGATTGTGCGGCTGCGTTCCTGATCTGCGCCAACCTCATATCACAGCACTTTCGAGTGACTAAACATTATTCATGCACCTCACGTGAATGAGCATGGCTGCTATACACCCAAGGAGTTTTCAAGCCCATTCAACGCCAAGTGTCTGAAACTGTGAAGGAAGCTTTGTAAACGAAATCTCCGTTGCCTGAATTTTGATAGAAAATGTGCCATATAAAATGAAAACAGCGGAAACCCTCCCACAGCTAGTGAACGGAGGAATGTGTGATGCAATGGCAGAGGCTACTCTGATAATTCTTGAGCAACAATATCGAGAATGACCATTTGGCTTGACTCACTTTCAGATCGTGCCTCGACCAAATATGCATGGCAAAAACATATTTAAAACACCAAAATCAGTAGGCAGGCCTGATGACGCAGGTAAATTCCAGGGCCGGCTAGGCTTATAACCAGTCCAACTCAACCAGAACAACCACGCAGAAAATGCTGCCGCCCCTGGAATAGCGACAGGTAGATGTCATTCTGGTCTCATTTTACCTCCATTAAGCTTCACCCTCTGCTGTACCCATGCCTGTCATGTAGAAAAAGCAAGAGCGCCCTTTAGTTGTCCGATAATTATTCCGTTATAGGGCAGTCGTCCGACGGCAATGTTCATACCATGGACCTCTTGGAAGACAATCGGATAAGCTGACAGGAAAAGATATAATAGGCCGTAAACAAATGATCCGAATAAGCCAATGAACAGAGCTGTTGGGTCTGTAAAGAGCATTTGAAGGGGATGAAAGGCAAATTCGCAGATAATGGCTCGACAATCGAGTCTGATGTCGTCATGTTTGGCACGAATCGTCCATTCATTTTTTTCACGGCACAAAAAAAGCGCCTTTTTCGCCAAGACCTTAGGACGATACGATTCCTCTAACGTGAAGACTATAAGAAGAAAAGTGGCGCCACCGAAAATAGCTGGGACATATGCCGTCCAACGCCAATCAAGATTGCGGTTGATAACTATAAATCCTCCGACGAAAGGTGCCGGAAGAGGTTCAATAATACTATTAGAGAGAAAGCAATCACTGCGATACCACGAGCTTGTCTTTCAAATATATCGCCATAGGCCGACCCTGCCAATGTTAATGGCCCAGCTCCGAAGAAGCCGGCGAAGAATCAAAAAATGAAGAGCGATTGAATTTCTTTTGCAGTCGCAGTCACAATGGAGGATATTGGGAATCCAAGGGTGGAAAAAGTTAGAGGAATGAATCTGCCTTTGATTTCCGAAACCGGCGCCCAGTACAGGGGTCCGGTTGTAAAGCCAAAACCGAACAGAGAGAACCCTAGAGTTGCCACTTCTTGACTGATGCCAAAGGCACCATTTACGTATGGAATTGCGGCTGTGAATATACTGCTTGAAATTGCAACCATCATGGTCGTCAGGCCCAGCAAAGCAGAGAAATACATTCTAGGAATTTTGCTTTAGTTTTATGACCAGGTAAAAGAAAATGAGGCTCCGCCTACCGTTTCCTGAGGGCCCAATTCAAAGGATTAAGAGTATCAGCAGGACATTCAAAGCCCAATTAGGGGCTTCTTGAACCTTCTGTCATCGTTTTTGACATTGTAGGAGTAAAACAGAGAGCTAGTATGGAAGGAAAATTGCGTTTCCAGGTCCAGCAAGTATTTGGTGTAGTGAAATTTTAACCTCAGCCGGTTAAACTACATTGGCTAGAAAGTCGCACATGATTGCATTGGACCAAAGATCTTATAAATTAAACAGAGATTAGTCAAGTAACCTCGGCTTTCAAAATGGTCGGTTAAATTATTTGATCTCTTCCGACGGCAATGTCGCAGTGCCTTAATCCCGCTTAATTGAAAAATAGAGTGGGGTATCACCGGCAGTGTTTTTTGGATTCAATTTTTATGGGGGTCAGTCAGTGAGGTGTGGATCATAGGCGTCGTTGACGTAGCGGGTGCAAATGGTTCTTTCCTTATTCACCTTGCTCACCCCTCATCTGCGGAAGAAAGTGGTTTTCGCAATACATTAGCTGAGTTGTACAATATACTGGTAGAAATTATGTATATTATATCATGAAGAGATAGATATGCGGCCTATTTAAGCACTCATGAGATTCAGATTACATCCAGCAACAAATCGAACACCATAAGCTCTTCGAAGCGTCCTTTGTCTTCTCCTACATTCCAGTCCTCCAAAAGACAACACGTACACCGAGAGGCTGACGGCGAGTTGCCGGAGCAAATTCACGATCAGCCACCTGAGAAAATCACTTCGGCAGGCGGAAACAAGGTTATATAGCCTCCCACTTACTGTATAACAATGCTGATTCCATTCAAGCTCCCGCTACTTCAGCAAGCCTCACCGCGGAGTTTGAATACATCTTGCGTCATCACAGCTCCCTCGCAGCTCCTATCGTCGACCTTCTTGACTTGTATCTCTGCATGTGGAAATGCTATGTTGTCGAATCTGCATTGAAGATACGACTTAAGGAAGAGCAACGTCTTCTCTAGAGGTCAATTGAATGGCAGACCACCGAATGTGATGTACTGCGCCGGTGCTGCAACGATCAGGCTCGGGAGCTGTTTGGCCGCAGGCAAGCTGTGGCTGCCTTGAATGATGGGATTGTCGAGGTTTTGAAGGCGAGCGAGAAACGCGCCTTCAGGATGATTGAGTTGAACTAATGTCTCTATGGCACGATAAAGGAAAATACAAGAAGAGCTGGTTGTTTTTTTGGCGTCCCTTATGTTTGCAAGTCTCATTCTCGGTGAGCGATCGCTTACTTTTGCTATGGCCAACATCACTTGTTCATGGCTTCTGTGTGCGAGTGTCTCTACGAAATGTTCCTCCCAGGTTTTAATCAGCTTCTATTCCCTTCCTATTTCCTAAGTCCTTCCACTTTTCGACATAAATCTCATTTTATATTCCAAAATATTGGTTGTTCTATTTTAACTTAACCCGTTAAGGGAGGCTTGTGTTAGGAATTGTATCTCTTTTTCTACTACTACTATCCAGGATCAGACCCTTCCCCTTAGACACTTTGCGGCGGATCAAATCTTAATTACACTTTGATGTGTAATAATTGATTTCAGCCACGGGCGATTTCTTCAACAACAATAGCATAGCTGAGGCTTCTGTGAGCCCTTACTAATATAGTCGGTTTATTCATTGGTTATATCATTCACGGTGATCCCTTGCAATAAAACGCTACTGTAGAGACTTCAAAAGTGGAAAGGTCTGTTATAGTCTTATCATCATCGTGAATTTCCT